>CM026560.1:20585888-20940175 GCA_015143295.1 Tetracentron sinense | reverse complement strand
GGGTTCGACCCTAGCCATCTAGCTTTCTATTTTTCTTGGATTAGCACTCACTTAAAAACTTTGGACATTCTAATTAAACTTTGAGATTATAATTGGCTTAAGTTTAGGGAGTAGGTAACCGTTATAAAACGGGGGTCTTGGGGTGCCTAACACCTTCCTCAGGGCTTAATCGAACCACTTACCCTAACTCTGATTAAACATTTGCCTTATCCAAACAAACAAATACCCGGGACCTATCCCTAAGAATGAATAGGTGGCCGACTTAAGTCAAACAAAATTGTGGAAAGTGGGTTAGGAAGTTCCCATTGCTACACAGCTCTGGCGACTCTGCTGGGGATGAGGTTCAAGCCGAAACTTAAATTTAAGCCAAATGATCTCAAAATTAATTAAAATACTTAAGTATTTAATTAAGTGCCGATTCTTTATACTTTTTGGGATGTTCCTTGTACAGTGCATTTCATGCATAGCATACTAGTGTAACAACCTAATACCCATTAGACAGGCTTATTACGCTCATGGCTGTTGGATGACTATCCTCAGTGACAGGGGCTTAACAGTCTTGGAGGTCCGCGGAATTACTCCTGCTGGGTGACTACTCTCAGGGAAGGATTCTGAACGCTCCCGCTTACACCAATCGTCCCAGGTATGTTCTATACCGGGGAGTCGCATATACGGTGTTAAGTGATCCTCCATCCTTTAGGAACACCCTGCATTACCCCAGCATGCATACATATAGAATAGGCTGAGGTATAGTCTACATGCAGCCCACCCTGGAGGGATATTCTAAACCCTAACCTGCTTGTACCTTATACCTGCTCCCCAATCATGGCTGAACTTTAGGACATTTTGTCCAGATAAACACCCATCCAGGGAGCATGTACTGAGCCATTTTTGTGCTTGTAATAAAATACCTCCTACCCTGTCTTCAGACATACAGGTGAGATTCACATGGGTAAGCTCATTAACCCACTCCAGCTTTGGCCCAGTAGGCCCTGGTTACCAACAACCCAGGTTAGTAGAACGGAGTTCTCTCCGCCTACCCTATCGGGCTACACCTGTCATGTCAAACCCTGTCCAAAATAAAAATCAAAAAGTAAAAAAAATTAGAAAATGGAAAAAATCAAAAAATTTCCTCTTGCATGACATTCCAACTCCAGACCAGGGGCATTGCCCTTGTGTCAATTAGACGGTTAGGTCCTTTGCATGCCCTCCAACTTCCTTCCCTTCTCCTACATGTCACTCCAATCTCCCCATTAGGGGCATCGCCCCTGTGTCAACTAGACAGATTGGTCATTTACATGCATTCTATTTCTTCTCGGCTTTCCTATCTACTTCAACTTACTCATACCTTAATCTTTTCAGGGAGCATACCCTGAGCCAAGCACGGATCTAAAAAGCAGAATACCTGACACGACATGGACCCTCGAGATGGACAAGAGACTGACCCGGATACCCCGAGATCACAACCTCAGGTTCCGGATTTTGAAGCTAGACTAGCAGAAAATGCCCGGAGTATTGAAAATTTGACAAACATCGTTCAGGATTTTATGCGGGCAGTGACTCAGGCCCTCTCTTCCTCCAACCCTCAACCGGTCGAGACAATAAAGCCGTCACAACCAAACCCAGTATCTACAACCAACATTACCCCTTCTCTACCCACCATCAACATCGCATCACAACCTGTTCAACCTACCCAACCATCACTTACCTCCAACATTCCTCCTCCGTCAATTCAGCCACAACCTACTCACCATATCTCCCCACCACTCGTAGACCATTACGAGGAAGAAGAGGCCAGAGCCAGCGGTGAACCTCATACAGGGTCCGCTCATGTATCCTCAAGCACTGCCCAAATCCCAGATGTATACCAGAAAAGGATTGAGAAATTGGAAGAGCTGATGAAGCAAAATCAAGGATCCCATAAGTCCACCAACTTCAGGGATATGTGCATACATCCCGGAATCCAAATGCCCAAGGACTTCAAGGTTCCTGATTTTGAAAAATACAGTGGGAAGGGTTGTCCTGAGACACACTTGAGAGCATACCGTGGAGAATTGTTCCAGCTCGAACATGGAGATAAACTGCTGGTCCAATTATTTCAGAAAAGCCTGAAAGGACCTGCATTACAGTGGTTCACCAAGCTGGACCCCAGCAAGGTACGAACTTGGGAAGATCTCTGCGAAACCTTCATTGTCCAGTACTCTTACAATGTTGACCTGGTCCCGCAAAGAGCAGATCTTGAAAGAATGTCCTAGAGGAATAACGAGACCTTCATTGAATACTCTGTTCGGTGGAGAGAAATGGCCAGAAAAATGGGCACCCCTTTACCCGAGGAGGAGCAAGTGACCACTTTCCTCCGTACTCTTAAGCATCCACTTAAGACACTCCTGGCCACACAACCGATCTCTGACTTCAGTACTATGGCCAAATGTGGTGCCCGGATTGAAGCAACAATGGATGACATAGGGGCATTTGATATGTTCCAGGGTTCGAAATGTGCATCCTCTTCCCGTGCTCCCCTGCCTCCAAGAAAAGATAATAGAAGGAAAGAAAATGATGGACAAATGGTCGCGGCCATACGGGTCCCTAACTTGCCCCAACAACCTCGGCAGCCCCAGTAGGCTCGACAGCCTCAGCAAGCTCAACAGAACCAGGAAAAACTCATCTCCCACCAGATGACATTTGAACAAAGGAAATATCGGGCGTTCACACCGATCCCGTATTCTTTGTCGGCACTCCTCCCATTTCTGTTGGGCAAGAAGCTTATTACACTGAAGGAGCCTCAGCCTCCACCAGTTAACCTTCCAAAGGGATACAGGCCGGAGCAGCACTGTGGATATCATCAATCACCGGGGCATCCTACAGATCGGTGCTATGACCTAAGGCATGCTGTCCAGGACCTATTGGAGACAGAAGCAATTTGCTTTGCACCAGGGAACACCGACATCACCCAAATCCCTCTGCCTAATCATGCTACTCCTGGGAATTAAGGCGCATCAGCCGGAAGCCCTTACAGTCGAATTTTCAGCAAACTCTATGTTTGTCGTGTCTTTGCTTCATTTTATTATCAATGTCTTGCAGTCGGCCTGTCGGCCAGTGTCAGTCCTGTCGTCCAGTCCAAGTCAGTCAAGTGGCCTGTGGCCTTTTGCGTCATTTTGCTTTACATCGAGTCTGTTCACCCTTTTATGCAATTTAATGAAATGACACTTTTAAATCAAATTTCTATTGTGCTCTAAGATGCTTAATTGGGAACTGAACTAGTTTCTAATGCCTATAAGGGACAATTTGATAACAGAAAGTGATCTTTCAGCGAAAGGCGTAATGCTCAAATCAACAAGTACTCCTCCAACATTGAACGAATTAAGACAAGAACAATACAGGGGCAACGAAGACCTCTTTGAGCCGTCAAATCCCAACCAACTGAAAGGAGAATGATGCAATGAACGTACATGCTCTTGACCAATTAAGGAAATGATAAGAGACCATCTTTTGATAAACCTCACTATACCTCACTTACCCATGCTATATATATCCGCTAGTTAGACCTTTGAGCCTAATAGCCTTTCTTTCAAAATCCACACATGGGCACCCCCTGAAAGTCAAAAGAACAATACAAGAGGAACAACCAGCAAAAAAACAACAACAGAGTGGATTTTTAGCCGAACTACGTCATGACCTGATCCCTATTTAGGTACGTAGGCAGCCTGAAATCAGGTTCGGTCATAATACAGCAAATGCCAACAATACAAGACAATCATGCACAAAACAAAAAAAAAAAACAAAAACAAAACAAAAAAAAAGAAAAAAAAAAAAAAGTACTTGGCCAACAAAGATACAAAGCTTCACCAAAGGACAAGGCATATAGAAGCTGGTTCCACCCCGACACTGAACAAGTATCATAGGGTGCCCTACCCTTGCTGAAACAGTAAATTTGAGCCATATCTCGTTTCTAGCCAAACCACGTTTCGTCCGAAACACTAAGCCCTCATTGATCTTTGAAAGGAATTGAGCATTAACGTTCAAAAGCATTCGTCCTCATTGTTCGACAGGCGATGATGAGAGAAGACTGGAGAATTATTGGAGAAAAGTTCAAGAACAGATGAGAAGATGCAAAACTTTTGTACCCAGTCCTGATGAAAACCCGAAAGGGTCCAGGGGCAAAAAAGGGATAAATCAAATTTCACGGGCATAGTAAGGAATCATCAATCCTACTATTGCGCAAAAATTACGTGAACCCAGTCCTGGTAAAAACCTGAAAAGGCCCAGGAGCAAAAAGGGGATAAAAATCAAAATATGCAACCTAGTCGCGGTGAGAAGCTGAGAAACTCGGGAGCAAAATAAGGAAGCATAATCAATACAAGTGCAAGTATCAATCAATCAGGAACAGATGCAGATCTATTCTAAAGATGATCAACCACAGCTTCATCAATGTTACCTGAAGGCAAAGGAACCTAGCTAGGTCTCCCACTGCAGGCAATCTCAGACACACATATAAGTGGTCAATTTCATTATAAACAGTCTGCTGGTCAACCGTCAAACCACTAGTCAGTCAGTCCATCAATCTTTTTAAGTTGTTCGCATCACCTGTCAGTCAATCCATCAGTCTTTTATCAAGTCGTGTGAATTCATAATCAGTCAAAGTCCATTCCCCAGTAGAGTCAGCAAAGTCGACTGTTCACTCTCGCTGGTGCAAGGAAAACACTGGAACCATGGCAAGGCAAAGTCAGTAGACTATCCTAGATGTCACAGATGTTTAAAAAAGATCAGTACACCCTGGGGGGCAAGTACCAACAATTGGACCATCTGAGCCGGGGGCAATCCAGTTCGGCAGGTCAGATATATACAGAGAGGTAAAGATACATGCAATGGCTCAGGGTCACAACTCTCGCTCCCTCATATCCAATTCATTCGAATTTTCAAACTCATTGTCATACTCTCTATAACTCTTTCTTATTCTTATCAGCAACCTATTCAAATCTCTCCAGGTGAAGCAGTCGGATGGCTATCTTCACCCTCCTTAGTCCGCTATTCAGTCAGACAATGGGGCCGTTGTTTGTGCTGTGTTGCGTTCCCCTTCAGTGAGACAATCAAACGGTTGTCTACACTATGTTGGCTTGGAACCAGGTGAAGCAGTCGGGCGGCTGTCTTTACCCTTTTTATCTTGCAACCCAGTCAGATAATGGGACCGTTGTCTGTGTTGTGTTGCATTCCCCTTCAGTGAGACAATCGGGCGGTTGTCTACACTATATTGACTTGCTACTAGGTGAAGCAGTCGGGCAGCTGTCTTTATCCTCTTTATCTTGCTACCCAGTCAGACAATGGGGCCGTTGTCTGTACTGTGTTGTATTCTCCTTCAGTGAGACAATCGGGCGGTTGTCTATACTATATTGGCTGGCTACCAGGCGAAGCAGTCAGGCGGTTGTCTTTACCCTCTTTATCTTGCTACCCAGACAGACAATGGGGCCGTTGTCTGTACTGTGTTGTATTCTCTTTCAGTGAGACAATCGGGCGATTGTCTACACTATCTTGGCTTACTATCAGAGGAAGCAGTCGGGCGGCTGTCTTTACCCTCCTTATCTTGCTACCCAGTCAGACAATGGGGCCGTTGCCTGTATTGTGTTGTATTCCCCTTCAGTGAGACAATCGGGCGATTGTCTACACTATTTTGGCTTGCTACCAAGCGAAGCAGTCGGGCGGCTGTCTTTACCCTCCTTATCTTGTTACCCAGTCAGGCAATGAGGCTGTTGTCTGCACTGTGTCGCATTCCCCTTCAGTGAGACAATCCGGCGATTGTCTACACTATCTTGGCTTGCTACCAGGTGAAGCAGTCGGGCGGCTGTCTTTATCCTTATTTATCCTTGTCAGACAATCGGGCGGTTGTCTACTGATTCGCTTCCCTTTCACTAATCAAGGAGTATACTGTCACGGTTGTGTGACCGGGTGTCAGTTGCGGCCTCCAGTGAAGTTCTTCTTGCTCTACTAGTTCACTAATCAAGGGGTATGCGGATGCGGTCGTGTGACCGGGTGTCGTTTACAGCCTCCAGTGACGCTAATCTTGCATCCATCATTGCTTTGATTCATCTCCGGTAGATGGTTGTGCGATCAACCTTCACCTCATTTCCGATGAAATGGTCGTGTGATCGACCCTCACCTCATCTATCATCGGTGAAACGGTTGTGTGATCGACCCTCACCTCATCTATCATCGGTGAAACGGTTGTGTGATCGACCCTCACCTCATCTATCATCGGTGAAACGGTTGTGTGATTGACCCTCTCCTCATCTATCATCGGTGAAACGGTTGTGTGATCGACCCTCACTTCCTCTATCTTCGGTGAAACGGTTGTGTGATCGACCCTCACTTCATCTATCTTCGGTGAACGGTTGTGTGATCGACCCTCACTTCATCTATCTTTGGTGAACGGTTGTGTGATTGACTCTCACTTCATTTTTCCTCGGTGAAACGGTTGTGTGATCGACCCTCACCTCCTCTATCTTCGGTGAAACGGTTGTGTGATCGACCCTCACCTCATCTATCCACGGTGAAACGGTTGTGTGATCAACCCTCACCTCATCTATCATCGGTGAAACGGTTGTGTGATCGACCCTCTCCTCATCTATCATCGGTGAAACGGTTGTGTGATCGACCCTCACTTCCTCTATCTTCAGTGAAACGGTTGTGTGATCGACCCTCACTTCATCTATCTTCGGTGAACGGTTGTGTGATCGACCCTCACTTCATCTATCTTCGGTGAACGGTTGTGTGATTGACTCTCACTTCATTTATCCTCGGTGAAACGGTTGTGTGATCGACCCTCACCTCCTCTATCTTCGGTGAAACGGTTGTGTGATCGACCCTCACTTCATCTATCTTCGGTGAACGGTTGTGTGATTGACTCTCACTTCATTTATCATCGGTGAAACGGTTGTGTGATTGACCCTCACCTTATCTATCATCGGTGAACGGTTGTGTGATTGACCCTCACCTCACTCTATCTTCGGTGAAATGGTTGTGTGATCAACCTTCACCTCATCTATCATCGGTGAAATGGTTGTGTGATCAATCTTCACCTCATTTCCAGTGAATGGTTCATGGTTGTGTGATCAACCTTCACCTCATTTCCAGTGAATGGTTGTGTGATCAACCCTCATCTCATATCCGTTGGAGCGGACGCGTGTTCACTCCCCTTACTCTTCATGCTTGCTTTCATCCCATCGGCTTCGGTGTAAAAATTGGTTGATTCCAGTCTTTGTCGTTCAATTGCCAACTTGGCATTCTCCGACAAAGAGGGGCAGCTGTCAGCACCCTATTTTTACACCCCCTTAACCGTGGTTAATTAATTTAGCTATAGTCCAAACCCTAGATCAACCCTAGTTCCAAACCCTAGGTAAACCCTTAACCATAGGACTAAATCCTAGTTAAGACCCTAGTTAACCCTAAGCTTAACCTTAGGTAGTCCTAAACCCAAACCCTAGGTAGCCCTAGCCTAACCTTAGTAAGCCCTAGGTATACCCGAGGCCCAAGCCCATTTGACCAAACTTATACCTAGACAACTCAGTCAAACCCAATTACCTAATTTTATTACCCAACCCAAGTAGTCAAGCCCAAATACCCAATCACCCAATTGCCTAAGCCAAAGCCTATTTCCATAGCCCAAGCCCAAATGTCATAGTCAAAGTCCAATAATCATAACCCATGACCCATCTACTAATAACCCATGACCCATAAGACCTAATCCACATATCCATATCCACCTACCCTATATCCTACAACCCATACCCATATAACCCATAGTTCACTCAACCCACCAACTCTCTTACACCTCTCTTACATCAACCCATACCTATATAACTCATAGTTCACTCAACCCACCAACTCTCTTACACCTCTCTTACACCCTATATCCTACAACTCATACTCATATAACTCATAGTTCACTCAACCCACCAACTCTCTTACACTCTCTTACACTCCTTACAACACTCAATCTATCAACTCACCTTACAACACTCAAGTCTTTACCCATTAGCTCCTTTTATCCCCCATGTAAAAGACACAACCCAACCTCTTAGTTTTCCTATAAATACCAATCCCTTAGCTCCTTAGATCCATCCCTCAAGACCCCTAGAAGGTTCCCACCCACTTGTGTTTCTTTTGAGTTTGAAGAAGGGAGAAGAAACTAAGGTTTAGAGTTTGGAAAGAATTCTAAAACTAAAAGCTTAGAGTTCTTCACTAACTTTCTTCCTTTGTGGATTCTAAAACTCTACCCATTGGAGCATTGAAGGAGAATTCTTGGAGGAGTAGGCACTCCTTCTTTCATTTTCTTTTCTTTTTTATCTTTTTTTTTTATTTGGTTCTCTCTTCTTGATCTCTCATTTCTCAAGCATAGTTGGGCCTCTCTACACCAATCTAATGGTGTAGAGGGACCCCATATCAAAGACAATGAGATGCTCCTTTTTTCTTTTCCTTTCCATGTACATATTTTCTTCTTTTTTATGTACCCACAAGTGTGGATATGGGTAGGCCCATAGAGAGTGGAAGCTAAAGCTATACCTCTCTTTTTCATTTTGTTTTCTTTTGAGATTCTAGTCCTCTTTCTAGAATTTTTTGTGAAAGCTCATCCCTTCCTTAACATTCTTTAGAGTAACATGACATCATTAATAATGGTGTAAATGAACCACCTTAAAAGGGAGAGGATGAGTTTTCATTTTCTTTCATTTCTTTATTTTTCCTTCATGTTCTATGTTGAATGGGTAGGTGATGGTTTAAGGACTTAAAATAAATGATAGTTTAAAGACTTAAAGAGGACATTCTTAAAAATGTCTCATACCAAAGACAATGATATTTGATCTATTATCAACATCAATTCAACAAAATAGGTGTTGGCAATAGACCATTTACATTCATAAGGTACATCCCTCTTTATGTCTTAAAATATAATCTTTTAGCCAAACTTTTGGATTAAATTTGACTTTAGCTAAGTTTTTCAAAACCCTACCTATATGAAAATCCAAAAAAACATTATAAAAGCTCAAAATACCAAAAACATAATAAAATCTCAAAATACCAAAAAACATTCAAATATAATCAAAATACCAAAAACATGCAAATATAACCAAAATACCAAAAACATTCAAATATCTCCAAAATCCCAAAAAAAATATAAAAATACAAAAAACCAAAAAGAGACTTGTAGGATCTCTTTAGCTTTGGTTAACTCACCTAACCATAGTTAAATCTCCTCTAACCGCGGTTAGACTTACCCCTTGTGCACTTGACCTCCCCGGTCAACTAAACCATAGCCTTCTAGGCTAGACCCTTTGACCATCCTATGCACACACACACTCCCCCCTAGCCTCGGCACGGGCTCATGTGCCAGAACTACGCTCGGTCTGATCTCACCATGTGAGTACGTAGGCAACTCAACTCGGGTTCGACCCTAGCCATCTAGCTTTCTATTTTTCTTGGATTAGCACTCACCTAAAAACTTTGGACATTTTAATTAAAATTTGAGATTATAATTGGCTTAAGTTTAGGGAGTAGGTAACCGTTATAAGACGGGGGTCTTGGGGTGCCTAACACCTTCCTCAGGGCTTAATCGAACCACTTACCCTAACTCTGATTAGACCATTTGCCTTATTCAAACAAACAAATACTCGGGACCTATCCCTAAGAATGAATAGGTGGCGACTTAAGTCAAAACATATAATTGTGAAAGTGGGTAGGAAGATCCCATGCTCACAATATTTTAATAGTTTTCAATCGGATCTCTTATCACAACCTTTTAAATGGAATTTATCACCATCAACCCTTTGACATAGTCCCTAATTCTCAATCAGGACCAATCAGGACCTCTCAATTTTTCTATCTCTTAAATGTTTTTTTAAACACCCACTGAAAGATGGGGTTATAGGCAAGACCCTACCTGTTTTAATAAACGTCAATTACAGCACTGGGAGGACATAAAGCCTTACCCCCAAAATTTTAAGCAATGATGCACTATAAAACTTACTCAAATCGAGTAGGTTTCTTAACCTCACTCTTTGGTTATCCTTGAGAAAAATCAATTGTAAATGTGGACTCAGTTACTTTCATCTTCTTCTTCTTCTTCTTTCAGTTACTGATTGAAAATCATTTTCTTTTCAGGGCTTTTCAATAAGAATATCGTCACCAACTTAAGTCAACTCACCTAAAATTCATATTTTTTTGGTTACTCAACTTAGAATGTTTTTTGTTAATTTTTGTTTTTTTGCGTAGTTCTCATGCTTGATAATAGGAATATCACCAATTCCTTTACTTGCTTCTTCATCATTGTTAGATACTAAAATCATTACTAAAATTTCCTTGGGATAATGAGGCATTGCCTAGGTCATTAGGTACCCACTTTTTTTATACAAAAATTTCTTATTGACTCCTAAAATTATCTTCAAGAGTTGGGTCAGAACCTAATGAATTCATATTGGCTACATCCTTAAATCCAATAATATTTACGATACCTTGCATCTCATAGTTGAAGTGAATAGGGGCCTTCACTGCAGAAATAGTAGTCGCAACAACATCAATAAACTCAACACAATCTGAAATCATCACTGGAACAACAACCTCTTTATTACTGACAATATCAACTACTTCCATATCTATTTTGGCAATGGGATTCTCAGAATCCTTGTCTGAAATCAAACTAACACTAGCAATATCATCAAATGGAGGGTCTTCATTATCTGTGTCATTCTCAGCAACTTCTGAATCATCCAAGATATTTTCGGAATGAGAACCTTGATCAAGATTCTTGTTAATGATAATTGCAGAGGCGGCACATGCTGATGCTGTTATTATCCATGGATGAATGATGTAGTTCTCGAGAAAGATTCTGATCTAAGAAGAGTTCTTGAATAGTTGAGTTAATTTGAGGTTGATAAAACAACGGATCTTGATCATCAACTACGGCTGTTGGATCCAAATCTTTTAGTGAAATCTGAGGAATAATAGGTTGGGAGGAAAAGGCTTTTGAACAACAGCCTGTTCATTGTGCTTAAGGGCAGCAGGCAACATAGAAGATTAATCTTCCTTGAATGATTTCTTGACCCATTCTTTAGTGAGTATATCACGCTCATAATTGATATAATGAGCACAAATCTTCTAGATGGAATCTAAACCATTTTGGTATTCAGTTCCACACATACCAATATATTTGTGACACGTGTTACCTACCTTTCTTCTAAAGTCCTACTGAAGGTTAATGCTAGGAAAAAGGAAGGGCACCAAATATCAAAAATAGTAAACGATCTTTCTAGAGGATTTGTGCTCCATAACAGAAAACTCTCTTATTTGTTTATGGAATGAGTTTGCCATTCTTTTGCTAAATGAAAGCTAATGTCGTAACGGCTCCATCAAAAAATTTATTTGTTACATAGGAAGTCCAAAGAAATAATTTTCCATCTCAAGCATATCATAAAATTCATATGATTATTACAAATTAACCGTTTCTCCTTATCTCTTTTCATGTTTATAAAAAATTAGCATAGTAACTCGAACAATTATTTATTGAACAACCTAAATCTTATGCTAGACATCGTTATGTAAAGGCAAGGAAAGGAGTATCAATGGACACACTATAAGTCCCAAAAATGGTGACTGAATAAGTAGAGTACAAGGGATACCCTCCCCACAATTCAGATGGTGAAGGTATATCCCTCATTTGAGGGAGGTCCTGGGATCATGTTCCATATAGGGAATCTCCCAATAAACCATGAGTACAAGGGGAAAAGTAGTTAATTAAAAGGTAAAAATACACTTATAATTTGTTGAGGGATATCTCGATACCTATACCTAATGAGTATGGTCTTATACCTAATGAGGGTGATCTTGGGATTAAGTCTCAGAGAGAAAGAGAAGTTTTCGGTTGATATTGTGGGAAGACGTCCACTCATTAGTTACAAAACAACTGACCCTAACTACTCAATGATGCCTTGTATTAAAATAAAATGTTTGAAACCATAGGTGGCATGAAATACACCCTATGTTCATACAATAGTTTTTCAAGCTGAAAAATTACAATATTTATCCATGGAAATAATAAAAAGTGGAGTGACTAAAACACTCTACAGTAATTTTCCTCGCTTAGATTATCCCTATGGAACAAAAGTAACATGCATATTGGATATTATCATTATAATTGTTGTTGTTCATGATAAAGTGATACTATAAAATGATGACAACCATGATGATAATGATAATATGCAGTACTCCCTATCAATGATTGTGAGTACTTTAAGGATCTAAAAAACTATTATGAATTTGAACATATCTTTTGTAGAGAGCTGCTACAAATGCTGCAAAGGCGATAATCGATGAGGGAATTGCCGAGAATCTTGACATCAAACACCTCTCTTTTGCTTCGAACACATTTCGTATTGCAGATTTGGGCTGCTCAGTTGGACCCAATACGTTTATTGCAGTGCAGAACATAATTGCAGCAGTAGAGCACAAGTATCAATCTGAAGGGCTCAATTCAAGCATCCCGGAATTTCAACTGTTCTTTAACGACCACACCTCCAATGATTTCAATATGCTCTTTACCTCTCTTCCTCTCAATAAGCGATACTTTGCGGCCGGCGTACCAGGATCTTTTCACGGTTGCTTATTTCCTGAGGCCTCTCTCCATTTTGTACACTCTGCATATGCACTTCATTGGCTCTCTAAGGTGCCTAAAGAGGTAGTAGAAAAAAGCTCTCCCGCATGGAACAAAGGAAAGATCCATTGCGCAAGTGCTCCAAATGAAGTGGGAGAGGCTTATTCAGCTCAATTCGCTAAGGACATTGAGTCATTTTTATATGCTAGAGCTCAAGAGCTAGTTTCTGTAGGGCTTCTTGCACTTGTCGTGCCAAGTCTCCCAAATGGAACCCCTCTTTCCCAGTCCTCTTTTTCTATAAAATATGACCTTTTGGGATCCTGCCTCATTGATATGGCCAAGATGGTAAGTCATGATCAATTGCACTACTTTTTTGTACTAAAATTCATGTTTATGATCCATTTCATCAAACAAATCTGATCACTTGATTTGTCCAATTTAAGACTTGATATGCTGCATTGATGAGCATGTGCACCAATTTGATGCTAGACATGGTTTATATACAAGTTCCCATACTAGTTTTTCACAATTTTTATTTTTAATATGTGAAGAAGAGACTAATTACTTTTAATTTATTCCCTATATATGCAACAGGCACTGCATTTTTGCCTAACTCCAAAATGGTTAATGTTCTTCCAAGAATTAGTCAGTGAAACTAAAGTGGACTCCTTTAACTTGCCTCTATACTTTGCTTCTCCCCAGGAGTTAGAGGTGTTGGTAGAAAGAAAGGATGTTTCAGCATTAAGAAACTCCATCTAGCAGATCCCTTGATGAAGCACAATGCACAATCGTGTACGATGCACTTAAGAGCTGGTATGGAGGGAATCATCGGGGAACACTTTGGAACTGAGATCATAAACGAGTTATGCAACCGATACTCTGCAAAACTTGTAGGGTCCTTGGTGCTCGATTCAGAATATGAGAAAGGGAATCAACTATTTGTCATTCTCAAGCGCAAATGATTTGATTAGAAGTTTTTCCTTGCCTTCTCATCTAGCTTTCATTATCTGTAATCTACCTATACTAATACTATATGCAGGTTGGTTCCACGTGGCTTTTCTTGACATCCTCCATTCTCTCTCCATGTTAATGCCACGTGTCTAATGACAAGACACATTCTCTTAATTGATTACCCACTTAATAAAAGTCCTTATTAAAACCTTAATTTTATATACATTAAGTTATGAGCCTCTATTAATTAAATATTATTAAATACATTAAATAAACTTTCTAAACATTGGACCTTCTATCTCCCTTATTAATTGATTATTCAATTAATAAGAATTATTAATTAAAATAATTATTTTTTAAAATAAATTAATTAGTCCTCCATTTAATTAAACATTAAATTTATCAATTGAAATCATTATTTTTTCTAAATTAATTAATAAAGCTTCCATTTAATATTTGATTCTTTTAGGTGAGTAGATATTTAAGGTTTTTGGTGAAAATCAAAATTCATGTTCCTATTTGCTTTCTAAATTAATTGAAGTTCTTATATTCTCAAAATTTAAATTATTTTTATTTATTTACTTCTAGGTCTTTATAGTTTGTCGTAGGTTAGTCACTTAATTTAACAAACTGTTTGCATATATCGCTTCTCTTTATGCTTTTTTCATGTTTGAATTATAACATTATAAAGTATAATTTATAATGTTTTTTAATATTTTTTAAAATTTCCAAGTCTTTCTTCATCTCATGCATCGCACGGGGTACTTGCTAGTTTTCTATAGGATAGTTCCTTAAAGTAGAATAAATCTATCATCAGAGTATTATAGACATAATGAAAATCCTTAAGTACATACAGATTCAACTATTGCCTTACTTTCTTTTTATTTTTTATGATTAAGAATATATCTATGGATGATTAGAAAAAACATAGAAATAATAGGTTAAATTGTGTAGATCACATTTCCACTGACAATGGACAAAAAAGATCACTTTGTTTCGACTATCTTAGCCATCTTGTAATGCAAAACAGTGACCAGGAACTTGGATTGGTTAAATCAATGTCCGAACAAAGGCTATTATTTGGCAATTCGGATATTCTTAAACTATATGAAATTTTGATACTCTCTAATCCATGAGATGGTTTGATATATGATAGTCCATATTAATGATCTTGTAGTCCATTTGTTTCTGTAAGTCACAAAGACTTCGTCAATCCTACCAACTTTAAAATTTCTAATTTAAGATGTTTTGGAGATGTTCTCACTCAAAAAACTTAAAATGGGATAACCCAAGGTTTTTTTTTTATAAGGTATATATAGCACTCAAACACACACACACACACACACACCCTGGTGCAGCAAAGTACAACACCCATACAACCCTCAAAAAAGAGGACAGGTGGGGCCTTTAAAGGGTACATAAAGTAGTAGTAACTCGCCGATGTGAGACTAAATAAGAGGCAAAGCCCATTCTTTTTTGATAAGGTATATATTGTGTTAACAACCAACTACTCCAAAAGACCGATTTGATGGAGAGAGTAGTAACAATGAATATAAGAGGGTCACAGAACAACTGGGGCACGATACGTGACACCTGGAAGCGGAGGCGATAAACAACACTCAACACTCCCTCTCACCCAAAGGGTGGAAAGAATCGAACCCGTGAGCAAATCGCAACTAGTGCTCTGATACCATGTTAACAACCAATTACTCCAAAAGACCGATCTGATGGAGAGAGTAGTAATAATGAATATAAGAGGGTCACAGGATATATGGGGCACGATACGCAACACCCGGGAGTGGAGGCGATAAACAACACTCAACATATAGCACTCAAATACACACACAACTCAGACACACACCTTGGTTACTGTCCAAAAATACAGCATTACCCAGTGTGACTAGTGGAAAAACTTGGTCTATTGGATCACCTAATCCAATATATGGTAGTAGAGCCTACAAACAAAGTGCAATCTATTCCAATTCTACTCAAAACTTGGAGTCTGAAACTGGTTTCGAAGTTGTCCAGTCTTTGCGGTAAGTGACATGAACTAAAAAGATTACCATCTTCTTACTTTGAGAAAAACCTTGAATCCACGAAGTAATTCTCAAAAAAGAAAAAAGAAATGAAATTCAATTGATAATACACTGGTAAGTTTTCTTACAATTGTAGCATAAATAAGACTCAAACTCCTAATTCAACTCAAGTTCCTTCTAAAAGTGAACATCCTCGTAGTAGTAAAGTCCCAAAAATAGATAATGGTAGAATCTAGCTAAAACATTAAATAATTCTTAATTATGAGTTTTTCAATCTAACTAATTTTGGAACCCTAAATCAAACTAAAAATAGTAAAGCAAAAGTTTATAAAAATCTCAAATTTCAACTTCAAATTGAAACCTAAACCTCAAAACGCCCTTTCTCCATTGATCCTAGGAACAAGGACTCTATCAATTAAATGGCCGTAGACCTAGCTCGTTGTTTTCTTTCCAACAATATGTTCCTTTACAAGTTTAAGCTTATCTTCAACTTTACTTTTATTTTGAAGTAAATATACTTAAGTGAACTTAGAACAATCATCAATAAAGGTTATGAAATATCTTTTTTCCTTCTCTTGTAGTAATGTTAGAAAAATCACATAATCAAAATGTATTAATTCTAAATCATCTTTACTATTATAATGGGGGAAGGAGGGATAGAATATTGGTTGAAATATTCTCCCAAAATACTATACTTAAATTATTGAACTTCAGAAATAATATTTTTATTATTTGTTTCGCCAGGTAAACCGGTATCGCCAGGTAAGCCGGTATCGCTCAAGAAATAACCAATTCTCTGTCACACACGTCTCTAAAGCTAACCACCCCGTCCCCGAATCTGTGCTCTCCCTCCCCATGTCTCTAACTACCCCTCAATCTCTAATCTTAACTCAAGTAATTTTGTTTCTTATTTGCCATTATAAACCGTCCCGCTCAATCCATTCAACATGATCAGTTTTAAAACTTATTATAAAGCGGGCATGAGTATACTAACAATGATATCTGCCAAGGACTTTTTCTGAAGATCTTTATTTTGATCTCTCTAAACACTTATCCTCTTCAATATTCTCATGCTTCTTCTATTCTCATATTTCTTATGTAATTGATCAGACTCTTTGTCTTCTGTACTGTTCATGGCAGCATATCTCTGTTGGATGACAACCCTTTTTCTGCAGACCATCCATCTTTGTCACTCGAGTTAGAAGATAGATACTTCATTTGACAGTCAACCGACCCTTTTTCTATACTTTGGTTTTGTGTCCTTGATCCTTTTTCTATACTTACTTTGTTTTTGTACATTTTTAGGGCTACTATTGCTACTTGCAAGGAAATAGCAGTATCATAAGAATGCCATTGAAGCAAGCGAGAGTGATGGAAAACCGAGGGATATATGCCTAAATAAGTCGGGATCGATTTATTCCTAATTGGTAGCGAAAAATCTGAAACTCTGTTTTTCTTCTCTCTTTTTTGTGTAATTTCTATGATTCTTTTAATCCACCTTTTTCTTCTCTCTTTTAATGTAATTTCTATGATTTATTTTGATCTTGAATGCTTTGAGTTTTTTCATTGGATGTATGGATGGAATCCAGATACAACTATAATCTGTTTAAAATTTTATTTTATTTATTCCTGTTTTGTATAATTTTTAGATATCGTTTATGAGTCCTGAGAAGAAGGTCCTCTTTTAAGCTAACCGTAGTGTCCCCATGTCCCTTTTAACACCTATTTAACCATGGTTAAGCTTAAGTAAATTAAAATTATTAATTTTGCCTTTTTATTTTTGAAAAACCATGGTTAGATTGCTTAACCCTAAGGGTGAGTGAATCCTAACCACAATTGATGGGTGGTAAATAGGGGGCGTGGACCAATGATATTACAGGGTTAGCTTCTAAGCTGACTTGGGGTCCGTTTTCCGTTTCCCATCGTCTATCTTTCAATATTTCGCATGGTTTGTATTTGCATGCGGCTCGGAGAGAGGAGGGTTTCGGTGGCCAAGGGGCTGTTCTTCACTGCATGAAATGGAGTCTCATTCCAACTTTTACCAACAAAACTGTTAAGAGTGGGCTGCTTTAGTAGAAGAACAATAGTTCACTCTACGGACATCCTCACTCCCACAAAACCCCTTCAACTTCCCATTAACTTTGGTTAAATGTTTTTAATTTTTTTTCTCTAAAAACTAAGGTAATGAGTGAACCCTATGGGGAGTTAATTTTAACCACAGTTAAAGAGAGTTAATAGGGTGATTATTTTCCTTTGTAGAATACGGAGATAGGGGTCGCTGCATGTCTTGGAGAACAAGAAATGAGGCAGCTGATGCAAATGGTCCTCATGTTAGAGAAGAGAAATGGTCCTCCTCAGGTGTAGAATGGGTACACCACAAGATCAATAACCTATTTGGGTGTCAATTGTATTAATTGCTTTATTTTTTGTGTTTAAAACTAAGCTAGATACAATATTTTTTTTTTTCAGACTTTTAGAATAAATCATCTTAAGGTTTTCAACTAGGTTTAATTTTATTTTTTCCCCTGGTTTTGTACTATTTGCTATCAGTTGAATCAGATGAGTAGTGATTGCAATTAATGGCAATTATCATAGCACTTTGTACTTTGTTATTGAATTTGAAGGTTAAGGTATCCCAGAGTATATAGGAAAAGGGGTGGGGAAAAAAAATATCTTATGCATAAGAAAATTTACGAAGCTGATTATTCAACGCCTTAATAGTAGGTAAATGATATCTGAACCAAAAAAAAAGGTATTATACACATTGAGAAGTATTTGCAATTTAATAGTTTGTCTTCTTAACACTCCTACTGTGCATGGCTGGTGCCACTTTTTTTTTTTTTTTTTTTTGGAGTTCTTCTAATTTTTTTTCATTTTTGAATACTAATAATAGGTTGTTAACTAAACCTGTTTTTATGTTTCACTAAATTTCATTTTTGTCTAGGATAGTTCATGTAGTATTTGCCATTTTTTTTTCTAATAATTTAAAATCACTAAAACAGTTCACTCACGTGCATCGCACGTGCATTCCACTAGTTAGTTCTAAAGAGAATTAGATTTATTGAGAATTCTTGGATGATTACAATGACTCCTCCTTAAGAATTATATAGAGATTACATGAGTCTCAAGATAGAAGCAGTATCACATCATAATCAAATCTAATTTCATTCAAATCTAATATTAATCAAATCTAAGATTTAATACTAATCTATTTCAAATTCAAATCTACTTAGATATAAGATTAGATACAGTGTATCTCATCTCACTTTATTACACCACTCAGTCTTCTCTAAACCAATCTCTAATACCCTCCTGTAATTGCATGATCATTTAAAAAAGGATCTTGTAATTGTTACAAACAAAAAAGTAGTCCGAGATCATTGAGCTTTGTTAAAAAGTCGCCGAAAAATCTAATTGTACATATTGGTGGTCACCATCAGTCTGTGAAGTCCATCACTGTCGCATCCTGCTCATCTTAGAGTCTGTTGGAGCCAGTGGTCAACTAGAGCAAACTATCATGATCTCTCCCAATAACATAAACAGAAGCTAACCAATCGTTTAAAGTTAAAAAAAAAGGAACTCGAATGTATTAATGATAGAGATATTTCAACTAGAATTGGTGATGGCTACAGTTTTAGGGGAAAAAAAAGGTGTTGGCCCGACGGGCGGTACTGCCGCCCGCTAGAAAAACAAGATTAAAAGAAAGAAAAATTCAAAATAAGGTCCGATCAACCCGCTCTGATACCATAAAGAGAATTTGATTTATTGAGAATTATTGGATGATTACAATGACTCCTCCTTAAGGATTATATAGAAATTACATGAGTCTCAAGACACAAGCAATATCACATCATAATCAAATCTAAGATTTGATACTAATCTATTTCAAATTCAAATCTACCTAGATATGAGGTGAGATACAGTATTCTCTAAACCACTCAGTATTTCAAATTCAAATCTATTTCAAATTCATCTCACTTTATTACACAACTCAATATTCTCTAAACCTGTCTCTAATAAGTTCTTACTACATTTTAAAATAATTTTCTAGTTAACTTAGTCTTAGTATATATTTCACATTTAGCAATATTTAAATTTTAAGTGAAGGAACCAAATTTAATTTTTTTCATATATCTAAAATTAATATGTCCTAATCTAGCATGCCATAAATTAAAAGATTTAGTCATACAAGTAGAATAAAAAAAAATATTCCAACATAGCCAATGTCAGCACGAGATTTACCTCCTTTCCTTCCCGGCCGGGCCCTAAGGAGGAATGATGCTAAAACGCATTTTTCTTACAAATGACTTAAGTCGCCACCTACTTTATTAGAGGAGAAGTAGAACCCGAATGAATGTTGATAGGGACCTATGGTCTCGATCAGAGTAAAAGTAATAGATTCATTTAAAGTCCCGGGGAAGGTGTTAGGCACCCCGGGACCCTACCCTAAGTTACCTACTCCCTAGGTGTAACCGAAACAATATAAAATTCAAGAAAAATGTTTAAATCTTTTGAGACATACTAATTACAAAAAGGGGAAAACTCTACTCTAGGGATCGAACTCAAGGTTGGGTTGCCTACATACCCATTGGGGCGGAATCAGACGCCTACATACCCGCTGGGACGAAATCAGACTAGGTGTAGTTCTTAGGCTAGTTTAGACCCATTCCGTAGTAAGGGAGGAAGGGCGCCGGAGCGGCTTGAATTTGGGTTGTACCTTAGTGGCTTAAGCCTGGTCTCTTTGGGTTTAAGGTTGAAACCAACCCAAGGTATGAAATTTAACTAGGGTTAAGTTTAACCTTAGTTAAGGAACTTCGCATTTTGAAATGCTCTCGAATTTTGAATTTCTAATGCATGGAGTTTTTGATATTTTCTGCTCTTTGGACTTTTGAAGTTTAAGCCCAAGGGGATCTAACTAGGGTTAAGTTTAACCCTAGTTAAGGCTTGCAGTTTGGTTGGGAGAGGCACAAAATGCATGCAGAATCTAGAATGACCTCTTACATGTTTGGGTCAAACAAAGTTGCATTAGGGTTAGCAAATTTTAACAACAGTTAATAAAGAATAAAAAGGACACATGTTGACCTGTCGGTGTGATTGAACTCTCCCTGAGTTCAATCACAATTAACTGCGATCCAAACTCAGAAGCAAGTGGTCCATTAGGCGGTTAACTCTTAAATAGGAACAATAGATAAATGGTATTT
Source organism: Tetracentron sinense (assembly GCA_015143295.1). NCBI lineage: Eukaryota > Viridiplantae > Streptophyta > Magnoliopsida > Trochodendrales > Trochodendraceae > Tetracentron > Tetracentron sinense. The sequence continues at coordinate 20,919,356 of CM026560.1, read as the reverse complement.
ATAACTTAAAAAAGAAAATTATTGTTTCCAAGACTATACTCCATTCTAAAATATCGTCATTACTGACACCTTATTGAGAACATTTTGGGAGTAGGGTCGGCAACAACAATCCTATTTTATAGAATTTTTTTATATTTTAAGGTTAAGTCATGTATTATTAAATTTTTCATCGCTTTGAACCAAAAATAAGAAAATCGTCGCTATTTCGAATACAAGTCATCTTGGCCTTTCCTTTTCTTGTACAGCCTTGTACCTAAATATCTAGACATCTAAAGCTCCCAAGAGAGAATTCGTGGCTGGGATGATGAGACCATTGGTTCAGTTTATTTTCAGTCAAAGTAGTTGGGTTAAATGGTCTATTCATGCTTATCCATATATTCATTAGTCAAGAAACTCATCTTCTAACCCCCGATGGTGTAGCACAATAGTCACTTGCACGAACTGTTACCCTTGATGTCTCGAGTTCGATTCTTGGTAGGGTTAGAGTCAGGATTCTTTTGTAGGGGGGCTAATAATGGGGGTTTGGGGGCGTAGCCCCTGAAAAGTTTTTTTGAGGGTAAGTTCATGAGCCATGTGTCAATTGGTGTCCGTTTTTAAAGAATATATAGTTATTTATTAGAAGTTTAGGAGGGGCTAGAGCACCCCGTCCCACCCAGCTCTGCCCATCTCCCAAGTTGCGTCCCTAATAGCACAGTAAATAGAAAAAAAATTCCCAAAATTTCAGGGGGGACTTCATCCCCCCTAGGCCTCATGTGGCTCCGCCCCTGATTCCTGGTTGCCCTCACAAACGGTTGCATGAGGTATGGGTATTCCCTATGTAACCCGTGGGAATAATCTGAGCTTTCAAGGCTCAAGATATTCACGGTTATAAAAAAAAAAAAAAAACTCATCTAACCAACTACTACCCGCTACAAGTCATTATTTTCTGTCAGTGGATGTCAAATTTTCCTGAAACATACATATCTGATCGGATATGTAAACAATTTAAGTAAGAGTAGAAATTATACTAAAATATTTTGAGTAGTAAAAACTTATTAATAGGATTTGATAGAGGGAAGTTTGTCCCATGTTAGTTTTCTCTGCCAGTGATGCTTACGAAAACAAACGGCGGTCACACCTAATATACAACAATCAATACTAATGAGAAGAAGCGAGAAGAAGCGTGCAGGACACGATGTGCAATGCATACAAATGAAAGTGTTGGTTGAAATTTGCCCCATGGTCCTTTTTTTTTTGGCTAATGCAGAATAATATAAACCATAAGGGGGGGCCCGAAAACCGTCTCGGATCAGGGCAGACCCATCCATTAAGCCATCAAAGCTTTTGCTTTAGGCCCCATTAAAAAAAAATAAAAATAAAAAATTAAAGAGGCCCCATTTAGAATATTAAAAAAGTAAAAAGCCTATTTAGAATATTAAAAGGCTTCATTTATGGTTAATTTTTTTTAATAATATTAAAAAAATGCCCCATTTAAAATTTTGCAGTATAGGCCTCCAAATGGCTTGGGCCAACCTTGCCTCAGATTCTCTTTGGCGAAGCCAGAAAGACTCCTCTCGGGTGTCTACAAAATAGGAGACATGTGGTAGAGAAGTCAACATCATTGGCCCCATGATTTTAACTTCTCTACACACTAAAAGACATGTAGCGATAAATAGGTGAGAAAAAGGAGGAGAGATATCAAGTGAGGAGAAAATGAATTAACTTCACTTTGGATTGTCTCTGGCAAAGCAGAAAGGGCTTGTCTCGGGATTCCATAAAATAGGGGACAAGTGGTGTAGAAGTCAATCATGGGGCCCATGATTTTGACTTCCCCACACATAATAAGACATGTGGCGATAAGTGTGTGAGAATAAGGGAGAGAGATATCAAATGGAGAGAAGTCAAAATCATGGGGAGAAAATAAAATGACTTCTCTCCATTTTTACGTCAGCTGTCGCATAATGTATGGAACCCGGAGAGGAGGTATTCTGCCTGAGACAGTCCGAGGCCTTAACTTCTTCCCTTTCATGCCACTTGTCGCATGATGCATGGATGGCCCAGGCCACCTACCTTTTTAGTTTCACCATAGACAATCTTGAGCTCCCGAAGCCCGAAAACATACAAACCATAATTACACTTCCGAGCAGAAGCTCGGGCCAGCCTATGAGCAAGGATAGTACCCATGTTAGTTCTCTGTGACAGTGATGTTCAAAAAACAGAAGGTACAGTCACCACTACTAATATACGAGATCAATACCAAGGAGGAGCGCAAAGTTGCACGCACGTTTTTAGCGCGCTCAACAATTTCACAATGTTAGCCTCTGAGATACCAACACCTAACCGGCGTTGCGGCCTAAACGTATACCTTGAACCAACCAGAAAAAAAACGCCACACTTCTTATTGGGTTAAGCCCATTATATTGGCCTTGGATTGTCTCTGGCGAAGCCAGAAACGGCTTGTCTCGGGGTTACATAAAATAGGTGATAAAATAGGTGACAAGTGGTGGAGAAGACAAAATCATGTGGCCCATGATTTTGACTTCTCCACACATATTAAGACATGTGGCAATAAGTGTATGAGAATAAGGGAGAGAGATATCAAATGGAGAGAAGTCAAAATCATGGGGAGAAAATGGAATGACTTCTCCCCATTTTTTTTGCCAACTGTCGCACAATGTATGGAACCCGAGAGGAATTTCTGCTTGCCAGAGACAATCCAAAGCCCATTATATTTCAAAAAACCGTTAGAAGAAGTGAGAATATATATACTCATTGTCACTCTTATCCTCAAGCGATATGGGACTAAAGCTATATGAGAAAATTTTGTTTTAACAAACAACTCACCAACACCTTATTAAAACGCTACCATCTGCCTTTTATGTAATGTTTATATTTGTTTTTTTTTTTAAATCTCTCCCCACCCCCCACCCCCCACCCCCCCATGGTGTTAGTATTCATTCATTGGTTAATGATCAAAAGCTTAGTAATATTAAAAATTTGGGCCAAAGATTGACTATTTCAACCGTCACATCATAATTCATGAAAATGGATCCTAGACTATCCAAACAGGGATACAAACTTCCACAGGTATAAAAGCGGGCGACTCGTAATCATCTCCGGTTGTAACTAGACTCGGGAGACTCCGGTTACGCCATTGAAGTAGTCATGTGTCCCTTTTGACATTCCTTAACTGTGGTTAAGATTCATCCACTCCTAAGGCTCACCCACCTATCCTTGGTTTCTAGAAAAAAAATTTAAAAAAAACTTAACCATAGGAGTTAGTGAATTTTAACCGGAGTTAAATTTATTTTTTAAATTTTTTTTCTAAAAACCAAGGATAGGTGGGTAAACCCTAGGGGTGGGAAGGGGCTGAGCCAGGGGGGTGGGGAGGGGCCATGGCCCCTTAAAATTTTTCGAAAATCCTTCTTTACTTAGGTAATTTTTTTTAAAAAATAATTAATATCACAATTTTCTATACAGTGGCCACCCCAAATTATGAGTTAATGCCCCCCAAATTTCCACGTGCTCTGTCCCTCTCCCTTTAACTATGGTTAAGTTTAATCAAATTAAAGTTAATATTTTTTCTTCTTTTAAAAACTAAGATTAACCTTAGGAGTGAGTGAATCTTAACCATAGTTAGTGGGTGTTAAAGGGGGCACATGATAGTTAGTAGATCCTCTAACTATGGTTAAGCTTAATCAACTTAAGGTTAATATTTATTTTTCTTCTGAAAACCAAGGTTAGATTGATGAGCCTTAGGGTTGAGTGAATCTTAACCAAATTTAGTGGGTGTTAAAAAGGGACACATGGCGACTATAGAGGCCTACCCTTTAGTTGAGTGAATCTTAACCAAAGTTAGTTGGTGTTAAAAAGGGAGACTTGGTGGCTATAGAAGCTCACACATTCCACTAAAAAAAAATAATTTTCCTTATATATAAAATATAATTAATTTTATTTAAATAATAGCTCTCCCGAACCTATTGTCTCAAATAAATAAATAAAAAGGAGGCTGTGCCCTGAACCCCCAAGACCCGTACTTTGGACCCCAAGGAAATTTTTTTGGCTCCACTCCTGGGGTGGGTGAATCTTAACCATGGTTAAGGATGTCAAAAGGGACACATGGCAGTGTAGTACAACTGAGAGAATCACGAGTCTAAGCTGGCAGGTGAATATGGTGTCTATATATATATTTTATTGCAAAACATGATATTGAGAGAGAGAGAGAGAGGATGTAGTGGAGACCAGCAACAACATATTGCCCGAGTCCTATCCAATGAACGGAGGAGATGGGCCTTACAGTTACGCCAAAAACTCCGACTTTCAGGTATCTATTCTAGCAACCTCACTACTTTCATATCCATGGAGAAAATTTATTGGGTAGAAGCTATTGCAACAATGGGTGTAACTGAGCCTTGGGTTATTTATTATGGCTCGTTAGATTACAGTACTATTGAAGCTCAGTTCGAGCTTACAAATTTATAATTAAGCTCAGCTTGCAAAGCTATTGTAAATTTCAGATTTGACTTGGTTCGACTTGTTTATCCGAACGCCCCATACTCATCTTTGTTTATTGGGTTTGCTGAAGTCTTTTTTCAATGTTTTTTTTTGTTGAGTGTGTACTTAGAGTATTCAATTATCCACAACAAAAAAGAGCCTAATGTTGTGGCAGAGTTTCACAGCCTTTGCTCCACGGGTTGAAGCATAGCTTTCCTTTTATGATATGATAGTGACAGTTTTGTAATTATAGAGAGAATTAGGGACAGTTTTGCAAAGCACATTTTCCCCCCTAATTTCGATTCCACCTCTATAAACTGAAAGAGGGAGCTCATCTTCAACGCAGCTCTTGCTTTGTATTTAAACGGAACAAATATAGAAAATTTTGAGGGGAAAAATTCTTTTTTTCTTCTAATACATGTAGACACGGGATCACCTCCAATTGGTGCCCATGAGGAGACCCATGCTGGCAGTCTCCTCGGCATCATCGGGATATGATGCCAATTCATACATGTGATATAGATGACTGTTACTCTGTCAGGTTAGGGATGCAACTTAGGTTGGTTTGGACCGACCCCACGGGCTCAGGATTGTCTTTGGCAATGCCAGAAAAGTGGTCTCGGGCTTCCACACATTATACGACATGTGGCGATAAAAAGGAGAGAAGTCATTTTATTTTCTCCCTATGATTTTTACTTCTCCCCACTTGATATCTCTCCCCTTTTTTACCCCCTTTTATTATCACATATCGCATTATGTGTGGAAGCCCGAGACTACCCAGAGACAATCCTGAGCCAACCCAACCAGTACTCAACCCGATCAAAGGGTGGCCTTGGGCTGACTTGCACGAATTTTTAACAAGCGGAGTACGATCAGCTGAGTTTACTTAATAACCCTAATTGCAACTCCCATTTCCAAGCTATCGTTTCTAGTTATCTTCCCTTTCGACATAATTACCTTTTTGGCATTTGTAATCCTTCTTTGTTGTTCATAGGGACCTTCCTTCTTGGGGTCTTGGCTTGATCAAGCTGAGTTTTTGGCTCAATCCAACCGAATTTAGATGGTGACTGAATACGTATACAAGGGATACCCTCCCCTCAAGTCAGATGGTGAATGTATGCCCCTCATTAGAGGGAGGCCTTTGGGATCATGTCCCATGAAGGGATTCTCCCAATAAACCACAAGTATAAGGGGGAAAGTAGTTAATTCGAAAAAAAAAATTTGGAAGGTAATTATACACATATAATTTGTAGAGACTAGAGGGATATCTCTAAACCTAATGACGCTGGTCTTGGAATTAAGTCCGAGAGAAGCTTTACATTGATAATGTGGCTCAAAGATGTCCACTCACTAGTTACAAAACAAGAACAATTTAAATATAAAGAGGAGCTCTGCTTCACCACATTGTCCAGAGCTTCGCTTTTTACACTATCGGGTGACAAATGTGTAATTATGGTGTGTTGCAAAACTACCCCAGCCTCCATCAATAATTACAAACATGCCACACTTATAGTGTAAAAAATGGAGCTCTGCTTCAACACCGTGAAGTAGAGCTCCGGCTCAAAATTAATCTTGAACAAGTAACCCTAACTACTAAATGATGCCTTGAACCAAAAAAAAATATCGGAAACCAGTGGTGGCATGAGACACATCATGTGTTCTTGCATTAATGTTTCAATCCAAACAAATTACAACCTTCTTCCATGGACTTGATAAAAAGAGATAACGCTCTACTATATATATTTTTCAATGCTTATGCATGTACATTGGTTACTATCATTATAATTTTTTTTCGTGAGTACGTTGATGATCTGAATCACCATGATTAATTTGAACTTATGTTTTGTAGAGAACAACTACAAATGCTACAAAGGCAATCATTGATGACGAAATTGCTAAGAATCTTGATATCTAGATGTTGTTCTATTTGAAATTCACCTTCCACATGAAAACTACTTCTTTTAAGAGATGGCAACAAAAGATATTGTTTTATCTGACTACCTTGAACTTGGCTAGAGTCTTGCAAGAGCATGTCCCTACATTAAAAGAAGGTAAATCTGATCGAATGGTCGTGTTGCGATTGATGCATGGAGACATGTTGATTTTCTGTGCAAGAACTACATCTTGAATGGCTTGGACAATGCATTATACAATGTGTATAGTCTAATTAAGACCGCTAAAGAACTGTGAGAGTCTTTGAACAAGAAATACAAGATAGAAGATGTCGGGATAAAGAAATTTGTTGTCGGCAGGTTTCTTGATTTCAAAATGATTGATTCAAATACCATGATAAACTAAGTTCAAGACCTCCAATTGATTCTTCATGAGATTCATGGGGAAGGTATGATGCTAAGTGAATTATTCTGATTGATTGCCTTAATTGAGAAGTTGCCTCCATCTAGGAAGGATTTCAAAAATTACCTTAAGCATAAGCGCAAGGAAATGAGGGTAGATGACTTGATTATCCGACTCAGAATTGAAGAAGATAATCGAGTATCTGAGAGGAAGGCTGGAAAGCATATTGTTGATCACAAGGCTAATGTGGTGGAACAGAAGACGAACAAAATGAAGAAACATTCTAAAGTAGGTCCAAGTCAGAAACACAAGGGCAATGAATAGAAAAGGCTCAAAGGTAACTGTTACGTATGTAACAGGCCAGGGCACTTAGCCAAGAATTGCCGAATGAGAAACTTCCAATGGAAGTCCAAGAAGAGATCCACTCAGGCAAATAGAAATGAAGTAGAGAATATCATGAACGATGTTTCTAACATAAACTTGTTAGCCGTTGTAATAGAGGTAAACTTGGTGATGAATCCCGAGCAATGGTAGGTGGATACTGGAGCAACTCGTCATATCTGTTAAGATACGAGTATGTTAACTACCTATCATGGAGTTACCATTGGAGAAAAACTTTACATGAGAAACTCCTTTACCTCAATGGTTTAAGGATCAGGAAAGATCGTACTGAAGATGACCTCGGACAAAGAGCTTACTTTGAATGATGTGTTGCATGTACTAGACATAAGAACGAACCTACTTTTTGGATCACTACTGAATAAGAACGGGTTTAGGTTAGTCTTTGAGTTAGATAAGTTTGTTCTGACTAAGAATGAAATGTATGTGGGTAGAGGATATCTCTGTGATGGTCTGTTCAAAATGAATGTAATGACAGTTGTACCCCCAGGAAATAATATTAATAAAATAAATTCTTCTGCTTAAATGCTTGTGCCCTTTAATTTATGACATGCTAGATTAGGACATGTTAATTATGATTCTTTACGTAGACTTGCAAATTCAGAATTAATTCCAAAACTTGAGTTTGACTCAAATCACAAATGTGAGCTTGTGTGAAGTCCAAATTAACAAGAACTTCCTTTCACTCCATTGAAATAAGTTCTGAACCTCTAGGGTTGATTCACAGTGATTTGTGATTTGAAATTTGTGAAAACTAGAAGTGGGAAAAAATACTTCATCACTTTCATTGATGATTGGACGAGGTATTTTCATATCTATTTTCTAAATAGCAAAGATGAGGCATTGGACATGTTTAAACTTTGTAAAAGTGAAGTTGAAAACCAACTTAACCAAAAAATAAAAATGTTAAGAAGTGATAAAGGTGGTGAATACGTATCACCATTTGATGAATTCTATAAAGAACATGACATAATTCATCAAACAACCGCTGCTTACTCACCTGAACAGAACAGTATTGCTGAACGCAAGAAATGGACCCTAAAAGAAATGATGAATGTTTTATTGATAAGTTCAGGTTTACCACAGAACTTATGGGGGGAGGCAGTCTTATCTGCTAATTATATTTTTAACAAACTACCCCACAAGAAATTAATCAAGACGCCCTATGAGTTATAGAAAGGTCGAAGACATTCCTATAAATACTTAAAAGTGTGGGGGTGTCGAGCAAAGGTAATAGTTCTTGCTCCAAAGAAGGTTAAGATATAACCTAAATCAGTGGATTGCATCTTCACTGGATATGCTCACAATATTAGTGCATATAGGTTTCTTGTACATAAGTCAGATATTCATAATATACATATCAACACGATAATGGAATCAAGGAATGCATTTTTCTTTGAAATTACGTTTCCTTACAAGACTGTACAAGAATATAATCCAATAAAAAGAACAAATGACACTATTAGTAGTAATCATCAAGGAAATATAGACCAAAAGTCTATAGAGAAGGAAAATGAAGATGAACTCAGACGTAGTAAAAGGGAAAAAACTACTACAACTTTCGGTCTTGAATTTCTAACTTATTTGTTGAAAAATGAGCCTCAATGCTTTAAAGAAGTCATGTCTTCTCCTGAAGCACTATCATGGATAGAGGCTATAAACAATGAAATCGAGTCCATCATGCAAAATCTTACTTAGGAACTAGTAGTTCTTCCTCTGGGGAATAAACCATTAGGATGTAAATGGATATTCAAAAAGAAGATAAAAACTGATGGAACGATTGACATATACAAAGCCAAACTTGTAGTAAAGGGATACAAGCAAAAAGAAGATATCGATTATTTCGATACCTATTCACCAGTTACTAAGATAACATCTATCCGTATGTTAATAGTTATTGCTGCTATTAACAATTTAGAGATAAATTAGATGGATGTGAAAACTGTTTTCTTAAATGATGATCTAAATGAAGAGATTTACATGGAACAACCAGAAGGTTTTATGGCTAAGAACCAATAAACGAAAGTATGTAAACTTGTGAAATCCCTCTATGGATTAAAACAAGCTCCTAAACAATGACATGAGAAATTTAATAATGTTATGATGTCAAATAGTTTCAGAATAAACAAGTGCGATAAATGTGTTTATGTCAAAGGCACTGAAAAAACATACATCATTGTTTGTCTCTATGTAGATGAAATACTAATCATGGATAACAGTAATGACATCATTCAATCTACCAATAGAATATTAAATAAAAAATTTGACATGAAAGATCTAGGTGTTGCAGATATTATAGTAGGAATTAAAATTACTAGAATATTTGAAGGACTCATCTAATCTCAATCTCATTACACTGAGAAGATTCTTGAAAAGTTTATCAAGAATGACAATAGTCTTGCGAAAACACCTCTAGATGTAAATTTACATCTAAGTAAGAATACTGGACAGGGAATATCTCAGTTAGAGTATTCTCAGAGCATTGGTAGTTTAATGTACATCATAAACTGCACTAGACCCAACATAAACTGAGTAGATACACAAGCAATCAAGGGGAAGACCAATGGGAAGGCGATAGTCAAGGTTCTTAAATATTTGATGTATACCAAAAACTATGGATTATACTATACAAGATATCCAGCTATAATTGAAGGGTATAGTGATGTCAATTGGATATCTGATACTAAAGACTCAAAATCCACTAGTGGATTTGTCTTTAAACTAGGAGGTGCATCAGTATCTTGGAAATCCTCTAAACAGACATGTATAGCCAGATCCACAGTGTAATTTGAATTTATAGATTTAGATAAAGATGGTGAAAAAGAAAAATGATTTCGTCACTTTTTTAAGGATATTCCAAGTTAGCCAAAACCTGTGCCAACTATTTGCATTCATTGCGATAGTCAATCTGCGATTGGAAAGACACCAAATAGTATGTACAACTATAAATCTTGACATATACGTCAGAGACACAATACTGTGAAACAATTGCTTTCAAATGTAATTATTTTAATTGATTATATAAAGTCAAAGAACAATATAGCAGATCCCTTAACCAAAGGTTTGACTTTAGAGCAAGTGAATAACTTATCGAGAAGAATGAGACTAAAGCCTATATCTAAAGAGTCGACATAATAGAAACCCAGGCTAGCTGATTGGAGATCTCAAAATCTAGGTTCAAAGGGACAGCCAAATCGTTTGTAACTCAGTAACGTCACTGTGAAGAATAAATTTCTTCATCCCATTTCTATGATGAGACAGTGAAATAATTTAGGATAAGCAAAGCTTTTAATGATTCATATATCTTGGAAATCCAAGTGGGGTATGATGAGATACTCTTGATAAGAGATCACTTATATAAGTGTGAAGAGGGGTCGCTTCTATAAGAATTTTAAAAGGCAAAATTCTTTAAACCACTTATGAATACCAGGAGTTGTTCAAGGCCGAACACAACCATGAGAACCAAAGGTGTTCAGAAATGAACTGTGTGAGTTCTATTGTCTTGGTTTACACAATGGTTGAACAGTTCAAGACATCATGTTTACTGGATAGCTAGTAAATCTGATAGTACTTCACTACGGAAGGTTCAAGGCCAAAAGCTACCTCTCCCGATGCAGTAATTTTTCATCAAGATTCTCTCTTTTAGTATCTGCATATCTTTTATATTTTGTCCAGACAATTTTCATACATGTGGGAGATTGTTAGGAAAAATTTAGAATTTGTGAATTTGTGGTTTTTGGGTCAACTTTAGGTCAAAATAAATATGGAACTCACACTTTTATTTTGGCCAGTCCACTTGGATCCGTGTTGTCCTATATGAGGAGATTCATGTTACCAATTCTAAAATGAGGTATTGGTTGAAGAATGGTAAAGAAGAACTATATATCCCACATCAGTTAAAGATATAAATCAAAGTGGGTATATATACTATTGCCTTGGAGTCAGGGTTGGGCCCTTGGGGCACCCAAATTTTGCGAATTGGTGAACCCATTGCCTATGGTTGGACCTATCACACACGCGCGCTGCCGCCGCTCGCCCGTACCGTGCCATGCTTGGGTCCGTGGTCTTGGGCCTGGGCTTGGGCCTTTAGTCCAGTATTATTATTTTTGTACAAAACCAGCCCATATTTCTTCAACTGATTTATTCAGTTTTTAAACTGAATGAGCCCAACGAATTTTTTATCCAACAGTCATGCCTGTTCGGATTTAAATTTTTAAACCCAATGGACATATCTATTCTGTACAGTCTCATTAGCCTCTATATAAAGGCAATCCAAATACATTTTTGAAGTATGAAATTTATACTCTTCTGCTTCCTTGTTATTTCCTACTTCTACATGCATAGTCTGCATCAAACACAGAGAGTCCTACTCACTGCTGGTTCGCTGAGTTTCAGATTTCTAGTGGTAGTACCTGAGACGTGATTGTTGTATCTTGTAAAACAAATTGCTAAAGGCTGTAACCACCGCTACGGAAAAATAATTGTCTTAAGGATATTGAATCAAATTCAAGCCTAGCTCAATCAGTGAAGTCTTCTGTTCTTTATTTTAATATGTTTGTTTTGTACTTTGCATGTTTTAATTATAACATACACATATCGCACAAATATATCCAACACTTTTCACAGCCGCTTATTTCACGAAGCCTCTCTCCATTTTGTATACTCGGCATATGCACTTCAATACCTCTCTAACGAAAGAGGTAGTACACAAAAACTCCCCAGCATGGAACAAAGGAAAGATCCATTACTCAAATGCTCCAAATGAAGTAGTAGAGGTTTATTCAACTCAATTCACTAAGGACATTAAGGCATTTTTGTATGCTAGATCCCAAGAGCTAGTTTCTGGAGGGCTTCTTGCACTTATCATGCCAAGCTCCCAAATGGAACCCCTCTTTCTCAGTCCTTTTTACCAATTCACCTTTTGGGATCCAACCTCATGGATATGGTGAAGATGGTAAGTCCATGCAACTGCATTACCTTTTTGTATTGAAACTCACATGTGTGATCATTTTATCTAAAAGTTTTCATGACTTGATTTGCCCAATTTAATACTATGCTGGATTGGTGAGCATTTGCACCAATTTGATGTTAGACGTGGTTTATATACAAGTTCCCATACTAGTTGTTTGTATTTTTCATTTTCAATATAAGAAGAAGAGACTTACTTTTGATTTAATCTCTTTATATGTGACTTGCACTGAATTTTCGGCTTAACTCCAAAATGCTTAATGTTCTTCCAGGGTTTAGTCAGTGAAACTAAAGTCGACTGCTTTAACTTGCCTATGTACTTTGAAGTTTGAATATTCCCAGGAATTAGAGGGGTTGGTAGAGAAAAAGGGATGTTTTAGCATTAAGAAAATCTATTTACCAGATCCTTCACACAATCATGTACAATGCACATAAGAGCTGGTATGGAGGGAATCTTCAAGGAATACTTTGAAACTAAGATCATAGATGAGCTATTCGAACGACACTGCTAAACTGGAAGAGTCTACCTTTTTGTTAGGTTCTGACTATAAGAAAGGGAATCAATTATTTGTCATTCTCAAGCGTAAATGATATGATTAGAAGTTTCCCTTTGCCTACTCATCCAACTTTATTGAATTATTTTATGTAATATTCTATAGGCTAGTTCTTAGAGAATATCTAGTGTAATAAAATGAATCAGATACACTGAATCAATTAAATTTGATTAAGATTAGGTTTGATTATGATATGATAATGTTTCTATCTTAAGAATTATGTGATATCTATATAAACTTAATGAGGAGTCATTGTAAGATCATCCAAGCATTATCTATAAAATAAGTTTCTTCCATCCCTTGAAGTAGAATAAATCTATAAGAAAAGTAGGTAGAATAAATCTATAATAAAAATATAGGGCACACATGGAAGCATCATACTTGGGATTTATTTAGGAAATCGTGTTGAACAGAAAAGGCTACCAAGTGATCGTTACAACTTACAATTCAATCTATTGGCATTACTTTCTTTTCCATTTTTATGATTACAAATATATTTATGGGTGATCAGAAAATAACATTGACCCCTGGGGTGTAGCCTAGTAGTCGAACGGCCAGCTGTAAACCCGGAGGTGTCGAGGTCGATACTTAGGTTCCCCTCACTATCGGTTGCACGGGTTGGTGGGTGACCTGTACAGTACGTGGGATGTAGTCTGAATCAAAGACCATAACCAAGTTTACAAAAAAAAAAAAAAACATCGGAATGATAGGTTGAATAGTAGATCACATTTACAATGGTAATGGACTAACTTTTTTTTTTATACATGTGGGTATCTTGAGCCTAGACTCATACCAGACTCAGACCAGTCTCACCTGATGCATAAGTCCACCCTCAACTCATACATCCGATATTGAGGGGAGCCTATATTTGATTTCGAGACCTCTGGGTTTATGATTCGTCCTTCAACCACTAGGCTACACCCCCGAGGGTTGTAATGGACTAACTTAGCTATCTATTAATGCAACAGTGACCACGAACTTGGGTTGGTTAAGTTAGCATCCAAACATATGATGAAAGTACTATGCAAGGGGTTGGGTTGCTTTTTGGGGTTGACTACTTTTTTCGTGTCGGCATCATTTACCAACATTAGTACGGTCAGATGTTAGATTGGGCATTGGAGCTCTTGTAACTCATACCCGGGGAAATTGGATTCTCAGCCCTCCCTTCAGTCCCTCCGCTGAAGGCCACACCACTACCACTCCCGCAAGAGGCGGGGGTGTTTTGGAGCTTGACTTCACCACCCATTATTCATTTCCCTCTTTTTTTACATTTTTAAAAGTCCATGTTGTCACGTCCAACACCTTTTTACCTTTTTACAATTTGAAGTCTATTTTTGATTCCGAAAAGGTTGAAATTGACACAATAAACCTTTTATTTAATTTTGGACAACATAGTAAACTTTTCTAGAAAAATACAATAGTATTTTAGTAATTTTATGCAAGGGAATTCTGGTAATTTTAAAATATCAATAATATTTTTGTAATTTTTTAAAGAATTTAAGTGGATGAAGGAAAACTCTCTAGAGAAGATCTTGTGGGCCCTACATTGATACAAAATTGGATGCTTAGAAAGACGAAGAGTTGGGACTATTAATAGTGGATGATAAAAGTAGGGTGGTGTTAGGCGCATCCCAACAATTGATGAATATTCCCCAAAATAAAAACTTATAAATTTTTACACTATGTTAGACAGTATTACCCTTATCTTCAAGCTCTCTCTTTTATGTTGAAGAAGAAGGTGAAGGAGTTTGAGATACTTGGGCTCGGGTTAATTTTGGGAACCAGTCTATAACTTAGGCTCTCCTGAAGCCTTTTATGTCGTCTTGGGCAGAAGAACTTGGTTGATATTAGGCAGAACACCACCACTAGATATTGTCACACTAGCCAACAATTTCCCAAGCTCTTTATCTCTTTATCGTTCCTCATAGCTAGCAGAATATATCTTGGAATTTGGGTTTCACAATGTTTACAAATTTGAAGCAAAACTGCTAGAACAACTGAAAGAAGAAAGTTAAAAATAAATTTTTTTTTTTTAAAACTGCTAACGGACAAATAGAAGGATGCAAATAAGGAAAACTCTAAATCACCAAGAGGATAATTTAACATAAACAAAATAACCAAAGCCTTTTGTCTCTTGAGAATGGATCTATATTACCTATGCAACCAAACACTCAAGAACGACAGCCATGTAAATTGGAGCACCAGTTCCTCAATGTTGAGAGGGATGATACTGTGTAGCCTCTTCTCTGCTTTATTTGGAATGCTAAGTGCTAAGAAAGAAAAATGGCAACGTGGTGAACTTGTGATCATGGCCTTCATCAGTCTGTAGCCAATTTTGGGTACTTGGCTGAAAGAGAGAATAAATGCTGATAACAGGGATATAATTGACTAATTTGTTGTACAAATTTATAAAATTTACTTTTAGTGTGTAGTCATCAATTTTTAGGGTGCGCTTTTAGGGTGCGCCTAATACCACCCTAAAAAGTAAAAGATGAGAAGGTCAGGGTGATATGCTCCATTGTATATGAGAGAAAGAGAAAGAGGTGTGACAAATTGGGACAAATGAAGAGAAATATAATATTGAGGGGTACGCACCTTTGTTTTTTGGTTCACGATATATCGTATTATCGTTTGGCCGCAACCCTGGTGGGTATTGATTAGTATCTATTCTAGGTTAGTGAACTGATGGGATTATAAGGACCATGTGATCAATTTATTTTCAGTCAAAGTTCTTGGGTTAGATGGTATTTGCATGCTTTATCTTTTTTTTATGGTTGAAGGTAACAACACCACAAGGTGAAGCTACAGGCAATAGAAGGAAGACTTACACACACACTCACGCGCACACACACACATTCCACAAACACCCTCAACCCATATAAGCTTCAACCAAACTTTCCTCAACACGGGTACCAACCGTTTGAGGCATGATGGAACTTATAAGGGTAAGAGGGCTCGGTTACAGAATCGATGTGGGACTAAAGACTATGGTTTGGTTTTTTTGGTTGAAGGTAACAACACCACAAGGTGAAGCTACAGGCAATACAAGGAAGACTTACAGACATACGCACACACATTAGTCAAAAAACTCTCTTCTAATCAACCACTAGTAGCAATAAGTTAGTATTTTCTGCTAGCGTGTCTAATTTTCCTGAAACATACATAATTTATTGAAACACTACAATGTGTGTGTATTATATATGAGACCAAATCCTCTACAACAAATCCGGTTATCACCCCTAAGGCTGCCATGTGTCCCTTTTGACACCTTAATATTGGTTAAGATTCACCCACCCTTAGGGTTCACCCACCCATCCTTGGTTTTAATTAAAAAAATATTAATTATTTTTTAATATTAAAAAAAATATATTTTTAGGGTATCTTAATATTAAAATATTTAGTTTCATAGAATTGCTCCAGAGCGGATTGCTCCAAAGCCGAAATTGCTCAAGCGGTGTCAAGCTCTGCCTGAGCGGTGACTCTAGAAATTCCCCAAGTCGAACCAACTCTCTCAAATCTCCACCTTGACGAGAATTCGGCGATACTATCACAACCAAGAGAATCAATTTGCTAATCACCAAACAAATCTTCAGGATAGAATACTGCATCACCCACATCTGGGATGAACCTTCACCTTGAATCAAAATCTCTATCAAAATTATGTACCCCCATTTGCAATTACTGCAAAACCTGGCCTGTTTGCAAATACAACAAACAATCATTTGACCTTGCCTACCTCTGCAACATTTGTGAAAGAGACGCACTAGTTACACACTCTCAAATCACCCCGGAAAGTCATCCACTGGATTCGATCAAATACGGTCAGAACCCGTGTGTATCCTAAAAGTTATCCTCTTCTAAATGAACCATGGACGAGGACATAGACCCGCCATCTCCGATAAAGGCACCTCACCATCTACTTCCTTTCAGAAAACCTTCAGAATACTCATCCCCACACCAATTGCGAAAGAGGCTCTAGGTGAGTTTTCTACCATCTGCATATCATCTGGTTTCTGATTTTCTATAGACCATGTAGTAGCTCCACCTACATCTGCATGCCCATTCAGGAAATACAATTCTCACAGTTCTTCCCTTCATCAAAACTAAGCATTCTCACTTAATTTTAATAACTTCACCTCCTACTGTGTAGCAACAACCTACGGAGTCTAACTGGCGAAGTAAAATTAGATTTATTCGCAACTTAAGGACACAGGCTACCCCTCCCAAAGTTAGAAACCCTCCGCTAAACGAAGCTCCCGAATCTAATAACCACTTTATTAGAAGAATAGTTCATATATACTATTGGCGACCATGAGAGTATCTCCAAAGTATTCCCCTTCATCTTGCATTATTCCAGCAGAATGAAGCCCCTTTCCCATCAAACTCCTTCACAGAAAGTTATCCAAACTAACCTAGAGCTTTGATATTAATTGTTGACAAAATAATGAACCCAATGGAAAAGATAAACAAGTACACGCAAAAGATAAAAACAAGAGATATTCGTGGATCGACAATAACCTACCTACGTCCATAGGTCAAGATCTGAGTACTTCTTACTTATTCAAAGAAACTTTGAAGAACCAATACAATAACACTCAACTCACTTTCTTCATGATACCTAAAGAAGAATCCTTATCTATTCTCCCTTAAATCTTTTCCAAGCCCTAGTATGCTTAAACACTTTCTATTATCACCACTCTCAATACCTTGTATTGCTTAGCTTAGCTTACCCTAGAGTCATAACTACGTATTTATAGGCTTATACAAGAGTCCTAGACAAAATAGAAACACTTCCCTTAAAATAGGAGTTACCAAGCAAAATTCCAAACTCAAAACTATGTCAAACCGCTCAAGCAGCGCCTAGTGCCGACCGAGCAGATTGCTCCAAAGCCTTTAACACAATTTGTTGCAAAAAACCGTTCGAGTGGCACATAGCTCTGCCCAAGCGGTACTGAGTCTAGAATTTCCCCAATTCAAGCCAACTATCTCGTATCACTAAAAAAGAAACTTCTATTTTCCAAGACCAGCTATACTCCATTCTAAAAATACCATCATCAATGACACCTTATTCGGAAAAATGAGGGATTAGGGTTGACAACACGAATCCTGTTTTACAAATCTGTTTTTGGTTAATATGACGACATGCCTTATTCGGAAAAATATGGATTAGGGTTGGTAACAGGAATCCTGATTTGTGGAATCTCTGTTTGGTTTAATAATCCATGCATTATTAGATCTTTCCTCGCTATCCAATAGAAGTAGAGAGAATTCGGGGATTGGATGAAGAGATTATTGGTTCAATTTATTTTCAGTCGAAGTTCCGGGGGGGGGGTAAATGGTCTGCTTGCTTGTCCATATATATATTAGTCAAAAAGTCATCTTCTAACCAATTATTACTTGGCTATAAGTCATTATTGTCTGCTGCCTGTCCAAATTTTCTTAAAACATACATATCTGACGTTGGATAATATGTAAGCAACAGAGAAAAATATACTAAAATATTTTAAGCATTAGAATTTGATCGAGGCACCCTGATGGTTATTAGTGTTTGTATTTGTTATTGGTTACTATTAAAAGTTGGACCAAACATTAATAATCATTTCAATTGCCACCTCACAACTCGTGCGAATGAATCACAACCACCCAAATTGACATCTATATAGACTGCCACATGTACAAGCAGGCAGGTGCATATGATGTCTATATATATGCACGTATTTTAATGCAAAACATAATTTCCGAGAGAGAGAGAGAGAGAGAGAGATGGAAAATATAGTGGAGACCAGTAACAACATGTTGCCCGAGTCCTATCCTATGATCGGAGGAGATGGGCCTTATAGTTACGCCAAAAACTCCGAAATTCAGGTATCTATTCTAGCAACATCACTACTCTCGTATCCATGGAGAGAATTTCTTGGGTAGAAGCTATTGCAACTATGGGTGTAACTGAGCCAAGCAATGGGTTATTGCAAATATGGTTATTAGATTACAGTACTGTTCAAGCTCAGGTCGAGCTTAAAAATTTATATTCAAGCTCAGTCTGCAAAGCTATTGTAAATTTGAGATTTGACTTGGTTCGACTTTTTATACGAAGGACCCATACTCATCTTTGTGTATTGGGGTCGTTAAAGTATTTTCCATGCTTTTTTTGAGATTAAATATGAATAGGAGCTCCTGTTGACATCAACCAGAGCAATATAAAATTTGCCTGAAGTGGTAGTTTGGTAATTATCAATACAAAGATGGGTACTTTTAACAGTAAATTTTTTTTCTTAAATACCCCTTTCCAAGACAAATTTTGAGTTACTCTAATTGACTTTTTGACGAGCTCCTGTTGATAGTTATTCTCGCTTTTTTTTTTTGGGTGACAATTGTACTCTAAGAAAAATTCGGGCTAGTTTGTATGAAACTGTTAAGGAGCCGAGCTCGAGCTCGAGCTGTTCACGATCCCATTTCCAAGCTATAGTTTCTAGTTATCTTCCCTTTTGACACCATTACCTTCTTTCTTTCTTTTTTTGGGGTGACTCGGGGTACATAATAACATTTTTTTTGATGAATCAAACTCAAGCCCTCGACCCAAGTCATTCAGGGTGTTGTCCATAATATGGTGATACTATAGAATGATGATAATGATAATATCCAGACTTCCTTATCATTGATGTTGTGAGTACGTTGATGAACTGAACTACCGTGATGAATTTTGAACTTATGTTTTGTAGAGAGCAGCTATAAATGATGCAAAGACGATGATTGATGAGGGAATTGCCAAGAATCTTGACATCGAACACCTCCCTTTTGATTTGAACACATTTCGTATTGCAGATTTGGGCTGCTCAGTTGGACCCAATACGTTTATTGCAGTACAGAACATAATTACAGCAGTAGAGCACAAGTATCAATCTAAAGGCCTCAAATCAAGCATCCCCGAATTTCAAGTGTTCTTTAGCGACCACTCCTCCAACGATTTCAATACACTCTTTACCTCTCTCCCACTGAAGAGGCGATACTTTGCGGCTGGAGTTCCAGGATCTTTTCACGGCCGATTATTTCCCAAGGCTTCTCTTCATTTTGTGTTCTCCGCATATGCGCTTCACTGGCTCTCTAAGGTACCTAAAGAGGTAGAAGACAAAAACTGTCTTGTATGGAACAAAGGGAAGATCCTTTGTACAAGTGTTCGGAATGAAGTGGTAGAGGCATATTCAGCTCAATTTGCTAAGGACATTGAGACTTTTTTGTATGCTAGAGCCCAAGAGCTTGTTTCTGGAGGGCTTATTGCACTTATCATTCCAGGTATCCCAAATCAAACCCCCCATTCAGAGTCCAATTTGGGTCCAGTGTTTGACCTTTTGGGATCCAGTCTCATGGATATGGCTAAGATGGTAAGTGATGATCAACTTGCATTACTTGTCTGTATACAAGTTCCCATATTAGCTTTTTGAAAAGAAAATTTC
This sequence comes from Tetracentron sinense, assembly GCA_015143295.1. Taxonomy (NCBI): domain Eukaryota; kingdom Viridiplantae; phylum Streptophyta; class Magnoliopsida; order Trochodendrales; family Trochodendraceae; genus Tetracentron; species Tetracentron sinense. The sequence goes on along the minus strand of CM026560.1, from coordinate 20,899,216 downwards.
ACTGCCACAAGAAGAGACTTACTTTTGATTTATTCCCTTTGCATGTGACTGGCACTACGCATTCGCCTTAACCACAAAATGGTTAATTTCTTCCAGGGATTATTCAGTGAAACTAAAGTGGACTCCTTCAAATTGCCTATGTACACTCCGTCTCCCCAGGAGTTAGAGGGGCTGGTAGAACGAAATGGTTGTTTCAGCATTAAGAAATTTGATGTCGTGGCTCCTTCAATGAAGTTCAATGCACAAAGATGTCTGATGTGCTTTAGAGCGGTTATGGAGGGAATCATCAGTGAACACTTCGGAACTAAGATCATAGATGAGCTATTCGATCGATGCTCTGCTAAGCTGGAAAAGTTTTCCTTTTCGGTGGATTCAGACTACTCGAAAGAGAATCAATTATTTGTCATTCTTAAGCGCAAATGATCTGGTTAGAGGTTGCTCTTTGCCTTCTCGTCCAGCTTTATCTGTAATTTTCTATAGCGTACGTAGTAGAAAATATCCATTGCAATAAAGTGAATGAGATGCATTGTATCTCATCACAGTAAGATTAGTATCATTTAGATTCTGTTATGATGTGATGATGTGATAATGTCTAGATTCATGTGATCTCTATATAAACCTCAACAAGGCTTTGTAAACATCCAAGCTTTATCAATAAAATAAGTTTCTTCAGTAGAATAAATCTATAATAACAATATAGGGCACGCATGGAAGTATCATGGCCCATCATATTTGGGATTCATATAGGAAATCATGTTGAATAGAAAACACTATCAAGTGATCATTCAATCTATTGCATTGGCAATGATAGGTTGAATAGAGTGTTGTAAATGTATGCTAAAATTTTAAACTGTTATACTCCAGCAACAAATCCACAATTGAGATAACACGATTATGTAACTTGACACTGAAATCACCCAGAATTATGTGTTGTAAATTCAGTAGAATGATACATGTTCTAACCAAACGTAATTCCAAAAACCAGTATTTATAGTCGACTTATAATTTCAATAAGATCATTTAGAAAACTCAAACTCTATCTGACCTATAAGTTACTGTAACACCATAATGTTCATCAGTAACTTGATTTGTTTTACCTGTAGCAACTATCCGCGTATAAATTTGATGGCCTTGGCTTGCCTCTGGCGAAGCCAGAAAGGGCTTATCTCGGGCTTCCATAGAATAGGTGACATGCGGTGGAAAAGTCAAAATCATGGGGCCCATGATTTTGACTTCTCCACACACAAATGGACATGTGGCGATAAATGTGTGAGAATAAGGAGGAGAGATATCATATGGGGGAGAAGTCAAAAATCATGGGGAGAAAATAAATGACTTCTCCCCATTTTTCTGCCAGCTGCCGCACAATGTATGGAACCCCGAGAGCCCTTTCTGGCTTCGCCAAAGACAATCCGAGGCCAAAATTGATATGTAGAATATCTCCAACCAGCACCAAGTTTTTCAATCCAAGCAATAACTAGCAAGCTATAATCTGCAAACTTAAATTCTATAAAAGAGAAAAAATTGTTAGAAGGTTGGCTGAAGCGTGGTGGTTAACCACTGTCCTTAGAATCGATTTGGCCGCCCACTGAGAATTTCTGTGATGCAGTTGGGTAGAAAGCGTCCAATCTCCATAATTCAACAACCACACTTTGTCAAGAGTGCATACGCAAATGACAAAGTCTACTCAACTCGTTTACAGACGATATTACCCAAAGGAAACACAAACAAAATCTCTCTAAAACATAATAGAAAAGGATAAATACAAAAAACCCTTTTTTTTTTTCTTTTCCTTTATGCTTTGATACATACAAGAAGAAGAGAAGAGCGAAAAGGGCTTTATATAGACTGCTTCTCTGCGGGTGTTTTTTTTTGGGTAGTCCTACAATCATTAGCTAGCTATGTCAGAGGTTAGAGGGTTAGGTGGTTAGAAACTCAAGGGTGGGCACCAACAGCCACACCCCGACTCGAACTTGAGTCACCACTCACCAAAGAGGGAGATACACTACCACTGGGACCAACCCCTGGCGTGTCTCTACGGGTGTTAAACACCCATAAAAGAGCCGTTTAGGAAACCCATTACAGAATATTAAGAGCCATTAACACAGAAAGGGGAAAGTCTCTTGTGAGACTTGATATTATGCTTCTCATAAGAGATTTGATAATATGCTTCTCACTACAAATTAAGATACTGACCCGTTTTGAGTTTTATATAAGACCGGTGATCTTCTCCTGTCGTAACGGGTTTTTGACAAAAGCGGTTACTCCCCTGTGGTCACCAAATGTCCCTTTTTACACCTCTTAATTGTGGGTAAGATTCACCTACCCCTAGGGTTCACCCACCTATATTTGGTTTTTAGAAAAAATATTTAAAATAAGTTAAACCTAGGAGTGGGTAAATTTTAACCACGGTTAACAAATTTTTTAAATAATTTTTAATAAAACCAAGGAGAGTTGGGTGAACCTTAGAGGTGAGTGAATCTTAACCATAGTTAAGAGGTCTCAAAAGGGCATGTGGCCACCTCAAGGGTGTAACCGGTTTTGGCAAAACCGGTTACAACTGGAGAGGAATAGGTGCCTTTATTCAAACATTAAACACAACATAGAGTTGATCATTTTCGCAGCGGTCTCTGAAAATCAGAGAGGCTTGTGCTCTCTCAAGTAGAGCTTCTTCCTAAGACCCTTGTGCCTTTGCTCTCCTTCTAGCTTGCCTTCCCCCCTCCTCTCATCACTCCTTCCACCTCTCTCCAGCTCTCATCATGGCCTCCATCGTCTCGCCTGGGTCACCACGTGAGGACGAGGTAGCCCCACTCACGACTAGCCTTCAGCACCACTTGAAACCCCCATCTACCAAACCGATCACGGTGGATGATGACTGGTTGGCAATAGTACTAAAGAATGTGAACTTAGTCTCATCCGAAAAATAATAAGCGACGGACCTTTCAACCGTCCTACGGCCAAATCCACCCTCCTCAAAGCATGGAACACTCAATACCTGTCTAGACCCTAGACCTACCTAATGACCTCTTTCTTTTCAAGTTCTAACAAGAAATGGCCTTGGATTGTCTCTGGCGAAGCCAAAAAGGGCTTCTCTCGGGGTTCCATAGAATAGGTGACAAGTGGTGGAGAAGTCAAAATCATGGGGCCCATGATTTTGACTTCTCCACACATATTAAGACATGTAGCGATAAATGTATGAAAATAAGGGGGAGAGATATCATATGGGGAGAAGTCAAAATCATGGGGGAGAAAATGGAATGACTTCTCCCCACTTTTTTGCCAATTGTCGCACAATGTATGGAACCCCGAGAGGGTTTTATGGCTTCGCTAGAGACAATCCGAGGCCACAAGAAATGGACATTCGCCGCACCTATTAAACCAACCATGGGCTTTCAATGGCCACGTGCTCCTCCTCCAACATTGGCGCCCAAATATACCTCCCACAGAGATAGTCCTTGACGAGCTTCCAGTTTGGGTTAATACACAACTTACCTCTAGAATACATGACCCATCACGTTGGTAATCAGCTGGCCCAAGAGCTGGGTGAGGTTGTGGAAGTAGATCTTCCCCAGTCAGGTGTCTCATGGGGGAAGTTTCTCCGAGCAAGGATTATTTTACGCATCCACCAACCTCTACGTTCCCATCTTCTTCTCCAACTGAAAACTTGTGAACCTTTGCATCACCACCTCCGGTATGAATGTCTTCCTAATTTATGCTACTTGTGTGACGTCATTGGTCATGATCTTCAACATTGTCCAGACAATGACACTTAGCGAGGGTGATAGCCCTATGGGGGAAGTGTTTGGCCCACACCTTGGGGTGGAAGATAGCCCACAGAGAGTCTGGAATCTACCTGGTCCCATCTCACCCCCCCTTCCCCTTGTTGCATCGGCTCACCACTCCTCTACCAAGTCCAAAGAGGGATTCTGCTGGCATCGATGATAGGAGCCGACCCCCAAGCTTGTCACCGAGTCGTCCAACATCACCACCCTGCACGGTCCCCAAGAGATGAAATGGGCGGCGCATGCCCACTTACCCCCTACTCCAACACCCAAGATTTGCATAAAAACAACCCTAGTTAAAGAAACCCCAGACTCTACCAGAGGCCCTTCACCACCTGCCAAAATGTGTGTCACCTCCCAACTTGACTCAAATCCGATTCCAACTCTCAACCCGTCACCTCCACTCCCACCTACCCCTAGCATAACCAAGATATTGTCATCTCGGGGTGCCCCAAATGCTGGAAAGGCTGCTCCGAAGGTTAACCCATCGCCTTCTATCTTAGTGGCACCTGTCCTCGTACCCGTTGTTTCTCCAAACTCCTATCATTTGGTCAATCAACCTTGATTGACGAAACCTGATATGCATTCCTCCATCCCTCCGAAACAACATCCTTTGTCCCTAAACCTGACCCAACCCATTGGCAATACAAAAAGACCTGACACCCTTTCCCCTACCCCTCAGCTGGACCATACCCCACCCATACTTGACCTACACTCCTCCCCCGGTCCCACACACCAAGCCAACAAGTTGAAATGCAAATCCCCATTATTAGTTGGGAAAAGTTCCCCCTCCAGGATATTTACTCCTTAACCCCCTCCGCAGACATACACGAATCTGAGGCTCCTACCACCTCCACTGCAACAGGTGAACACACAACTGCTCCTTAGGATGGAACCCACCCATCTCCCACTCCCACAATCACCCATTCCAAATGAAGATACAACTGCTGTGAAGGGGTTGCTGCTCGGGGATCAATGAGATTTTTGTGCTAGAACTGTCAGGGTCTGGAGTGGTACCTAATAGTTCATCACCTTCGGGATCTTACCCGCCAACACCACCCCTATTTGATCTTTCTTATGGAAACGAAGCAGCAACCTCGATACATCAACCAAATAAGGAGAAAACTCCAATTGGATCCTGTTCATAGTCGAACCCATCATACTAGTAGGGGGTCTAGCTGTTCTGTGGAAGGATAACACCATGGTGGACATCCTCTCTAGCACGGCTAACAGTATTAAAGCCTCCATCCATCCCAACGATGAAACTCAACCCTAGAAATGAACATTCATCTATGGTCCTAACGAATACTGCCTTCGGCAGTAACTGCAGAATTAGATTGCCTCAAAGGGAGAGAGAAGATAATCTTTGTGCCTGATGCTGGCTAACTAATGATATTTTGAATGCAATAGAAAAGAAAGGAGGACGGATTCAAGAACCTCACCAGATGATCCATTTTCAGACTATGGTCTCTCAAGCCCAACTTATTGAACTCCTATCTCAGGGGCCAACCTACATATGGTGTAACAGAAGCACTGATGGGGAGTTTATCCAGACTTGTCTAGACAGAGCCTTCGCCAATCTTGAATCGTGCACGTAATTCCCTGACACTATGGTCCTCAACCTCGATGATATAGGCTCAAATCATCGATCGATCCTCGTTACAACCGATCTGATTGTTTCTCCAAAAGAAAGCCCTTCCTGTAGAGACCTATATTTTTATTCTTATATATTCATGAAATTCATGTGATGTCTTGTTCCTTGATGATTCAAGTTGATTTAAAATGACTAAGTACAAGAATTACAGAAATTATAGGAAGGGTCATGCGGTTTTAGTAAAAACATAAATTATTAAATTTTGAGATAATTTATCTCAGAAATGGATGTTTATAGATTAAATAAATGTATATGATTTTATGGGATTTTATTATTAAGTATAGAGTGATTAACTCGACTATCAAAAATTTTAAGACGACAAGAATTTCAATTTTTAACATAAAATTGTAAAATTAGATTTTGATTTACTAGGAATTTGATTTTCTAAGTATTTTTATTGAATCCCAATGGGTTGGTGTAAAGTGAAAAGGGTGTTTTTGTTGCTGCTGTGGAGAAACAGGGCTAAAATGGTGTAGGGCGTTCGAATGGACTTCTACCTATTCAAATCCATTCGAACAGACTCATAGGCCGTTCGAAAGGCCTATTATAAATGCAAAAGCAGTAAGTTCCCTGGGACCCCGTTCGATGGGTATTCGAACGGCCATTGTGGGGTATTCGAACGACCATCGTGGGGCATTTGAACGACCACCAAGGGCATTCGCGTGTAATATCTTACAAAAAATGTCATTTTGCATGATTTTTAGGGTTTTAAACCCTAGGGCTCTAACTAGAACCTTATTTTTGAGGACTTAGAACATTCTAAGTGTTCTAACGTAATAGAGAGAGAGAACCTAGGTTTTTACTTGGAGAAGGTGGATCTTGCTTGGAAAAAGGAGATTTGGCTCAGAGATCCCCAGGAGGAGCATTCTCTAACGATTTGGATCGAAAGGAACGATCCCTAAGGTCGATATACTAACCAACCTACCCTATTATGAATCTTTGTATGTTAAAGTTTGATTAATTAGCTAGAGATTGTTAGCCTCAAGGTTACAACCTTGGGTACCTCTACTAATTTTGATAATAACACAATAATGAAATGAAATTTAAGGTACTAATAAATGTGTAAGTGCTTTAGCATTTCAGATTCTAAGGGAGAAAGCACTCCAATCATGGCAAAAGAAAGGAAACTATCCAAGAGAAATCTCAACTCAAAGTTTACAATTGAAGACTCAAGATAAGACCATAGTCCAAGTCGGGTCCCTAAAGACAAAAGCATAACCACTAGACCCAAGACAAGTCAAGATCAACTCTCTAGAAGCTTCAAGTGTAATTTTATCTTTTGTTGAGAGTACCTAGGACTTCTGTAAGAAGTTCTCAAAAGAACTGTAAGTTGAAAGCTCAAGACATAGATTGACCATAGGAGCCTAGGACACTTTTTGATAATCATTCTAAGGCTCTAAGGATCAATAAAATCATGTTAAAAGATAGTAAATAACCTTGGAAATCAATCCAATCATCTTGATCTGATCCAAGACAGATTTCAGAAAACTTATTCTGAATTCGTCGACGAATTCTCAGAGCAGTATGAATTCGGGGACAAAGTCATGATAGTAAATGATCATTTGGCTACTGTCTCTATAATTCGGCAACAAATTCAAGTGGGAACCCCACTTCATCGACGAATCGAAGCATGAAACTAAAAAAATCCTTACAACGGCGAGTTTTCAACGGGCTAAAACGCATTTAATGCTCATCAACGGCTAGATTGGATCAAGAGCTTTAAAAGGAGTTCATTTATGAATCTTTGATCAGTGCAATAACTCTAATCAACAACTTTCTCACTTACATTGATTTCTCACTCACTCACTCACATTCATAGAAATCCCCAAATCTCTCTTGAGCTTGCTTTCACTCCATTTTCTTTTAAGAGATTTTATTAAAAATTGTACTTCACTCTTATCCAGCTCAATCAATGAGCTCTTTAATTCAGATTTCAAATCCAAACTCATTTACTGAGGTTAGTCAAGAATCTAGGATTCTTACATGAATGTCGAGCTTCAGTTTTATCAAAAGAGTGAGGTGCTCTTGAGAGATTTCAACTCGGCCTAAAGGAGAGATTGTAAAGGTAATATCTCGACCTGTAAGAGAGATTGTAGAGGTTTAGGCTCCACCCTTGAAAGAGTTTGTACGATTAAAGAATCGTGGTGAATCCTCTAGCTGGAAGCTTAAGGCAGGGAGTAGGCTGGATTGTTGAACCTCGTGAACAAATTCTTGTGTTTACTTCTTCTAAATCCTTCTCATTTACTTTCTGTACTTTGCTTATTTAATCTTGTGTTGCAAATATTCTTTAATTCCGCATCTTGGACTTAGAATCAAAAAATAATTTTAAATCTGTCATAGACCCTCTTCACCCCCCCCCCCCTTAAGGGTCATTACTTGGCTAATAATTGGTATCAGAGCCTAATACTCTATATAGATCTAAAACATCTTAGAGTAATCGATTTTTTATGGTAAATAACATTTTTGCAACAAGCCTAGGAGAATGACAATCAACTACCAAACCTCCATTATTTATTGGAGAGAATTATAACTATTGGAAAACCAGAATGATATATTAGTCAATGACCCCCATCTGCCCACAAAAATTGTGGATGATGTTAGAATCCCTAAGGTAGAGAAAGAATGGAATGATGTTGACATTAAGCTCATTCAAACCAATGCCAAGGCCATTAGCAACCTCTACTGTGCCTTAAACCCCCATGAATTTAATAGAGTTTCTAGATGTGACTCTGCTAAAGAAATCTGGGATAAACTGAAAGTCACCTATGAAGGGACAAATCAGGTTAAGGAATAAAATATTAGCATGCTTGTTCACAAGTATGAATTATTTAAGATGGAAAAAGAAGAATCCAGTGCTGATATGTTCACCAGATTTACTAACATTCTTAATGGTCTAAAATCCTTGGAAAAAGTCTATTCTAACACAGAGAATGTAAGGAAAGTTCTTAGATCTCTACCCAAGGAATGGACACCAAAGCTCACTGCCATCCAAGAAGCAAAAGACCTCACCAAACTGCCTATGGATGAGTTGATGAGTTCACTTATGACCCATGAAGTAATAATGAAGGATCAACTTCCTGATGAACCAAGAGCCAAGAAAGGGTTGACCCTCAAGACTACACAAGTGGAATAAATTGATGAGGAGTGTAGCAGTGATGATGAAGACATTACCTTGAAGGCAAGAAGATTCAAGAGGTTCCTCAGATATAAGAAGAACTTCAAAAAGAGACCATACAAGAAGAAGTTCATTAAGTAAGTATCTAAGGCTGAATCAAGCAAGAAAGAGTCCCTCACTTGCTATGAATGCAAAAAGCCCGGCCACATTAGAACTGACTAGCTACAACTCAAGAAGAGCCATATATTCAAGAAGAAAGCAATGATGGCTACTTGGGATGACTCAGAAGGGAGCAAGTCAGAAGATTCTAGTGATGAAGAGGTGGCAAATCTGTGCCTTATGGCAAATGAGGATGAGGCAACTTCTTCCTCAAATGATTCTCTTTCATATGATGAAATAAGAGAAGCATTTGATGAGCATTACATTGAATTTGGTAGAATAAAAATGTAGAACCCCGGAAATTCAAGTTCACTATACTATGAATAGTGCCAGTGAAAGGTGTCCTTGTATGGTATGTGTGAAGGCCTAAGGCCTCCCATTGTGTTCTTGATATTATGATTAGTCAATTGAGGGTTTTAGGTACATGGTTTGAGTCGTAAAAAGAGAGTGTAAAGATACTCTAAGTAGGTGAAATCAAGGATACAAATACCCTAAGTGTTTCAATGGGTTGTTGGTGAATAGTGCTAGTGCATGAGGCATAGAGAGGCCGGAGCCTCTCATACATGTTGGTGTGAATTTAATGATCATTGAGGTGGGTTAAAGACTTATGGAGAATGATTTATGAGGTGTGAGTATGGTGTTGGACACAAGGGGAAAAGAGTGTGAAAACACTCGAGGTATTCTAGGTGTCGAAAAGGTATGTTTCGGCATTTACCTCAACTTTAAAGGGCTCTAATTTAGTCATCGTTGCTCAGAATTGAGTGATTACTGAATTTTTAGAAAGGTATTAGAACCCTCTTCAAGGTTCATGTTGATCACTTTCCCTGATTTTGAGTTGGGATTGAGTCAAAAGTGGGCTTTCCAAAATCAGATCGGCTGCAAATTTGGGCTGTCGCAACCCATTGCAGACCAGTCAGCTTTAGGGGTATTGTTGTCCATGAATAAAGAAGAATTAGAATTTTTCCAAAACATTAAAGTTGTTCCTCTTCGAAATAAGAATCCAACGCAAGTTGAATCGTCAAAAGGAGAGCACCGAGTCAAAAGTTATGGCCAAAATACTGAAGTGTGTTCTGCAGCACCAATCAAGACCGAGAGATCGGTCCACTACCGGTAGATCGGTTATAAGCACCGATCAATCGGTCCACTACCGGTAGATCGGTCATCTATCGGTCCTACGCGATTTTCAGAATTTTTTTTAGGGGGTTTTTGGTCTTTTGGCCACTCCACCCTTATTTTTAAGGGTTGGCTCGAGCCAAGGGTGTTCATAAACACCCTTAGCCATATTTTGAGAAGGAATGAGATAGGAGAGAAGAGGAAAGGGGTTTTTCCAAAACCTAGGTTTTCATTTGGGGAGAAATCAAAGGGGTTAAGACCCTAGATCAACCCCAAGCCCGTTTTCTTCAAGATCAAGGCTCAAGCATTCGAGGAGCTCGTGATCCAAGCTAGGGCAGCAGCTACACGGTCGTTTTTGGAAGGGGTTTCTTCCTCATTTCTTCAAGGTCGGTACTTCTTGCTACCCTCCTAGTTATAGTTCTTCTTTTCCTTTATTTTCTTTGTGTTCCTTTATACATCCATGTATTATGAGATGAGTTGTGAATGGTGAATGGTGAATGGAGATGAATGTGGGCGATTGGATGTCGTGTGTATTGATGTGATGGATGAATGGGGAGCGCATTGTACCCATAATGAACATCAATATGTGATGTGAGTAAAACCTACCTAGAAAAGCATGTTGTAGGGTTAATAAATAATGAATGCACCATGTTTGATGAAATGCTAAGGTGAATAAAATGAATAATAAATTAAGAAAATGCATGTTTAAGGTTTATGAGAATTGCTAGGATCATGATAGTGTTCTAGACTCATGCTTGCTATCGTCCTCAGGAGTAAACCATGAGACGTGGCGATCAGGGTCGTGGATACCACACTAGGAGGGGTGGAGTATCTCCTCCTCCATTGAGGGATGAGCAGCCTGATCTCACTCAGGTCTTGGGATCCATAGCAGAGACACTAGCAATACTTGCCACTAGGCAGCCCACTACCTCCATTCCTGCGGCGGTACTTGTACCTGTCCCTACACATCATGCCACAGGAAGTGAGGCACTTTGGAGGATGATGCCCCCGGTGTTTTATGGTGATATGGACCCATTGGTCGCAGAAGCATGGGTTAGGTACCAGTCCTCTGGACATATGTAGGTACAGAGTCCTCCCACTGCACCACAGGTTCTCTTTCGGTTGCTCCACCGGCATCGCACACGGCTACCGTGCAGGCACCCCGCCTCGCAGTATCTCAGGCAACAAGATATGCGCCCTCCACCTACTCTTACGAGATATGCACCCTTTGTGGGAGGAAGCATGTGGCCAGAGAGTGTAGAAGAATCTCCGGTGGATGTTTCCACTGTGGTCGCCGGGGCCACCTGATCAAGGATTGTCCCAGCCGTCAGTTGCCACCTTATTCTCGGGGAAGTAGGCCCACGGTTAGGCAATCACCTTCGCAGAGCTCTACACAAGCATCAAGCCCCCAGCAGTCCACACATCCCCCTTACTAGGCTAACCAGGGACAAGCCTTTGCCACTCCAGGACAGAATGCTCAGGCACCAAAGGATATGGCATGAGGATGTGAGAGGGAGAAGAAATTTTTTTTGTGCAGAAGGGAATGTATTTTGTGTTTTGTCATGGGCAGTTAGTTGCCACTTGTATGTAATTGTGCTACCTTATGTTATGAAAGTTTCCCATCTATTTAGAATGATGTTGAGTTTTATGAGAAAACTAGGTGCCTCGCCGACAAGTGATTGCCTAGCCTTATATTGATTAATAGAGGATTATCATATCGTTCAGTAGGAAAGGTTAAGCATGGGGAAGTATCCTCGTTTGATTTAGTAACGCCCTAATTTCGAGGACGAAATTCCTATAAGGGGGGGAGGATGTAGAACCCTGGAAATTCAAGTTCACTATACTATGAATAGTGCCAGTGAAAGGTGCCCTCGTATGGTATGTGTGAAGGCCTAAGGCCTCCCATTGTGTTCTTGATATTATGATTAGTCAATTGAGGATTTTAGGTACATGGTTTGAGTCGTAAAAAGAGAGTGTAAAGATACTCTAAGTAGGTGAAATCAAGGGTACAAATACCCTAAGTGTTTCAATGGGTTGTTGGTGAATAGTGCTAGTGCATGAGGCATAGAGAGGCCGGAGCCTCTCATGCATGTCGGTGTGAATTTAATGATCATTGAGGTGGGTTAAATACTTATGGAGAATGATTTATGAGGTGTGAGTAGGGTGTTGGACACAAGGGGAAAAGAGTGTGAAAACACTCGAGGTATTCTAGGTGTCGAAAAGGTATGTTTCGGCATTTACCTCAACTTTAAAGGGATCTATTTTAGTCATCGTTGCTCAGAATTGAGTAATTATTGAATTTTTGGAAAGGTATTAGAACCCTCTTCAAGGTTCATGTTGATCACTTTCCCTGATTTTGAGTCAGGGTTGAGTCAAAAGTGGGATTTCCAAAATCGGGTCGGCTGCAAATTTGGGCTGTCGCAACCCATTGCAGACCAGTCAACTTTAGGGGCATTTTTTTCCATGAATAAAAAAGAATTAGAATTTTTTCAAAACATGAAAGTTATTCCTCTTCGAAGGTCGAATCGAACGCAAGTTGAATCGTCAAAATGGGAGCACCGAGTCAAAAGTTATGGCCAAAATAGTGAAATGCCTTCTGCAGCACCAGTCAAGACCGAGAGATCAGTCCACTACCGGTAGATCGGTCATCTATCGGTCATCTATCAGTCCTACGTGATTTTTAGAATTTTTTTTAGGGGTTTTTTGGTCTTTTGGCCACTCCACCCTTATTTCTAAGGGTTGGCTCGAGCCAAGGGTGTTTATAAACACCCTTAGCCATATTTTGAGAGGGAATGAGATAGGAGAGAAGAGGAAAGGGGTTTTCCAAAACCTAGGTTTTCATTTGGGGAGAAATCAAAAGGGTTAAGACCCTAGATCAACCCTAAGCCCATTTTCTTCAAGATCAAGGCTCAAGCATTCGAGGAGCTCGTTATCCAAGCTAGGGCAGCAGCTACACGGTCGTTTTTGGAAGGGGTTTTTTCCTCATTTCTTCGAGGTCGGTACTTCTTGCTACCCTCCTAGTTATAGTTCTGCTTTTCCTTTATTTTCTTTGTGTTCCTTTATACATCCATGTATTATGAGATGGGTTGTGAAAGGTGGATGGTGAATGGTGAATGGAGATGAATGTGGGCGATTGGATGCCGTGTGTATTGATGTGATGGATGAACGGGGAGGGCATTGTACCCATAATGAACATCCATATGTGATGTGAGTAAAACCCACCTAGAAAAGCATGTTGTAGGGTTAATAAATAATGAATGCACCATATTTGATGAAATGCCAAGGTGAATAAAATGAATAATAAATTAAGAAAATGCATGTTTAAGGTTTATGGAAATTGCTAGGGTCATGATAGTGTGATTGTTTGCTTTCCCTAAATGATATGAATATTAAATTGCTCAAATCATTGATGTTATGTGTTATGAATTACTCAAATGCCATATTTAATTCCAAATGCAAGTATGCACACGACCTCACGAGCACGCATACATGACATGATTTACCGAGGTTTTCAAGAATGAGATTTAGAGGTGGGGCATATCCTACGATATGTTTTATCTCGCTTTTGGCAAGGACAAGACAATCATGCATTTTCATAAGAAGGGTCTCCCTTCTCTCGCAAGTGCATCTTACAAGGACATCTCACAAGTGAATCTCACAAGTGGAAGGACAAGCATGAGCATTCTAGGAAGAAGGGTCTCCCTTCCCTCACAAGTAGTTTACTTTTCTGAGTAAGCATGACATGACATAGCATGACAAGTATGAGCATTCTAGGAAGAAGGGTCTCCCTTCTCTCACAAGTAGATTACTTTTCAGAACAAGCAAGCATGATACACGCATGGCATGACATGACACGCATGATACAAGCATGACACGCATGACACGGTAGACAAGGTTTCAAGCATAAAAAGGGTAATTTCAGTCAAGTCAAGTGCACAAGATTTCAAGGGTTTTACCGGCTTTTATGAATGCAAACATGATGAATTATATTGCTTTACTTTATTGGCATGATATGAATCATTCCTGCTTTATATGCGTGAATTATTTCCTGCTTTATGTATGCTATCCGTATGCTATGACTGTTGGTTAGTGCTTGGTACCCGCTGAGTATTCCATGCTCAGTCGTACTTCTTATGTCGGCAGGTAATGGCGGAGCAGCTGCTCCTTTTGATGTCTGTGCTCCGAGCCCTTGGGTGGAGGAGGAGTACGTCGAGGAACCTTTGGAGGAACCTCCAGTAGAGGGTTACCATTAGGTGGTTGTAGATTCTGAGTGATATAGCTGTGGGTGAGTTGAGAGAGACATATCCATGTATTTTGGCGGGCATATCCGCACTTTCTTTTGGTTCCCTTTTTGTATAAACTTGGATTTACGTATGTATATATATAGAGGTTTGGTAGACTTCCGCTATACCATGTTAGAGTATGTTTCCGCTGTTTTTGTCCTCTATTGTATATGTTCTGTGGGTTTTGCAGGTTGATTTGTCAAGCAAGTCATGATTAGTCGTCCAAAGTTCACTCTAACTCCTAGGGTAGGTTTTGGGTCGCGACAAAAAAAATTAAATAAATCTTTCAAAAAGAAAATCCATACTCTCACACATTCATGTAAAACTTTGCAAAAAGAAAAGAGTATATTAGTAGATGAGAATGAGGAATTAAGTAAGAAATTGAATGAAATTCATAATCCTCCTCATGACTCATCTAGTGAATGTGATGAGTTAAAGGCAAAAGTCAAAGACTTGACCAATATCATCCTCACAATCACAAATGGTCAAAAAAAATTAGAAAGACTATTAAGCCAACAAAGATGTGTATTCAACAAAGCAGGACTTGGTTACAACACTTTTTCAAAACAAAAAAATTATCAGAATTTCTTTACTAAATTAAGTAGTAACCAAACTCTACCTTCCACTTCATTTTATAATGGTAAAATAGTTAAAAAGATTGGTCCCAAAAGGAACATCTTCCTTTTCCAAAACTGACCATAAATGACCAAGAATGAAATGGGTTCCCAAGGTACTAATCCTCCCAAGAACACCCAAAAGTTAAGTTGGGTTCCAACCAAAACTGTTTGGGTATCAGGGGGAAAATATCTTGGAGTTACTTGAATTGGTTATGTAGGTGTGCCTAGACCTAATGACAAATCTGTAATTGGTACAAAATGGGTCTTTAGAAATAAAAAGGATGAAAATAGAAATGTAATTAAAAACAAAGCAAGGCTCGTAGCTCAAGGTTACAACCAAGAAGAGGGTATAGATTATGAAGAAATTTTTACTCTGGTTGTAAGACTAGAAGTTATAAGAATGCTACTTGTATTTGCTAGTCACAAAGACTTTAAATTATTTCAAATGGATGTAAAAAATAAATTTCATAATGGTTATATAAATGAAGAAGTATATGTAAATCAACCACCTTGTTTTGAAAATCATAAATTTTCAAATCATGTATTCAAGTTAACTAAAGCCTTATATAGATTAAAACAAGCTCCAAGAGCTTAGTATGATAGGCTAAGTCGTTTCTTAATTGAAAATGGACTCACAAGAGGTAAAATTGACACATTTCTATTCATAATAACGAAAAATGATGATATGCTAATAATTCAAATCTACGTGGATGACATCATATTTGGATTAACTAACGAATCTCTTTGTAAAATGTTTGCTAAAACAATACAAGAAGAATTTGAAATAAGTATGATGAGAGAACTAACATTCTTCTTAGGATTCCAAATTAAGCAAACTAGACAAGGAACATTTGTCAATCAAGTTAAGTTTACCAAAGAATTGCTTAAAAGGTTTGGAATGAAAAATACTAAAATAATGGATACTCCTATGAGTCCATCAACCAACTTGATAAAGATGAAAATGGCAAAAATATTGATATGAGTCCATCAACCAACTTGATAAAGATGAAAAGGGCAAAAATATTAATGAAAAACTATAAAGGCATGATTGGAAGTCTTTTGTATCTCACTGCAAGTAGACCTGACATTATGTTCAGTGTTTGCATTTGTGCAAGATTCCAATCATATCCAAAAGAATCTCATTTAATAGCTATAAAAAGAATCTTTAGATATTTGCTTGGCACAATTGATTTAAGCTTATGGTATCCTAAAGACACAAATCTAGACTTAATAAGCTATTCAGATGCAGACTTTACTGGATGCAAAGTGGATAGAAAAAACACTAGTGAAACTTGTCACTTTCTAGGACATTATCTTGTTTCATGCTTTAGTAAGAAACATAATTCAGTGGCCCTATCCATAGCTGAGGCTGAGTATATGGAGCTGGACACTGTTGTGCTTAAACTTTGTACATGAAACAACAGTTAGAAGACTTCAAACTTTTCTATTCTAAAATTTCAATTAAGTGTGATAATACAAATGCTATTTGTATGACTAAAAATCTCATTCAGCACTCAAGAACTAAACACATAGAAATCAGATATCATTTCATAAGAGATCATGTACAAAATGGGAATGTTCTTCTAGAGTTTGTAGATACAAACAATCAGCTTGCTGATATTTTTACCAAACCTCTTTAATCTGATAGATTTAGTTCCTTGAGAAGAGAATTGGGCATGGCTAGTCTAAATGAATTAAATTGATCATAAATGAAATCCTTAAATTGATATGATAAAATTTGTTTGATTATGTTAGAAGAATGATTTGAATGTCTTATGATGTTTTTAAATGCTTTAATGAATCAATGGTTTCAAGAAAAATGATTGAAAAATCAAATTAAAATGAATTTTTCAAATTCTGTACTGAATTCAGTGACGAATTCAGTTGGGAATTTGAATTCGGCGACAAATCTTTGGGTAAATTTGAAAACAGAATGTTTTCTGTACCCAATTCGGCGACAAATCTAGATGGCTCATCCACTTCATCGGCGAAGTCAATCCAAATTTCAAAACAGTAGGTTTCTTGACATCAATTCGGCGACGAATTCAAGGCTAAAGCCCATTTCAGCTACGAATTGACTCGTGGGTATAAATATAAAACCTAAATCCAAAATTTTTCAAACCTAATCTATTCCCTCCAAGCTCCTATTCCATTGTTCCTGCACCAAAATCCCTTCCAAATCTCTCAAAACAAATTCCTAATAATGTGAGAATGCCTCCCAAGACTAAGAATGAATCAGTGGAGCCCTCAAAGAAAAGAGCACGCACTGACAAGGGCAAGGAGCCTGTTGTAAGTTCTACTCCACTTCCAGTCAAATTCAAGGACAACAAGTACGAGAAGCTCTTCAAGGACAAATTCCTTCCTCGTTCTCCTCTTTATGGTAAGGTTGTCAACTTTATAAACCTAAATGCCTATAGGTTAGAACCCATTAAAACCCTATTTTCTGCCCTAAAATGGGATTTATTCTTATCGTCAAACGAAATCATGCTCTCAAAACTAGTTAGATCTTTTTATACTCACTTTCACTTCGACCAATCAAAATCTATCATCACATCCTTTTTTTTAGGCAAAAACATTTTTTTCCATCTATATGACTTGCACACAATCTTAAGAATTCCTCAGTGTGCCCTTCAAACCTTTGTGAATGGTCAATGGACCAAACATGAAGGGTTTGATGTGGTAGAAGCACTAAAAATGATGTGCATTGGGCAAGACTTTACCACTCCTTTTTAACCCAAGGTTAAAGACCTAACCTTGACGTCTAGACTCATCCATCGCATCATAACTTACAATCTTTTCCCTAGGGTTGGTGGTAGGGAATACCTAACTTACTTCAATGTATTTCTTATGTGGTGCATCCTAACCTCCACACCTATTGATCTCTCTTACATCAGTGTCCATTGTATGGATGATGCATTTAAGAGAAAATCAGGGTGTCTCCCTTTTGGTCAAGCTTTGACCAAAATCTTTGAACACTTCCATGTCCCTTTCTCTTGCTAGACTGACTTTGTCACAGCTAATGATTCCTCCATCTATAGCAAAGCCACCATCCAAAGTATGGGCTATATTTGAGATGAAACCCAGAAGGTATGAACTCCCAAACCTTTTGCCCCTCAGTCCTCTTCTCTCCCATCGTCAGATCCTTCCATCCTCTCATCTTCAGTAACAGCTACAGTAGAGGCAGCCACAGTAGATGAGCCAGTTTCAGCAGCAGAGTTTCAGGCTAAGCATCAGCCAAGACCAGAGTCAGAGGTCATGCCAGAGACAGCAGATCCAAGAGTTGAGTGGCCTGAGATCCATGTGGATATAGGAGAGATCACAGAGAGCTCACTCAGACAGGAGTCCCCTCACCTTGAGGACCCTAGTCACTACTTTGAGGGTCCTAACAGAGCATCTGCATCTGAGGAGAGCATGAGTCTCATGGCTGGCCAGATTGCTTATATGGCCTCCAGTATGAAATAGTTCTAACTGGAGATGAGGATGAGCCAACAAAGGTTTCAAGAGGAGATGAGAGCTTCTATGCTTGGTTTCATGATAAGATTAGAGCTAGTCTAGTCACTCTACAGTCAGAGACCAGAGAATCCATTCAGAATCTCCAAGCAGCCCACTCAGCTCAGCTTTCAGTTCTTCAGTCTAGGGTGGACAACATCCCCCAAGAGGTTCAAGCCATTTCAGAATCAATAGAACCGAGGTTGGGTGAGATTAAGATATCATTGGATACAACCAAGAATAGGGTAGACTCAGCTCTAGCCCTAATAGATAGAAAATCCATTGATGCTTCTGAGCAAGGAATTGAGCTAAATGGGCTGATTACTGTGATGAAAAGGAAGATTGAAGTAACAGAGAAGCATCTCAAGAATCAAGGTCCAACCATTGAAAAGATGCCTTCCCATCTTGGACAACAAGCTACTGCAATGGTCCAAATGGCCCAAACTGTGAACCAGCTCAAGCTTGAAGTCTCAAAGATGAAGCAGCAAACTTTCAAGTGGTAAAGACCAAGCCTCCAAAATCTTCCTAACTTCATTCTATTCCACCCTCTTCCAATGAAATCTCAAGTAGTAGCAGCTCTAGAGGTGATGAAGATGAAGTTGTTGAAGAAGAAGAAAAGGCTCAGGAAAATGAAGATGTAGGCCCTTCAGAGGACATTTTCAAAAAGGTTGCTGATCTCATTAAGAAACGGAAAAAAGATGGACTGTAGTTCTTTAGTGTCATTGTTTGTTTTTGATGTTGACATAGGGGGAGAAAGAACCATATGTAATGAAATTAGAAAATTTCATACTCATTAGACTTATGTAACTTTTTGATGATTAAATGAATGCATAAAGCACATTTTTGGCAGTACATATACAAAATTTTTGTTTTATTTATCTTTATGGAACTTGTCTTGGTTCAAAATTATCCAAGTACATATCATGGAACTTTTCTTGATTCTCACTTTAATTGTGATTAACTTATTAAACTTGTTGAAAATTGAACTTGAAACTTATCTTTGTGGAACTTCTCTTGGTATTTAAATAAGATGAAATATCTAAATATGCATCCAAGTAAAATTTCTTTTTCCTGTTTATAAATGCATACGTTTAGGGGGAGCTTACCTCAAAGTTTTTATGAAAAACATATTGTGAGGGGGATCTCAATCCTATTTCATTACATTATTATGTCATCATAAAAAATGGAGAGATTGCTAGCCTCAAGGTTACAACCTTGGGTACCCTTACTAATTTTGATAATAACACAATAATGAAATGAAATTTAAGGTACTAATAAATATGTTCAAGTGCTTTAGCATTTCAAATTCTAAGGGAGAAAGCACTTCAATCATGGAAAAATGATGGAAACTATCCAAGAGAAAGCTCAACTCAAAGTATACAATTGAAGACTCAAGATAAGACCATAGTCCAAGTCAAGGCCCTGGAGACAAAAGCATAACCACTAGACCCAAGATAAGTCAAGATCAACTCTCTAGAAGCTTCAAGTGTAATTTTATCTTTTGTTCAGAGTACCTAGGACTTCTGTAAGTTCTAAAAAAAAAATGGTAAGTTGAAAGCTCAAGACATAGATTGACCATAGGAGCCTAGGAAACTTTTTGATAATCATTCTAAGGCCCTAAGAATCAATAAAATCATGTGAAAAGATAGTTAATTGACCTAGGAAATCAATCCCATTATCTTGATCTGATCCAGGATAGATTTCAGAAAAATTATTTTGAATTCGTCGATGAATTCTCAGAGCAGTTTGAATTCGACGATGAAGTCATGATAGTAAATGATCATTTGGCTACTATCTCTATAATTCGGTGACGAATTCAAGTGGGAACCCCACTTCGTCAAAGAATCCAAGTCTGAAACTAAAAAAATCATTACAACGGCTAGTTTTCAATGGGCTAAAACGCATTTAATGCTCATCAACGGCTAGATTAGATCAAGAGCTTTAAAAGGAGTTTATTTATAAACAAAATACATCTTTGACCAGTGCAATAACTCTAATCAACAACTTTCTCACTTACTTTGATTTCTCACTCACTCACATTCATAGAAATCCCCAAATCTCTCTTGAGCTTGCTTTAACTCCATTATCTTTTCAGAGACTTTATTAGAAATTGTACTTCACTCTTATCTAGCTCAATCAAGGAGCTTTTTAATTCTGATTTCAAATCCAAACTCATTTACTGAGGTTAGTCAAGAATCTAGGATTCTTGCACTGAAGTTCCAGCTTCAGTTTTATCAAGAAAGTGAGGTGCTCTTGAGACGTTTCAGCTTGGCCTAAAGGAGAGCTTGTAAAGGTAATATCTCAACCTGTAAGAGAGATTGTAGAGGTTTAGGCTCCACCCATGAAGGAGTCTGTACGATTAAGGAATCGTGGTGAATCCTCTAGCTGGAAGCTTGAGGCGGGGAGTAGGCTGGATTGCTGAACCTTGTGAACAAATTCTTGTGTTTGCTTCTTCTAAACCCCTCTCATTTACTTTCTGTACTTTGCTTATTTAATCTTGTGTTGCAAATTATTCTTTAATTCCGCATCTTGGACTTTGAATCCAAAAATAATTTTAAATCTGCCATAGACCCTATTCACCCTCCCCCTTTAGGGTCATTACCTGGCCAACAGAGATATTGGATTATTGGCATGATTATGGTAAGATTGTAGATATTAGAGTATGCGATAAGGTTTTCATGTGTGAGTTGGCTTTTATGAGCATAAGTTGGGGAATTATCAAGTATTATGGAATGGTTAATCTTTTTGATGGGTAATTGATGATGTGAATGTATGTGGATGGATTTTGATGGGGTTCTCATGGTTTGTGAATATTATAAAAGTTGGATGGGTTGATATGATTGAAGAAGGGCATCGTTATGAATAAATGTGAATGGATGTGTTTAACACTTGTAAATTTTGTTATGAAAATGGTAGGATTATGATAATGTATTATTTCTGATGGTCATGCTTAATTATGCTTATTTATTTTGTACGATGAACGACATCAGGTAGGCCAAAACTTTGAGGAAGTCTTCCAGGTTGGGAATTCTCTAACCATCATGGTATTGACCATGGTGGAATTTTCCCGTGGAGGATCGTAATCTAAGGGATGACTGATTCAAATATTAATCACGACACTCAAGTACAAGTTCACATGTGTGGTAGGTTAAGAGTCTCACAAGTACACGTACAAGCATGTAGGACTGCCTGTATTGGTACACTGCTCAAAAGAACTCCATGTAGGAATGCATGTATTGGTACGCTGCTAATAAGAACTCTATGTAGGATTACACGTATTGGTAAGCCATGTAGGAATGCATGTATTGGTAAAATACTCATAAGAATATAAATCTCAGAAGCATATATATCTCATAAGCACAAGAGTCTCACAAGTACATGAGTCAAAGTGATGATATGATACGATATGCTCACATGTTTTCCACACTCTGATTATGTACATTACACCATGAACTATGATATTGAATATGTATAGGTGGTATTATGATGTTAGTTGGATTTTATATACATTGAGTACTTTTATACCCAACTAGATTGTTTTCTTTGTAGGTCTAGAGCCGGAGTTGGTTTCCAAGCCATGGGTAGAAGAGGTTACCATTAGGAGGAGAAGAAGGTGATCCCTTCACCACTCCAATCACATTACTCATCTTCAAGATCAAGCGGGCGACTGGATCCAGGATAACAACCATCTTCAATACCATATAATCCAACATTTCCAAGAAATTTTCACCTCATCTAACCCAACCCCAACCGATGACCTCCTACTCAACATGGCCCAACGTGTCTCGAAAGCCATGAAGGGCTCTCTCACCCATCCCTTTTCCAACCTCAAGGTCCAAGCTACAGTGTTCCAACTCGGTCCCTTAAAAGCTCTAGGGACGGATGGCCTTCACAACCATTTCTATCAATCCGACTGGGACATCGTTGGCCCCCAAGTTTGCACGACAACACTTAGCTTTCTCAACGGCAGCTTCCTTTTGAAACATTTCAACCATACCTTCATCATCATAATACCAAAAAAAAAACAGCCCACAAACATTACCCAATTCCGTCCCATAAGTCTTTGCAATGTCATCTTCACAATCATGGCTAAAGTTTTGGTGAATCGACTCAAGATCATAATGCCTTCAATCATCTCTCCTGAGCAAGCAACATTTGTTCTAGGTTGAGAAATCACTGATAACATCTTTATTGCGCACGAAGTGTTCCACTTCCTTAAGAACCCTCGGTGGAGCAAACATTTCCACGTAGTGGTCAAGCTTTATATGAACAAAGCCTACGACCAAATTAAGTAGAACTTCTTGTTAGACATGATGCCCAAAAAAGTCATTTAGATTGCAAGATTCTTATTAATTTGATTAATAGAGACTTCTTTATCTATTTTGTATTTATTATGGGTAATTGACCATGATCATGAGATGATCTATACGATATGAGATATCGACAAAGGTCCCTAGGATATATTGTACGAAATCTATTTGATGGGACTATCATAGGCAGATATAGGTTTCCAGTTCCTTATACCTTATATAGTCACAGCTATGGATGAAGCTGGGCACTTCACTTATATGGCTGCCACTATGCTAAGATGTTCTCAATAGTTGAGATGCAGTTTTATCTCAAACTATTGTAGTGGAGAACACATCAGCATATGGGTGCTTAAATGTACACTGATTGATTGCATGTAATGAGAGACCTCTTGCATAAACATACTATTAGATAGTTAGCCTCTCATTCACATTGAACAGTTTCAATAATCCTTAGATCTGATGAGTTCCTTTATAACTGAGCAGTAATCTGACTGTTTTGATTCCACCAAAGTATTCTCTTCCTTAGGGATTACGATACAGTAACAGTTGGATAGTCAGAAAGTTGTTCGAGTCATAATGAATTTCAAACAAGAAATCCATATGAAAGATTATCCAAGTTCCGGGTAAGACAGTCGATTAAGCTTAAATCTTGCGCAGGTAATTTTGAAATAAAATAAGTTTGAAATACATTTTTATTAAAATATATTATACTTATAAAAAATTTTTTATCAAAATGTTTTACATGAGAAAATGTTTCTCATGGCTTAATCAGAAGTCTTGGAAACCCGGATGATGTGCAAGGGGCTATGAGTTAGATAACATAAATAATCTCGAAGGCCCATTAGGGATAATGTAATTGGAAAGATCAATTGAATTAAAAAGTTCATGTGGCGGGATCCGTATTGGTTAATGTTCTTACACTGAGATTCAATTACAACATGGATATCTCACGTCACTTGCGATTCTGATGAAATTTCCTGTTTAGGGTCAATGGGATAACATTGAGTAAGCCAGGGTATGAATGTCCTAGAGCAATCTGTGGAGATGCTCACATAAGAAATACAAGCTCAAACAATTGATTAAATGTTAATCAATTATTTAAATGATTAAATGTTAATCATTAATTAAATTGATTAAAAGTTAATCTATAGTTTAAATTAAATAATTAAATTAGTAATTATTTCATTAACCTAATTAAAGGAGAAATGGGTTTGACCCATATCCATAAACCCATAAAGTATGGACCTTTAATGTGGGCCCAAGCCTATGGATTTAAACCCTAAGGTGGGGCACCCACTTTAGCTTTCCTAATTGGATTAGGATTAGGTAAGTTGAATAATTATTGAATAATAACTCATTTTATTATGGAATTAAATTCCAATACTTGGAAAGCAAGGAACAAAGAGATAAGTAAGAAATGGATTGAAATTAGGAGTCCTAGACTCCCCTAAGCTCACGCCCACCCTTGGCCCACGCCCCCCTTTCGGTAGGTATCCTAATTGGATTAGGATTCCCCTTGGTTGGTTGTTGGATAATCGTTTTTAATTAAGGAATCCTCTTTTATAAAGGACTCCTAAATTAGTAGGTTTACTATAACTAAAGTAGTTATAGATAAACTAAGATTTATTTAATTAATAATAAGAGTTATTATTAATAAATAATTCTTATTGGATAAGTTGTAATTGTATTAGGATTGGATATGATCCAAGCCATATAAATACACCACAACCCACCGACCGTCCAACACACACTCTCTCTCAATTTTTTCCCCCTCTCCAAAACCGTGAGCCCCTAGGGTATTCCCCTTGGGTTTTTCGTGAGGTACATAGGGTTTTCTCGATTGGGTTTTT
This sequence comes from Tetracentron sinense, assembly GCA_015143295.1. Taxonomy (NCBI): domain Eukaryota; kingdom Viridiplantae; phylum Streptophyta; class Magnoliopsida; order Trochodendrales; family Trochodendraceae; genus Tetracentron; species Tetracentron sinense. The sequence continues at coordinate 20,874,844 of CM026560.1, read as the reverse complement.
TTCAACTTTAGGGTTTTGAAGTCTTAAGGTTATTAGTGATAGAAAGTCTACAGCAATATCCATCTTCTTCTCTTTGCTTCTTCAATACCAAGTAGAGATTCTAAAGCTTCGTGGGGATAGCGAAGAACAAGGATCGAGCTTTGAGCATTTCTTCGAGAAATCTCTATAAAGAATTCTAATGGTTCGAGTTGGTTTTTGCTTCACCGGTGAACATCATTCACCGAGGCAATTTAACTAAAACTTATAGATAGTATTAGTTGCTTTCTATGGTGTAAAGATCATCAGGATCCAGTATTCCGCACAAATTTTTGTCTGGATTCCCTACACTTCTTGCACCAGTTTATGCAAAGGTTGGGTTTTTGTTAGAGATGGTGCCGCCTCATCACGCACTCCTCAATGATTGTGGTATTATTCATCACCGTTCATGTCCATATACACCTGAGAAAAATGGCGTGGCAGAGAGAAAACAACGATATATTATCGAGACTGCCAACTCCCTTCTCTTGCCTAGCCACCTTCCCAATCCTTATTGGCTTGAGATAGCAAGCACTGCCATTTACCTAATAAATCGGATTGTAAAGTCCATATGTTTTAGTGTTGGCTTATTATGTTGTCAAAACAGTGAGTCTAGTGTGTCTTGTGTCATGACCTATAAGCGTTCAAGATAAGTGAAGATGAAGACTGAAGAAGATTAGTTGAAGACATTCCGATCATAGCCTTCGTTTCACTCATAGTATAGTAAGTGACCTAGATACCATAATACCTTAAGTAGAAATTACCTTAGAATAATTAAATGAACCTTCGGTGACTAGATATGTAGCTTGAGAGGTGTGAGAGGTGTTAGAGGGTCAAAGAAACCAATGTTCGATATAAGGAGCATAACTCATTGACCTTAGTTCATATTTTGGCCCATAATATATCAAAACGACTGGAACGAAAAGATCTACAACTTTTGTGAAGGAATTTTATCCAAATTCTAAGTTTTGGAAAAACCGTTCGAACGGTGCCAGAGCAGTTTCAGTATATTGAACCCGTAGCCTCAACTGTTCAAATTGTGCCACAACCGTTCGAATGGTCAGTGCATAAACAATATATTTTTGGAATTAGAAGTCCATTTTTGAACCTATTTAAGTTAGTTTTGATTCCCTATTCGAACCTAAGAAGATTAGAGAGTTTAGAGAGAGTTTATAGAGGATTATTAGGGTTTTCTAAACCCCTTCTCCTCTCCTCTTCAACCTCAGAGATTGCAAGCTATTGATTGCTTCATTCTTACTTGCTTGGGTATTCCTATTGTTTAGAATCTAACTAAGGTGTATTATTAATCAACCATCAAACCATTCTTGTTAAGAACAATTGGTCGGTGTGATTCGGAGCCTTTGCGAAAGAGATCGATTTGAGGAGGATCTTGGTTGTTGTGGAAATCTAGGAGAAGTATAAGCTATTGCGATAGATTACGAGACTTACGAGTTCGTGATTGCTTATCAAGGCATGGAGGACTGAGTACTGAGGATCATTGTGTCGAGTCCGGTTGAGTACAATTAAAGTCTTGTAAGTATTAATTTGCTCTTACTCTTAGTGATATCTCTTTGCTAGATTAGGTCCTGTGGTTTTTTCTGGAAGAGTTTCCACATAAAAATCTTTTGTGTTGTGGTTTGATTGTCTTCTATATTTCTGCAATTTTATTTATCATCCCTTAATTAATAATTTGATTGCATAATCTTAAAAAGGTTAGATAGACTTGTAAGGAGACCTAGCCATCCTCTTGGGTTTGTGAGTTCTCAACTCAAACATTAGCTAGATTTGAGGTTCACCGGATTTTTTTAATTAATGGTATCAAAGCGGGTTAACTAATTTATTAGTGTGATCTCATTCTTATATTCGCTGAATATGAATCTCCAAAGAGAGGGAGGATCCATATCTTGTCCCCCATTATTTGATAGGAATAATTATGCTTATTGGAAAGCTCATATGAGAGCCTTTCTAAGATCTTTGAATAAGAGAGTGTAGATCTCTGTTGAACAAGGTTGGACCCATCTAACAAAGACCATTCATAACCAAACCATCCCTAAACCTTCTTCTGAATGGACTAATGTAGATCTTGAAAGTTGTAGATGGAAAAATAAAGGTCATAATGGAATATTCACTGCTGTCACACCCAAAGAATTTTAGCGTATTTCTAAATGTGACACTTCGAAGGAGGCATGAGACATTCTTAAGCTTACCCATGAATAGACTACAACAGTTAAGATTTCAAAACTTCAAATGCTTACCTCTAAGTTTGAAAAGTTGATAATGAATGATAATTAAACTTTTGGCAGTTTTTATGCTAATCTGAGCGACATTGTCAATTCTAGTTTTAATCTAGGGAAAAGAATTCTTGAGTCCAAATTTGTTAGAAAAATTTTGAGATCTCTACCTGAGAGATTTCGATCGAAGGTTACCGCCATAGAAGAGAGAAAAAATGTTGATGCTCTCAAAATTGAAGAGTTGGTTAGTTCTCTCCAAACTTATGAGTTAAATCTGAACCCATCTAAGAAACCAAAATCTATTGCCTTAAAATCTGTCAAAGAATCTATAGATGGTTCAGATAATGACTCTGAGGATGATGATTAAGAGTTGGCTTTATTTACAAAGAAATTCAGAAATTTTCAGAAATTTAATAAGAGATTTAATCCGAAATGATAAAAATATTTTGAGAAACCTAAATTCAAGCACTTTAAAAATAAAAAATATCTTAAAAGTACTGACAGTAAATCCCAATGTGTTCAATGCTATGAATGTCAAGGCTATAGCCATATTACCACTGAGTGCTCTAATAAGAAAAGATTTAAGGGTAAGGCAAGGGATGACAATGAATCAGATAGTTCTTCTTGTGAGGAGACTAGGGGTTATATGGCTTTCACTGCATCCTTATCTGAGGTTGAAGAATTTTCTTCAAATGCTGTGAGTAAGCATCATCATAGTGATGGTGAGGATGATGAAGAGAGTTAGAATGACTTAGAGTCTGAGGGAGACCTCAAGGCAGCCTATGATGAGTTGTTTGAGGAATGCCTAAAGCTGAAAAAGGCCCAGTTTTCCATATCCAATAAGGTAAAATCAATTGAAATAAAAAGAGATGTCTTAGACCAAGTGAATTCAAGGTTGAAAACTCTTGTGTCACAGCTTGAGGGAAGAGAAGGCTTCCCTCCTCATCAAGGTTCAGCTTTTTGAATCTGATTTGCATGTTTGTCTTTATCAAAAGACTAAGTCTTGAAATCAAGTTGGCTGATCTTGAGAAATATCAGAGGTGTGGAGATGTGAAGGAAAATCTATTTACCTCGAACACTGAGCCTGGTGATAAAAGGCATCCTTCTGAGAATAGGAAAGACCCTTTAACTCAGAAATCCATTCCTATATGTCATAAATGTGGAGTAAATGGTCATATTAAGCCTCGATGTCCTAAACTTCGAAGAATGCCCAATCATGGTTTTGAGAACCAAAATTATCTTAATGAGAATCTTCAAAGGAGAGTTAAGGTCCTAGTAAAGAAATCTAGGAGTTTGTGTGAAGATGTGATGAAAATTGCTCACAACTCTAGACAATGACATGGTCGTGATACTCCTTATGCTAGATATAAAGGAGGTAACGGGGAGAACCATAATGTCCATCATAATTCTAAGACTTAATCCTGGAAAAGGAGGAACAGGAGTAGGAAGCAAAATATCTTGTTTGAATCTTCATCTGAAACGGTTAATGACCAAAGGGTCAGTAAAATTGTTAACGCCGTTTGGGTAAGAAAGGAAGACCATAAGGGTATCACTTAGCCCATGCCTATCATAGCCTAAGATGTCCTTTGTTTGTTATATCTTGTCCTAGTGATATGTCGTTTGTGTATACTAGTAGTTTTTTTGTTATTTATTTATTTTTATTTTTGTTTTTCTTATTTTGAAAAATTTAAAAACATTAACAAACTATAAAATCCAAAAATATTTTTGTCATGTTGCCTTTGTTTGACTTACATGATATGCATTCTTTGTGTGATCTTTATTTCTATACATGTCCAAGGTTGAATATAAGTTTGTTGTTGATTAAGGATATATCACCTTCATAGTCTTTTGGTTAGGTTGAAAATTAGACTGATTTTAACTTGTACAGTTAGAGACTTATTCATGTGTGTATGTTTTGCTATTTCACATGCACTCTGACTGATTCTGTTGAGAGGTGTAATTCTCAATCCGTAGGTGTATGTCTTATCCTAAAAGTGTGACCTAGGATGACCAATCTAGAATGATCATATTGTTAGTCATCTCCATTTTGTGTATCCTCCATGAGAAAAAATTATTGCAATGAAAAGGGCTACCTACTGGGCTAGTGTGGAAGCTACTATTGGGTGCAAACAGTAAGTAATGGCTACCTATGTAAACAATAGTTATCTATCTGAGTTGCTAGTGTGAAAGCCCCTACTGCCAATAGAGAAGAGTTACCTACCCGGATAGTGTGAAAGCCAGCATTGCATGAAAAGATATGTTCAGATAAAGAACATCAAAAGAAATCTTACAAAGTTCGGAGGTATGTGACCAGAAGTAAAAGAAAAATATTGAGTAAAATAAAAATGGATAAAGGAGCATCAAAATGTACAACAAAAAAAAAAATCAGCATATATGGATCTAATTAGGTTTGACTTCTAAGAATTGTGTCTCCTAGAGTCCCCTTAGTGGTTAATGTCATATCCTTGGAAAGGGAATGAAACCTTGATTCAATATCTAGTCAGACCACTACTACACACAAAATTTCACTTTTGAACTGTTCACTAAATTTGATTATGTGAATTGGCTATGCTTTAGCATTCTGTGAGATTTAGTTAGATGTGTATCCTCAGTTGAACTAACTAATCATGTTCTTCATTGGATTTGTAATTTTAAATTACTACTGTTTGGAATGCTTTTGATGCATGTTTGTGCGGCCTATGATATTTTTTTGTAATATTATTATGTGTTTCCTTTTTTTTTTATGCATGGGCCTTTCTAGCATAGGTGCCTTGCTTTTGGTGGTGTCCTTGATCTTAGGGGGAGAAGATCAAGTTGAGTTGTTGAGGGGGAGTTTTTGCTTTGTATTGGTATATTTTGTTCCCTGCTCTATAGTACTTGCACTGTCTATGGTTGCATGATTGTATTGTGGTTGCCTTGATATTGCATATGCTCTAAATTAATATATTTTTGTGATATTGGCTTCTTATTTACCTTTGGCAATTGTACTAAAAAGGGGGGGAATGTTAGGGTATTATTTCCCTAATTCAGTACATTCATTGCAATACATGTGTAATTATTTTCATATTTCATACATGCTTCATGGGGTTTTTATTAGCATGTGTAGGTGCAGGTTTGCAACAGATAGACCTTACATGACAAGAGCTTTAAGTGTCTCCAATTTGGATTGTATTTCAATTTGTTTCATGTCATCTAAGCTACTTCACCACAACTCTCCATTTGAACTGTTGTTTGGTCAGACTCCCGAGTACAAACTCCTCCGTACATTTGGGTGTGCTTGTTACCTCTTTATTGGCGCCATTAGACTTGACAAATTAAGCCCCAAATCATCTGAATGCATTTTTCTTGGGTACAATGGTTCCCACTAAGGCTACAAATGTCTCAATATTTTCACAGGGAAAATTATTATCTCATGCCATGTGCTATTTTAGGAGGATGTCTTTCCATTTCCACCCTATTGCAGGTCTATAAGTTCCTCTCCCTCCACCACTGTCGTGGTTCTTGGCATGCACCCTGAGGTGTTCCACAAACCCAATATCTATTGCACCTACTTCTTCCGCCATTCATTCCTCTGAGTTGGTCTATGCACAATAACCCTCTACAGCGATTACAGGTTCTTCTCCCCAGTCTAGCAATCATAACCCCAGTAGGGTCCCTGAGGGAAATGTGCCTCTTAGTAATTTTATGCTCCTTGCCAAGCAACCTCAATTAATCTAGAGGTTGACCTATCCGGTATGTCGCCTGCATGTGATGCTCATCAAGATCCTCCATCTTCGACAGTGCTGCCCTCAACCGATGGGTCTATTCAACCTATGACCACCCAGACTAGCGATGACACAGTAAGGCCTAAGGCGTGGTTTACAACAATGCATGCCATTCCGCTTGCTCTCACTACCAACATATCTTCTGGTTTACCTGAACCAACAAACATCACAGATGCGGTTAAAATTCTAGAATGGCGCAATGCAATGTCTGAGGAATTCAATGCCTTACTCAAAAACAGAACATGGTCCCTAGTTCCAGCTACGACTAGCCACAATGTTGTTGGCAGTAAATGGGTTTTTAAACTCTAGCACAAGCCCGACAGTACCATCGATAGATTCAAAGCTCGACTTGTCGCCAAGGGCTACAATCAACATCACGGCCTTGACTATAACGAAACATTCAGTCCAGTCATCAAATGTCATGCCCCGATTTCTAAAAACTCACAACTCGGCCCATTATCTAGGGTCCGGCTTGAGATCTAGAATTCAGGGGTGAGGATTATTAGTAGTTTAATATATATTTGGTATTTTAAGTATATAATTTTTCATTTCTTTTCTTTTGCTTTTTCATTTGAGTTCGTTTTTTTTATAATAAATAATTATGAAATAAATAGTAAACGAAATTATTTTGACTTGAAATTTTACAAGGACATACTTTTATGAGTCTATGAACTATGTATAAAATTTCAGAATTTTCTAATAATGGAAAATATTCTATAAATATTTTTCCGAAACTAAACTTAAAATTTCAAGAAAACAACAATGTCGCATTACTTTTGTTTAAAATATTTAAAACTAAAATTTGGTCTCTATACCTATCATGACTTTCTAAGATATATAAATGAAACTAATTCATATTCTAGAAAATAAATTTACTTCCAAAGTTCATACATTATTCACTAATTTCAATTAAATAAACAAAAAACATTAAGAATATCCACTAAAACATGGTCCATTAATTTTGTAATTTATTCTAAATCATGAGAGAATTCTTCATATTTCTTCTTCACTTCCAAGCATCCATTACTCCATACCTGAAAATATTGACATGAATGTCTAACGAGCTATGAAGCCCAATAGGAAAAATCCACTCTCTTTCTTACAATTAATTTACAATAAAAAAGGCATATAATATAAATACATTGAAAAATATATAAATTGACATTATGATTCATGCAAGTATGATGGCTCAATTTTCGCACCAGTTCGGCCTTACTATCATCACCGATTTTAGTATCAGTTCGGTCAAACTGACTATCCCAAGCAAAGGATCTTCCTCGAGGGCTTTAGGGCCTTTCACCCAAGGATCCACGAACATGGCTTGCTCATCATTTTAGGGGCTCTCACTCACGGCATCATATAACCGTCCTTAATGCATCAATCATGCATAACATGCTATTTACAACATAACAATTATTGTATCACATTTTTTTTTAATCTATTTACAAATCTCATGTTATAGATTTCTACTTTATTTGTGCAATAATAAACAAATAAAAATTAATGCATGCTAATATAATTTTGAAAATTTAAAATTACATGTCATCATCTAATTATAATTTTTTTGTAACAATATCATCACTATCAAACATTTATTTGATTTTTTTTTACTACAAATTAATTATAACAAAAAGAATGACAAAAACCTACCTGAATTTTTATCGATTATTGATTTCCTCCCAAAAGCCTTTTGACTCGATCTTTTCACTCGTTTTCTCGGGCTTGATCTACGCCTAGAGAGAATATTATTTTAGTGCACAGAAAAGAAAAATATTTAAAAAGATAGAATATGTAGGAAAGATGGATCGGAGTGAGGAAAACCTAGAAAAAAAATGAAGAAGAAGAAGAAAAGCTAAAAGAAAACCTTACTTTTTTTTTTGTTCTTCTTCCTTTCTCTCTACCTCCGCGTTCTATCCTTCTCCCTCCCACGTTTTCTTTCTCTCTCTCCCTATGTTTTTCCTTGTGATTTGAAGTCTCCAAAAGAGACCTAATTAATTTAAATTACTTAATTCAAACTAACCTAATCTAAAACAGTCTCTATCTCCTTAATTCAAATTCAAAACAAATGGTGGGCTTTTATCCCATGGGTTTTCCACTTTAGGCCCATAACTCTCTTTTGCTTCATATATATATATATATATTTTTTTTTCTCGGTTCTTACAACCTAACCCCCTAAAAAAAAAATTTCATCCACGAAATTAAGACGTACCTTTGTTGTCGAATAAGTTTGGATATTTGTCGCGAATCTCAGACTCTAACTCCCAAGTTGCCTCATTCACATCATGTCGTTGCCATAACACCTTAACCATAGGAATGGTCCTGGTGCGCGTCACTTGTTCCTTGGTGTCTATGATTTGGATTGGTCTCACCTCATACGTTGCATCTTCCCGCAACTTCACATCCTGCCATTCAACGATGTGTTTTGGGTCTGGTACATATTTGCATAGCATGAACACGTGAAGCACATCGTGTACTCCTGAAAATTGTGGCGGTAGAGCTAACTTATAAGCCACAACTCCTACTCTCTGGAGGATCTCGTAAGGTCTAATGAATGTCGAAGATAGCTTCCCCTTTTTACCAAACCGAAACACACCCTTAGGTGGGGTCACTCATAAGAACACATGGTCACCAACTTGGAATTCTAAAGGTCTTCTCCGTCGATCAAAGTAGATCTTCTGACGACTTTGTGCAGTGATTAAACGGTCTCGAATCAGACGAATCTTTTCGGTGGTCTCCTGAATCAACTCTGGTCCGAGTAATGCACACTCTCCAACTTCTGCCCAACAGATAGGAGATCTGCAAGGTCTCCCATATAGTGCTTCATATGATGCCATTCCAATACTCGCTTGAAAACTGTTGTTGTAGGCAAACTCTACCAATGGTAAGTGTTCAACCCAGCTACCCTTGAAATCCAAAACACAAGCTCTCAACATGTCCTCCAAGATCTGAATAACTCTCTCAGATTGCCCGTCCATCTAAGGATGGAATGCAGTACTGAAGCTAAGTTGTGCTCCTAAGGCTTTCTGTAAGCTCTGTCAAAATTGTGAAGTAAAGCGTGAATCTCTGTCAGATACGATCGATAACGAAATGCCGTGCAATTTTACGATCTCTCAGATATACAGTCTACTTAAAGCATTCAAAGAATCAGTGGTCTTCATCGCCAGAAAATGAGCCGACTTGGTCAATCTATCTACTATTACCCAAACTGCGTTCTCCCCCTTCTGAGTCCTCGGCAACCCAGATACAAAATCCATAGTGATGTGCTCCCACTTCCATTTTGAAATAGGCAATGATTGCAACATTCCCGCAGGCCTCTGATGCTCTGCCTTCACTTGCTGGCATGTAAGACATCTGGCCACGTACTTTGCAATATCCTTTTTTATTCCCTTCCACCAAAATTGACGTTTTAGAACTCTGTACATTTTAGTACCTCCTGGGTGGATGGTGTACTTCGAACGGTGAGCCTCACTAAGGATATCTTCTCTCAACTGAGAATCATTTGGTACCTATAGTCTCCCTAAAAATCATAAACTACCATCTGAATGCACTACATAATCCTTAGATGTACTTCTTGATTCAATCTCTGTCTGTCCATCCTCCAACTCTCGATTCTTCTGTTGTGCCTCAATCACTCTCTGGACTAGAGTCGATTGAGCTATCAAGTTGAACACATAGGCCCCAGTATTATGCCTCCCCACATATATATCAAAGTCCTCGATCGTTTCTAACATTTTTCGTTTTTGCAAAGCTAGTCTAGTCATTAGTCCTTGAGACTTTCTGCTCAAAGCATCTGCCACCACATTCGCCTTCCCCAGATGGTAATGCAGAGTGAAGTCATAGTCCTTTAGGAACTCTATCCACCTTCTCTGCCTCAAGTTCAACTCTTTCTGAGTGAATATATACTTTAAACTCTTGTGGTCAGAATATACTTCAAACCTTTCACCATAAAGGTTATGTCGCCAGATCTTCAAGGCAAACACAATCACCGCCAGCTCTAAATCATGAGTGGGATAATTTTGTTCATGATTCTTTAACTCTCGAGAAGCATAGGCCACTACTTTACCTTGCTGCATTAGGACACACCCAAGACCCCTCAAAGATGCATCACTATAAATCACATAACCTTCTCCACTAGCTGGTACAATGAGAACTGGAGCGGAAGTAAGCTTCTATTTTAACTCTTGGAAGGCCTGCTCACATTCCTCGTTCCACTCAAACTTCACTCCCTTCTTGGTTAGGTGAGTCATGGGAGCTGCTAGACGCGAAAAACTTTCCACAAACCTTCGGTAATATCTTGCCAGTCCTAGAAAACTTCGGACCTCAAACACATTCTTTGGTCTATCCCAGTTTAGAACGGCCTCAATCTTCGCTAGGTCCACTGAGATACCATCCTCCGAAATTACATGTCCTAGAAATTATACTTTCATAAGCCAAAAATCACACTTACTCCTCTTTGCATACAATTTGTGATTTCTTAAAGTCTGTAGTGCAATCCTCAAATGTTGCTCATGCTCCTCCCGAGTCTTCGAGTAGATCAAGATATCGTCTACAAACACTACTACAAACTGGTCCAAGTATTGCTTGAACACCCGGTTCATTAAGTCCATAAAAGCTGCCGGAGCATTTGTCAATCCAAAAGGCATAACTAGAAACTAAAAATGTTCGTAGCGAGTGCGGAAAGCCATCTTGGAAACATCCTCCTCCTTTACCCTCAACTGATGGTATCTCGATCGAAGATCAATCTTTGAAAAGAATCGGGATCCCTTTAATTGATCAAATAGGTCATCTATTCGTGGTAACAGATATCTATTCTTTATGGTTATCTTATTTAACTGATGATAGTCTATACAGAGACGAAGAGTACCGTCCTTCTTTTTCACAAATAAAACTGGAGCTCCCCAGGGTGAGGTGCTAGGCCGGATAAAGCCCTTATCCTGGAGATCTTGGAGTTGTTCCTTCAGCTCTTGGAGCTCAATAGGTGCCATGCGGTAGGGCACAATGGATATTGGAGCCGTTCCAGGCTGCACTTCGATTACGAATTCCAATGCTCTTCTAGGAGGCAAACCAAGAAACTCTTCTGGAAATATTTCTAGAAAATCATGAATAATTGGGACACGATCTAACAATTTTTCTTCACCCTCTTCATCAATCACATGAGCTAAGAAACTCGAATACCCCACATCTTTTGATCGACGAATTCGGGGTTCCAACTTTGGAAGCAAGGAAGAAACATTTTTATCGCCATAAAAATAAATCACTGGTCCTCCAAGAATACGAAAAGAAACCCTCTTCCTGAAACAATCCATCATAGCATGATAGGCTACAAACCAATCCATACGTAGGAGTACATCATACTCAAACATTCCTAGGAGAACTAGATCCATCATAAAATCTTGGTCTCCTATTCGAATAGAACAAAACCGACATATCCTATCGGTCTCTACACTATTTCCTACTAGAGTAGCCACACACAAAGCTGATTCAAGGGGTTCGAACTCCAGACCCAACACAGATGCAAAAGATGTTGATATGAAAGAATGTCAAGAACCCGGATCAAATAAAACCTTAGCCCAAAAATTATACACTAGAAAAGTAACTTCCACCACAGTATTATGGGCCATGCCGTCCGATTGGACTAAAAAGCAAACACTCGACCCTGATCCCTAGGTCTCTTATTACCGTCCTATTGCTGATGTTGAGGCCTCTGTTGTAACTGCTGCTGAGGTCTCTGCTGAATCTGCTGTTGAGGTCTCTGCTGAAACTGTTGTTGAGGTGGTGGTGGCTAATAGGGTAGTTGTTGTTGCTGCAGATATTGTGGATGCATCGGTTGCTGCTGTTGGAATCCTTGTCGTTGTTGCATATGTTATGCACCTCTATGCGGGCAGTCCTTCTTGATATGTCCCTGCTGGCCACACCCAAAACATGTCTTATCTTGACGACCATTTTGCTGGTTCCTAATGTTTAGTCCTTGACCAAATTGTTGATGCGGCTGAATGGTCCTTTGTCTCTTGTTGGGATCATTTCTCTGTTGATCCTCTCTCTGGTTTCTACCCTGACTTCTCCAGCTATTGTCTCGAATCTTCTTGATGTCCTCTAGTTCTCCCTCTACCAATAGGGCTCTCTCTACCATTTCAGAATATGTGCGAATACTGACTGCAATGAGTTTCTCCCAGATAAAAGGCCTTAAACCCTGTCAGAACTTCTTTGACTTTAGTTCCTCTGTCACAACTAGGTGTGGTGCAAAACGGGACAGTTTTGCGAACTTTGCCTCATACTGTCTAACAGTCATACCTTTCTCTATTAGATCCAAAAACTCTCGCATCCTCTATTCTCTAATAGCTTAAGGGAAGTACTTCTCATAGAAGACTTCCTCAAACTGATCCCAAGTCATAGCCCTGACATCGCGAGTTCTCTTAATCGAGTCCCACCAAAAATCCGCGTCTCCCCCGAGCATATATGATGCCAATGACACCCTCTGCTGGTCCGTTGTCCCCAAGATGTCCAACACCTTACGAATTTGCTTAACCCACTTCTCGGCCTCTATAGGGTTGGGTTCTCCTTTGAACACCGGTGGGTTCAGCCTCCTAAACTCTCTCACCGCCATCATCATGCAATGCTCTTCTGTCCTAGCCTGATGTAATGGAGTTTCCTGCCCTATCGCGACTTGTTGCTGCATCGCCTCCTGCTACTGGTGCATAACTTCTGACATGCCTCGTAGAACCTGGAGCATCTCAGACATGCCATCCTGTCCTTGGGAGGTAGAAGATCCGGTAGGAACGCCTTTAGGCATGTTCTACACATAGGATGCGCAAAATTAATATTCTCTCACAAATGATATTTATCTATGGATTATGTATACTAGTGTCATTAATGTAATGTCCACGTGTCATTAAAAAAATCATTGGGTGTCACATATATAGCACATCATTCTGGTAGTTACAAGTTATTTGAAGTTCTTAGACACCATTTTTGTGTCACCCACTCCTTAATCATGCTTGACAGATACATAAAAAAAAAAAATACTTAGTAATTTTTTTTTTGGATCAATCATGACTACTTACAAAATTTCTAAATCCCTAGGATTTACTAACTGATGCTCTGATACCACTTTGTCACGCCCCGATTTCTAAAAACTCACAACTCGGCCCATTATCTATGGTTCGGCATGAGATCTAGAATTCAGGGGTGAGGATTATTAGTAGTTTAATTTATATTTGGTATTTTAAGTATATAATTTTTTTTTTCTTCTCTTTTGCTTTTTCTTTTGAGTTCCTTTTTTTTAATAAATAATTATAAAATAAATAGTAAACGAAATTATTTTGACCTGAAATTTTACAAGGACATACTTTTATGAGTCTACGAACTACGTATAAAGTTTCAGAATTTTCTAATAACGGAAAATATTCTATAAATATTTTTCCGAAACTAAACTTAAAATTTCAAGAAAACAACAATGTCGCATTACTTTTATTTAAAATATTTAAAACTAAAATTTGGTCTCTATACCTATCATGACTTTCTAAGATATATAAATGAAACTAATTCATATTCCAGAAAATAAATTTACTTCCAAAATTCATACATTATTCACTAATTTCAATTAAATAAACAAAAAACATTAAGAATATCCACTAAAACTTGGTCCATTAATTTTGTAATTTATTCTAAATCATGAGAGAAGTCTTCATATTTCTTCTTCATTTCCAAGCATCCAATACTCCATACCTGAAAATATTGACATGAATGTCTAATGAGCTATGAAGCCCAATAGGAAAAATCCACTCTCTTTCTTACAATTAATTTACAATAAAAAAAGGCATGTAATATAAATACATTGAAAAATATATAAATTGACATTATGATTCATGCAAGTATGATGGCTCGATTTTCGCACCAGCTCGGCCTTACTATCATCACCGATTTTAGTATCAATTCGGTCAAACTGACTATCCCAAGCAAGGGATCTTCCTCGAGGGCTTTAGGGCCTTTCACCCAAGGATCCACAATCCTGGTTTGCTCATCATTTTATGGGCTCTCACCCATGGCATCATATAACCGTCCTTAATGCATCAATCATGCATAACATGCTATTTATAACATAACAATTATTGTATCACTTTTTTTTTAATCTATTTACAAATCTCATGTTATAGATTTCTACTTTATTTGTGCAATAATAAACAAATAAAAATTAATGCATGCTAATATAATTATGAAAATTTCAAATAACATGTCATCATCTAATTATAACTTTTTTGTAACAATATCATCACTATCAAACATTTATTTGATTTTTTTTTTACTACAAATTAATTATAACAAAGAGAATGACATAAACCTACCTGAATTTTTCTCGATTATTGATTTCCTCCCAAAAGCCTTTTGACTCGATCTTTTCACTCGTTTTCTCGGGCTTGATCTACGCCTAGAGAGAATATTATTTTAGTGCACAGAAAAGAAAAATATTTAAAAAGATAGAATATGTAGGAAAGATGGATCAGAGTGAGGAAAACCTAGAAAAAAAATGAAGAAGAAGAAGAAAAGCTAAAAGAAAACCTTACTTTTTTTTTTGTTCTTCTTCCTTTCTCTCTACCTCCACGTTCTATCCTTCTCCCTCCCAAGTTTTCTTTCTCTCTCTCCCTATGTTTTTCCTTGTGATTTGAAGTCTCCAAAAGAGACCTAATTAATTTAAACTACTTAATTCAAACTAACCTAATTTGAAACAGTCTCTATCTCCTTAATTCAAATTTAAAACAAATGGTGGGCTTTTATCCCATGAGTTTTCCACTTTAGGCCCATAACTCTCTTTTGTTTCATATATATATATATATATTTTTTTTTTTTTTCTCGGTTCTTACATCAAAGCTAATACAAATTGTACTGTCCTAGTTGTTGTTGTATCATATGGATGGTCCATTCACCATTTGAATGTCAGCAATGCATTTCTCCCTGGCACTCTCAAAGAAGAAGTCCTTATGAAACAACCGCCAGGGTTCATTGACAAAGAATTCCTGATCATGTTTGCAAGCTTCATAAGGTAATCTATGGCCTAAAACAAGCTCCCTGGGTCTAGTTTGAAAATTTAGTTCATTCCTACTTGAATATGGCTTTAGTGCTTCCAAGTCGAACACGTCAATGTTTACACATATATCACCTAGTGACACCCTTATTCTATTGTTGTATGTCGATGACATAGTCCTCACAGGTTCTTCTGCTTCATCCATCCAATCCTTCATTTGGAGTCTTCACTCTACCTTTGATATGAAGGATCTCAGCGACCTCCATTACTTTCTTGGTATAGAGAGCTCCAGGACGGCATCAGGACTTCCTCTCATACAGACAAAATATACTCTTGATTTACTCGACCATGCAAGAATGACTGGGTGTAAGCCCTGCTCTACACCATTGGTAGGAAGCACGGAGCTCTTTGTATTGGATGGTGATCCAATTGAAGATCCTACAGGCTATCAAAAAATTGTGGGTGCTTTACAGTACCTTACTTTGACTCGCCCATATATTACTTATGCGGCGAATCTGGCCTGTCAATTTATGCATAACCCACTTCAATCCCATCAGACTGTGGTCAAACAAATTCTTCGGTACTTAAAGGGATCGATTGGTCTTGGACTACATTTTTAGATTTGTGACTCTTTTGATTTTACAGCATACTCTGATGTTGATTGGGCAGGATGTCTCGACAATCGCAGGTCCACTACTGGTTTCTGTATCTATCTCGGACCTAATCTTATCTCATGGGGTAGCAAAAAGCAACCTACTATATCTTGATCGATTACAGAAGCAAAATATCGAGCACTAGCTGTCACCTGTGCTGATACAATTTGGATTTGTTATCTCCTCCGTGACATTGGGTTTCCCTCTCTACGCCCCCTCGAATACTTTGTGATAATGTCTAGTGCAAGTTACATGGCTTTAAATCCGGTCTTCCATGCTCGCAATAAGCATATAGAGATTGATTATCACTTTATCAGAGAACGAGTAGTTTAGGGTGACCTTCCAACACAAGATCAAACAGATGATGTCTTCACCAAAGTTCTTCATGGTCCTCGCTTTCGTTACCTAAGGTCCAAATTGTTGACTTCCAAGTCATCAATTTGTGGGGGAGTGTTAGACACATCAACAGAAGATTAAGTCACGAAGGATATGTAATCCTTATCACATAAGGCTTATCTAACCAAGTATATCCCATTGGGTTAGATCAGATTCAATCCCTGTGCATCATTTATCCTACTTGTACTCAAAGTCTTGTATTTCAATTCACTATAAATAAGAGGTAATCTAAGTTGGATTAAGCCTTCAACAATACTGAAATTCAGAAACTCTTTCAGTTAGAACTTAGAAGTCAGTGATTTCCAAATCTATGAAATATCTATTATTTGAACACTCAAAGGATAATACCCCTCCTTGCCTCTCTAACACAAAGGATAGTACCACAAAGATAATACCTCATACTGTCAACAGTTGAACCTGTCGGCCAAACCGGACGAACCGGAAACTGGTCACCCTACCAGTTCAACGACCGGTCCAGTTATGACAGAAACCGTTGGTGGAATGAGACACATATTGTGTTCTTACATCAATCCAATCAAACAAATTACAACCTTTTTCCATGAAAATGATAAAAAGAAGAGTGGCTATAAAGGTCTACTATATTTTTTACTTCTTAGAAATGTTTATTGGTTTTTTTTTTGGTCGAATGTATTGGCTATTATCATTGTACCTTAATGAATTGAAATATACAATTGAGGGGGGTCACATAAGCACTTTCGTTTTGGTTCACGATGTATCGTTAGACCGCAACCCTGGTAAGTATGGTTAGTATATATTCTAGGTTAGCAATGAGTATCTTAAACATCACAATCACTCAGCACTCAATGTCGGATCAAAGGAATGGTGGACTACACACACCACCAAGGAGGCAAGCTTTGTTGCCCATATATAAGCTTTCCCTAAGGGTATGAAAAGCAGAGGGTCCACTAGCCCATTAACTCTTAACTAGGAACAATAGATAAATGGGTATATCACTATAAAAATATATATATATATATATATATATATATATATATATATATATATATATATATATATATATGAGGTAAATGACGCTGACCTCCCCTGAGGTTTGGTGAAATTTCATAAATCTCTCCCCTAGTTTCTGAAATAACATTACCCTCCCCTGTTAGGTTTGTCACTACAAGAAACGAAGGTTTTACCCATGGTTTCAAACTGTGGGTAGTTTCACAGTTTCCATGGGTGTAAGTTGTAGTCACGGAATAGTATCCGTTGGTGGTCTGTGGCTAATACAAGCGTTGGTAAAAGATATAGTCACGGTAAAGTCTACCATCGGTAAGTACCCATGGAATTATTTCTGTGGCTATTACTCAATATTCAAGTTAACACCGTTACAGTTTTACAATTTTACCACCATTACTTGAGGAAACACATCGTTACGGCTAGAGGTGCACACAAGCCGAGCTAGCTCGATGTCTTGACTCGATTAGGCTCCCAAGCTCAACACATGTCCTCTTTGACATTCATTAACCGTGGTCAAGATTCACTCATCCCTAAGGTTAAATAATATAACCTTAGTTTTTAGAAAATAATAATTTTAAAAAATTAACAATGAGTAAGTGATTCATAAGCAAGGTTAATTTTTTTCTAAAAACTAAGGTTAAGATTATTTAACCTTATGGATGAGTGAATATTAACCGCAGCTAAGGGATGTCAAAGAGGACATGTGGCGAGCTTCGGAGGTGTGCATGTACCACCCAATATAATGTGCAGTGCATGCTATCACTCTACCTAACCTTGGTTTTTTTTTTTTATAAAAAAAACTTAGGTTGATTCTGTTTAACCACAATTAAATGGGTCTACAAGCCGCCACATGTCCCTTTTAACACCCACTAATTGTAGTTAAGATTCACTCACCCCTAGGATTCATCCATTTCACCTTGGTTTTAGAAAAAAAAAATTACCTTAGGTTAATTATGCTTAACCACATTAAAGGGTCTCTATAAGCCGTCATGTGTCCCTTTTCATACCCTACTAACTATGGTTAAGATTTACTCACCCCTAGAGTTCATCAATACAACCTTGGTTTTTTAGAAAAAAAAAATATTTACCTTACGTTTTTTGTTGAATACTATTAACCTTAGTTTTGAAAATATTTACTAAACTTAACTTTATACTTACCAAACCCAATTATCATTTATCTTAGTCTATTAACTGACTTTCTCCTTAAGAAGGGTACTTTAAACATTTTAAAATATTTAAATGATGACATCATCAAAATCCATCAATGTAAGTAACCGTCAACTCACGAAAAGGGATATGTGTTACAAACAATTGAAGTTAAGGGAAATATAGTGTAATTTTATAAACTAGATGGGAGGTTTGTGAAATTTCACCAAACCTCAGGAGAGGTCAGTATAGTTTACAAAAAAAAAAAAACCTTCTAGTTTCCAAGGCCACAAGTGCTGTTAATAATATATTATAAAAAACCTTCTAGTTTCCAAGGCCACTTAATAATATATTATAAAAAACCTTCTAGTTTCCAAGGCCACAAGTGCTGTTAATAATCCATTATAAGAATATCGTCAATCATGATCGATACCTTATCACAAAAACTTAAGATCGGCAACATAAATCCAATTTTACAGATCCGTTCTTAGCCATAATATGGGTTAAGTAGTGCATTAATAAATCAATCTTTCCTCCCTATTTTAATACTCTTGTAGACACTTCAACCTAAGGATGGGCATTGAGAGTTGGTGGCTTGGATTATAAGACCATGTTATCAATTCATTTTCGGTTAAAGTCCTTGGGTTGAATGGTATACAAGGTTTAAAATTTTGTTGAAATTTTGCGGAATTTCGGCTTCGGACAACCCAACAACATTGAAATTGGGTATATTTCGAAAATTAAATTTCGGCCGAAATTTCAAAAATTTTGAAAATAAATAAACGATGGCCCGTAACCGTCGTTTATGCTTACGACGGCCATAGACAGTAGTTTTTCCTGATAAATTAACCACGGCGTTAGGCCGTCTTTTTTAAACACACTGTCTTCAATACTGACGGCCTACACGAAGGCCAATAACTGTCATAAATACATAGAAACGACGACTTTGGGCCATCATTTTTAGCGCTTTTTCAAGTAGTGAACGGAAAGGGGTATGTCTTACAAACAACTGAAGTTAAGGAAAATATAGTGTAATTTCAGAAACTAGAGGGGAGGTTTGTAAAATTTCACTAAACCACAGGAGAGGTCAATGTAGTTTACAAAAAAAAAACCTTCTAGTTTCCAAGGCCACAAGTGCTGTTAATAATCCCTTATACGAATATCGTCATCATGATCGATACCTTATCACAAAAACTTGAGGTCGGCAATACAAATCCAATTTTACAGATCCGTTCTTAGCCATAATATGGGTTAAGTGGTTCATTATTAAATCACTCTTTCCTCACTATTTTAATACTCTTTTAGACACTTCAACCTAAGGATGTCGACATTGAGAGTTGGTGGCTTGGATTATAAGACCATGTTATAAATTCATTTTCAATCAATGTCCTTGGGTTGAATGGTATACAAGGTTTACAATTTTGTTGAAATTTTAGAAAATTTCGGTTTCGGACAACCCAACGACATTGAAATTGGGTTTCTTTCGAAAAATAGATTTCGGCCAAAATTTTGAAAATTTCGGGTAAATTTTCGGATTTCAAAGATTTCGGAATTTTGGCCGAAATCTAATTTTTTTAAATTTTAAATAGTTTTTTTTATTAAAATTCCAAAATACTCTGAAATTTTTACTGAAATTTCAAAATTTTTTATATTAATTTTAAAAATAAAATAATAATATTTATATAAATATATAAAATTTTACTAAAATATTATTTTTTAATATATATTAATAAAAAATATATATAAGTAATAAAATATTAATATTTCAAAATTTCGTTGAAATCCTGCAATATTTCGAGATTTTTATTTGGGTTGGCTGGCCGAAATGGTCGAGAATTTCGAATTAAAAACCTTGATGGTATATGCATGCTTGCCCATATATTAGTCCAAGAAACTCATCTTCTAGTCAACCACTATTTGCAATAAGTCATGTACCAGCGTGTCTAATTTTCATTAAACATACATGCCTAGTAGTCGGTGGTTTTTTTTTAATTTCTTTTTTAGAGATGGCTAATGTATGAAGTGTTTAACATTTCAACCGTCACATCACAAAATGTTGTACTGCACACTGCTATTTGTACAATCAGGCAAGGCAGGTGTATGTGATGTCTATATCATAGTATTAAAACTCGACGAGTTAACTAGAAACTCGGCCGAGTCAACTCAACTCGGCCAGGTTTCGAGTCGAGTTTGGGGAAAAACTCGGTTTTGACACTGAAAACCGAGTAACTTGCCCCGACTCGCTCCAACTCGTCCAAGTTGTTGTACTTTTTTTGAAAACAAAAAATTGAGTAAACTGCTTACCCAGTTGATTAAATTATGTTTTTTTCTTTTTTTTTAACAAACCTCACTCACTATTAAGTATAAGTACAAAACAAAAGGGGTGCTTAGTATATATTAAATTATATATCTCATTTTAAGCATATTTTATCATTAATTTCGAATTTATACCATATATAGTATTAGAAAAATATGATATATGTCCGAGTTTTAGGTGTCATTACTCGGACGAGTTTTGTCCGAGTTTCCGAGTTGATTCTACTCAGCAAGTTTTCGAGTCAAGTCAAGTTTTCGGGTTTTAAAACACTGGTCTATATATTTATGTTATAAGGGAAACATAATCATAGTTGAGAGAGGGAGACCGAGAAAGAGAGATGGAAGATGTGGAGAGGAGCAACAACATATCGACCGAGTCCTTTACCATGAACGGAGGAGATGGGCCTTAGAGTTATGCCAAAAACTCCGACTATCAGGTATCTATTCTAGCCACCTTTACTTGTTTCATATCCATGGAAAGAATTTCTTTGGTAAGACCAATTGCAACTATGGGTGTAACAGAGCCGACTAGTGGATTCTTTACCTTCAGCTTCTTAGATTACATTACGGTTCAATCTCACTTCGAGCTTACAAATTTATGTTGAAGCTCAGCTTGTAAAAGCTATTGGAAATTTGAGCTTGACTTAGCTCGTTATATATATTAATGAATTCTTTGAGCCGAGCTTCAGGCCTTATTTTTCAAGCTTGGCTTTAATACATCCCTACTTCTTTCTATGATTTGGGAATTTTGTTTCAATGGCTTAGGACACCTGATCAAGGTTTTCAATTTCGTCGAGATTTTGCGAAATCTAGGTTTCGTCCGAACTTTCGGATCAAATTTTGGATTTCCGGGATTTCGGAATTTCGGAATTTCGTTGATATTTCAAAATTTTATTTTTAAATAAGTTTTTTTATTAATATTCTGAAATATTTTGATATTTTTATCGGGGAATTTATATATTAATTTTGTTAAAAAATAATAATATTTATGTAAATATATATAATTTTAATTTTTAAAATATATACTTAATTAAATATCAATAAATCGGAATATGAAGTTTCATTGAGATACCACAATTTTTCGGGATTTCGGTTTAGGTTGGCTGGCGGAAATCACCAAAAATTTTAGGATTTCAAACCTTGCACCTGATTTACTTTACTTTCTATTAGAGATTAATATTTTTGGCTTTAACCATTTGGTTAGAGGTAAGGAAGGCTAGTCTATAATAGCTGTTCTTCCACGGTGTTTGATTCTGTATGGGCTCTATACACTGCGGCAAAAGGTTTACTCTGTTGCTCACTAAAGTATCCCTCTAGTGAGCAATGTCATCACCAAGTAAAAAAACCGATAACTGATGAAAAGTCAATTTTTTTTCGGTTTATTTTTAAACTTCTTTCCATTTAATTAAAATTTATTTTTTTCTTACCACATGTCCACTCTGATGAACAACAGAGTAAACCTTTTGCCATATACTGCATATAAGGAAAAGTTGGATGGGGAGAGTTCAATCTCACACTAGTGTTCTACTGCTTCCACGGTGTTGGATGGCTAGTCTGTAATTGGTTGTGATCCTATCTCGGTACAAACAGCATTTGTACGTGCAGATGGTCCCCTTTAGAAATCAGATTACAGCCAACCGCAATTAAATTCAGGAAGAGTTCAGGGAGAATTCAATTGCACCCGTAGGTGAACACGTGTTTCTTTTAACCTCTATTTAATATGGTTAAGATTCATAATCCGTACTGTTCAACATTCTAACCTTGGTTTGTAGTAAAAAAAACAAAGTAATTTTTTAAAAATACTAACCCTTGGGTAAGAATTATCAACTCTAGGGTTAAATTAAGGGTTTTGCTAG
Organism: Tetracentron sinense; assembly: GCA_015143295.1. Lineage (NCBI taxonomy): Eukaryota > Viridiplantae > Streptophyta > Magnoliopsida > Trochodendrales > Trochodendraceae > Tetracentron > Tetracentron sinense. The sequence continues at coordinate 20,852,464 of CM026560.1, read as the reverse complement.
GGCACACCTAAGTTTTTACTGAAATACACTAAATTAATTTTTTTTATTAAACATTAAAAAATAAAATAGAGAGACAAGATTTCTCTCTTGATCTTCCACCTATCAGCCTATGGTCTCCGATCAAAAACCCTGGTTTATACATGTAGAAGGATTCGGCTCTTCTTTTCGGCGTTCCAATCTCTTCTCCGCCCCTCCCTTCTGATTCTTATGCTGCTTTGAGTGCCGGCGCCAAAATGATGCTGATCAACGTTTCCTCTCTCCCTTGTCTTTTCCTCTCCTCTCCTCTCCTCTCCGAATCAAAAACTCTCCGTTACAATAACTTAAGGGCCTCAGATTGTCTTTGGAGAAGCCAGAAAGGGCTCTCGGGGTTCCATACATTGTGCGACAGTTGGCAGAAAAATGGGGAGAAAGTCATTCATTTTCTCCCCATTATTTTGACTTCTCTCCAATGGATATCTCTCCCCCTTATTCTCACACACTTATCGCCACATGTCTTATCATGGCTGGAGAAATCAAAATCATGGACCCCATGATATTGACTTCACCACCACATGTCACCTATTCTATGGAACCCCGAGACAAGCCCTTTCTGGCTTCAGAGACAAGCCTACCAGTAGTGTTCGTAGTTGCCGTCAGGAAGATAACCCCATTTGCTCAACCCACGTGCCGCCACCACTACCACCGGAATATGGAGGTAAGATGAACCTCCACCCAAGTATGGAATCATGACCCATCCAATGCCTGGATAGAATGAAAGATGGTTTGAGGAGGTTGTTGGCAATATATCTGTTCCAACTACGAATAAGAGACGTTTTTTCCTTAAATGGGTAATTGCTAATATAAAGTTAAAGAGTACATTGGTGAGAGTCGTTTAATGGGGAGGCTTTGGATAGAAGGAAAGATTGATTAGGGAGACAGTTGGGCTATCTATTCCAATAAAAAATAAGGGATGCTTTTGCCAAATGAGTAATTACAAATATAATGTTGAGGATAAGAAGGAGAGGAAGGAGGGAGGAATATGAATTGTAAGCTATTGCTAGGGAAGTCTGAGAGAGATTTTCAACAAGGGGAGTACGGTGACAAGAGAAAGAAGATAAAGATAAGGGTATTTCTGCCCTTTTAAATTTCTTTGTTATTTAACTTACAATATTTTATGTATTGGTGTGTGATCAGTAAATCTATCAGCACTCTAAATTAAAATTTTTTTTTAATTCTAAAAAACAAAAGATTAAATTGTTGAACCCTAAGTATTATTGAATCCTAACCACAATTAATAGGGGTTAAAAATGAGTTAAAAGTGATGTTTTGACCTATGGGTGTGAATGAACTCGGGAGAGTTCATCGCGATTGATCTGTTCTCAGTCCTAAAAGACAAGTTTGCATAACTCCTTGGGCGTCATTATGACACCAATTTTGAATATCAATTTTTGCCAACTCTTTTAGACATTGCAAAGACTTGGGTTGCGCCAAATAGGGCTGGGTAGTAACCCCAAAACTCCGAACCTGGAAATCTCGCTATCTTTCTCGAATCTCGCTTTCACAATTTGAGAGCAAAATTACTTCAAGATCATGGTTTCAACTTTTATAAAGTGTGATGTATGGTTATAGAGAGTGATTTATGGTTTCTGGAAATCACCTGCTCTAAGAGAGCAATATCTGTGTAAAGTTTCTTTTTTTCTTCAATTTTCATATTTTTTTGTTGAACATTTTTCATGTGAAGTGGGGTGAATTTTGTCATTTTCCCTTCTAGGAAACAGAATTCTAGTTAGATTAATTTCTTAATATTGGTGAACTTGCAATTGAATTTGAAATTATATATTGACTACACATGGATGATCTTGTTTACCATGTCTACATATTTGAATGATGAATAATTTTGATATATTTGGGGCTACAAATGATTTTCATAAACCACCAAGTATATATATATATATATATGCTTCAGAGGTACTCTCAAGCATATGCTAAATTGAAATTAGACGCTCTCATGTTCTCTCTCCTACTCTCGTTCTATGCTCTGGTTACTTAGGGTAGAAAAATGGTCTGCATTTTAAACAAACTTGAAAATAAGATTAGAAAGAAGAAACGAAAAGTAGAGAAAAAAGGATCTACTCTTCTTGTTTCAAAGAAATAGATTTGGTGCTCAAAGAGGGAATTGGGATGATGTTAGTAAGCGTCCATTAAAATTATTTAGTATTTCACACGACCCTCAGATTTCAGATATTAATAAATACATCTGTCTAATTTGATTTTTAACAATTAAGTACCTTCCAAAGGATTTTAAAATGAGTCAGTATATGGTACTCCCAATTATACTCCCAAATATACTCTTAAATCCTAACCCTTTAATTTAAATAATTAAGGGTCAAGATTAGAGCTTGTGTAACTTTTAAGAAACAACAAAATTAGCTAAGCCAAATTAGCCAAGTCAAATCTAATCTTAACCTTTAATTATTTGTATAAAAAGGTTATGATTTGACAGTATATTTGGAAGTACCCATGGAATGATTCTTTTAAAATTGTCCCTCTCAACTAATAATAGCCTTTTAATAGGAAACATGGCGTTGCACCAAGAATCTAAGTCGACCCTTTGACATTGCTCCGTTTGTTTGGACATAAAAAGTTTATGACGCCAATCATTTACAATGTAAAAGCTTTTAAGGTAATTATTCAACTAGAAAATATATAAAAATATCATTTTTATATATTTTTATTCAAATGAAAAAAATACATTACTCTTACATGTAATTTTCAATGTTCCTTTACTTAAAACACAAGTAAAGTAACATAAAATAAAAAAAATCACTTTATTTTTAAGAATGTAAGCAAACGAAATATAAGTGAAGGGAGGTATTTTTGTCACTTTAGAAAATACATGTAAAGAGATATTTTTGTTATTTTAAAAAATACGAATAGGGGTAATTTTCTTATTTTGAAAAATATATGTGAAGAGGGGTATTATTGTTATTTTGAAAATATATTTAAAAAGTGGTATTTTGGCAAAGAAAATACATGTAGATTGATATTTTTTTGTTATTTTATGAAATATATGTGAAGAGTATTTTTGTCATTTATATGACTAGAGAAGTTTTTGTCAATTAAAAAAATATATGTGAAGAGGGTTTAGAATATATTTAAAGAGACTAGGATTTTATGAGAAAATGACATATGAATCTTTAAAATATAGTCATTTTCTGCTAAAGTTGTTATTTTTCGGAAAACATTCTACTTATAAAATATTTTATGTATAAACAAACTCACAAAAAATGATATTTTTTTACAGTTTTGATATGTTTTTCCCTATTTAAAAACAAAACGAGCAATATAACCATAATTCTTATTTAGAACTCTCAATTTTTCTATTTCTTAATATTATTTTGAACCATGGTTGGTTGGGATTGGAAACTATACCAATAGTAGAAAGAAATATTATGTTATAGGAAAGTAATTATAAATAATGGGGATGTGCTCATAATTGGGAGCACAAATATTCTAGGTGAAACTCTATACCATTTTGATATCCCGTCCTACACATACCAACAAATTTGAAACACATGTCACCTATCTTTTTCCTAAAATCCTACTCAAGGTTAATGCCAGGAAAAAGGAAGTTTTTTTTAGAGTTCTGATTAGAGGACCACAAGGTCCTCTTCTAAGCTGACCACACCAATCAAATTTCAACACATTTAGAAAGAGAAATAAAATAACAATTTCCTAGCCACGTGTCAATTTGCAATTGGGTGGTTAGTTTGGAAAAAGAACCTGTCGTCCATTTTCCATACTTTAAAAGGGTCATTTCTCTTAATTTTATTGGTTTATGAAATCAAATACCAAAAATAGTAAAAGGCTCAGGCTAGAGGATTTGCCCTCCATAACAGAAAACTCTGTTATTTAATTATTTTTGGGGTGAGTTGGCCATTGTTTTGCCAATTGAAATTAAAGCTAATGTCATAATGACTCCACAAAAAATTTATTTGTTATATAAATAGTCCAAAGAAATAATTTCCCATCTCAAACATAACATAAATTGTGTATGATTATTCTTCTTTAGGTTTCTCCATTTCGCTTTGTCTCTTTTTTTGTTTATAAGAAATTAGCATATTAATTCGAACATTTTTTATTTTTTTTTAAATTTCGAACATTCATATATTCAATCTTGTGTTGGTTGTTATGTAATCGCATGACAAGGAGTATCATTGCCACACTATAAGTCCCAAAAATGGGGAATGAATAAGTAAAGTACAAGGGATACCCGCCCATCAATTCAGATGGTGGAGCTATTCTCCCCATGTTTAATCTCGGTTGGGAAGTTGACTTCGCAGGGGTGTCTCGAAATGAGCTGTCTCTTAATTAAGACAGACCCTTTTAGAGTGGTTGCTTCGACTTACCCTTATGGCACCTTAGTGACTACTTTAGGTCTGGCTGTGTGTGAGAGTTTAGTGTGTGTTAGTTACATGATAACATTTCACCAAAACAAAAAAGAAGATATTCTCCTCATTTGAGATAATTCTGGGATCAAGACTCGTATAGGGAATCTCCAAATAAATTGGTAGTAGATTTTTCTTTCCTAATGTGGCTCGAAGGCCACTCACCTCCCTAACCCTGGTAAACAATTGTTGATAAATAAATAATGTCATGTACCAAAAATTCCAAGAGAAAGAAGAAAAGTAAAGTACAAGGAAAGTTTCTAATGTCCAAAATTTTGGATTAAGAATGTAAATAACATTTTCTAAAAATTTATTTCATTCTGAATTCACAAAAGAAAAAATTAAACTAGAATTATTTTAGTTGAAAAAATTTTAAACTCTGAAATTCCAAAATTTTGGTCGAAATTGTTGCAAACGGAATTTAAGTCATTTCGATTTGCAGGGGGGGGGGGGAGGTGAAACCAAAATTTCATAGATAGTTAAAATCATGAGTACAAGGGGCAAAGTAGTTAACTCAAAAATAATTTAAAAAAGTAAAAATACACTTATTGTAGAGGGATATCTCTAAGCCTCGTAGAGTTGTCTTGGGATCAAGTCACATGCATGGGAGCTTTCCCTCAGTGATGTGCCAAACAGGATGTCCTTTTAGTACTAGTTACCAAACGACCCATCTTAACTACTAACTATAGATAAATGATGCCTTTTACTCGGAAAAAAAATAAAATTGTCTAGAACCTATGGTGGCATGAGACACGTCCAGTTTTCTTCTATCAATATGCCAATCAAACAAATTATGACCTTCTTCCATGAAAATGATAAAAATGGGAGTGGGTATAATGATCGGCAATATTTTTCATGATTTAGACATGTTCATTGACTATTATTATTATAATTGAATTTTTTTAGTACCTTGATGATCTGAATAACCATGGTGAATTTGAACTTATTTTTTGAAGAGAGCAGCTACAAATGCTGCGAAGGCGATCATTGATGAGGAAATTGCCGAGAATCTTAACTTCAAACAACTCTTTTCTGCTTTGAAAACATTTCCTATTGCAGATTTGGGCTGCTCAGTTGGACCCAATACCTTTATTGCAGTGCAAAACATAATTGCAGTAGTAGAACACAAGTATCGATCTGAATGCCTAGATTCAAGCATCCCCGAATTTCAAGTGTTCTTTAGCGACCAAATCTCCAATGATTTCAATACGCTCTTTACCACTCTTCCTCTAGATAGGCAATACTTTGTGGCCGGCGTACCAGGATCTTTTCACGGCCGCTTATTTCCGGAGGCTTCTCTCCATTTTGTGTACTCGGCATATGCACTTCACTTCCTCTCTAAGTTGCCAAAAGAGGTAGTAGAGAAAAGCTCTCCTGCATGGAACAAAGGAAAGATCCATTACTCAAATGCGCCAAATGAAGTGGTAGAGGCTTATTCAGCTCAATTCGCTAAGGACATTGACACATTTTTGTATGCTAGATCCCAAGAGCTTGTTTCTGGAGGGCTTCTTGCACTTATCATTGTCAGCACCCTATTTTTACACCCCCTTAACCGTGGTTAATTAATTTAGCTATGGTCCAAACCCTAGATCAATCCTAGTTCCAAACCCTAGGTAAACCCTTAACCATAGGACTAAACCCTAGTTAAGACCATAGTTAACCCTAAGCTTAACCCTAGGTAGCCCTAGCCTAACCTTAGTAAGCCCTAGGTATACCCAAGGCCCAAGCCCATTTGACCAAACTTATACCTAGACAACTCAATCAAACCCAATTACCTAATTTTATTACCCAACCCAAGTAGTCAAGCCCAAATACCCAATCACCCAATTGCCTAAGCCAAAGCCTATTTCCATAGCCCAAGCCCAAATGTCATAGTCAAAGTCCAATAATCAAAACCCATGACCCATCTACTAATAACCCATGATCCATAAGACCTAATCCACATATCCATATCCACCTACCCTATATCCTACAACCCATACCTATATAACCCATAGTTCACTCAACCCACCAACTCTCTTACACCTCTCTTACATCAACCCATACCTATATTACCCATAGTTCACTCAACCCACCAACTCTCTTACACTCCTTACAATACTCAATCTATCAACTCACCTTACAACACTCAAGTCTTTACCCACTAGCTCCTTTTATCCCCCATGTAAAAGACACAACCCAACCTCTTAGTTTTCCTATAAATACCAATCCCTTAGCCCCTTAGATCCATCCCTCAAGACCCCTAGAAGGTTCCCACCCACTTGTGTTTCTCTTGAGTTTGAAGAAGGGAGAAGAAACTAAGGTTTAGAGTTTGGAAAGAATTCTAAGACTAAAAGCTTAGAGTTCTTCACTAACTCTCTTCCTTTGTGGATTCTAAAACTCTACCCCTTGGAGCATTGAAGGAGAATTCTTGGAGGAGTAGGCACTCCTTCTTTCATTTTCTCTTCTTTTTTATCTTTTTTTTTATTTGGTTCTCTCTTCTTGATCTCTCATTTCTCAAGCATAGTTGGGTCTCTCTACACCAATCTAATGGTGTAGAGGGACCCCATATCAAAGGCAAGGAGATGCTCCTTTTTTCTTTTCCTTTCCATGTACATATTTTCTTCTTTTTTATGTACCCACAAGTGTGAATATGGGTAGGCCCATAGAGAGTGGAAGCTAAAGCTATACCTCTCTTTTTCATTTTGTTTCTTTTTTGAGATTCTAGTCCTCTTTCTAGAATTTTTTGTGAAAGCTCATCCCCTCCCTAACATTCTTTAGAGCAACATTACATCATTAATAATGGTGTAAATGAACCACCTTAAAAGGGAGAGGATGAGTTTTCATTTTATTTCATTTCTTTATTTTTCCTTCATGTTCTATGTTGAATGGGTAGGTGATGGTTTAAGGACTTAAAATAAATGATAGTTTAAGGACTTAAAGAGGACATTCTTAAAAATGTCTCATACCAAAGACAATGATATTTGATCTATTATCAACACCAATTCAACAAAATAGGTGTTGGCAATAGACCATTTACATTCATAAGGCACATCCCTCTTTATGTCTTAAAATATAATCTTTTAGCCAAACTCTTGGATTAAATGTGACTTTAGCTAAGTTTTTCAAAATCCTACCTATATGAAAATCCAAAAAAACATGATAAAAGCTCAAAATACCAAAAACATAATAAAATCTCAAAATACCAAAAAACATTCAAATATAATCAAAATACCAAAAACATGCAAATATAACCAAAATACCAAAAACATTCAAATATCTCCAAAATCCCAAAAAAATATAAAAATACAAAAAACCAAAAAGAGACTTGTAGGATCTCTTTAGCTTTGGTTAGCTCATCTAACCATAGTTAAATCTCTTCTAACCGCGGTTAGACTTACCCCTTGTGCACTTGACCTCCCCGGTCAACTAAACCATAGCCTTCTAGGCTAGACCCTTTGACCACCCTATGCACACACACACTACCCCCTAGCTTCGGCACGGGCTCATGTGCCAGAACTACGCTCGGTCTGATCTCACCATATGAGTACGTAGGCAACCCAACTCGGGTTCGACCCTAGCCATATAGTTTTCTATTTTTCTTGGATTAGCACTCACTCAAAAACTTTGGACATTCTAATTAAACTTTGAGATTATAATTGGCTTAAGTTTAGGGAGTAAGTAACCGTTATAAAACGGGGGTCTTGGGGTGCCTAACACCTTCCTCAGGGCTTAATCGAACCACTTACCCTAACTCTGATTAGACCATTTGCCTTATCCAAACAAACAAATACCCGGGACCTATCCCTAAGAATGAATAGGTGGCGACTCAAGTCAAAACATATAATTGTGAAAGTGGGTAGGAAGATCCCATGCTCACAATCATGCCAAGTTTCCCAAATGGAACCCCTCTTTCTGAGTCCTTTTTAGGTATACAAATTGACCTTATGGGATCCATCCTCATGGATATGGCCAAGATGGTAAGTCATGATCAACTGCATTACTTTTCTCTACTGAAACTCATGTGTATGATCCATTTCTATTGTCTAGGGAGTTGACATAATCATCATTCAAAATCCATTTCAACTATTGTCTTAGTGGTAGTGTGTCTCCCATTTTGGGGGTAGGTTCCACGATCTAGTCTTGAGGGATGCGATGGTTGTAATATTCACCCGCTGCCAAGCATCAAGTGCTAGGCTAATCCCACTAACCTAGAATAGATACTAACACTACTAACCAGGGTTGTGTTGGGATTTGAACTATGCGTGTCATCTCTAAACCCTTTGGATCATGAAAACTATGAATCATAGAAATCACACAGAAAATGAAAAATGTTTCAGAGAATAAAATAGAGACAAAACACAGAATATATGAGGATTGGCAACATGCCTACGTCCTCAGGAGCCACACCAATTCACTATCTTAAAGATACAGAGTACATAGAGGTTCTTTTTATAAGAATGACGGTCCCTTCTCACTCGATCACCCACCTAAAAAATACGCACAGTGCTATATTTTTAGGGTTAAAACTATAAGGGCGAAAACATCCTTGTAGAAACGCTAAATATCAATTTTGTGCGTCACAGGGGGGCTCCGCCCCCCTGCCACCCCCTGGGCAATCTATTGAAGGTTGTCTACATTCCCAACAGGTTGAGGCCCAACAGTATGACTTATACGAAAAACAAAAAACAGTTATTTGATATGTCCAATTTAATACTTGATATGATTGATGAGCAGGTGCAACATTTTTATATAGGTATGGTTTATATTCAAGTTCCCATGCTAGTTTTTTGCAATTTTTTATTTTCAATACGAGAAGAATAGACTTATTTTTTATTTAATCACTTTATATATGACTTGCACCACATTTTTGCCTTGATTCCAAAATAAATAATGTTCTTCCAGGGACTAGTTAGTGAAGCTAAAGTGGACTCCTTCAACTTGCCCATATACCTAACATCTCCCCAGGAGGTAGAGGGGTTGGTAGAGAGAAATGGATGTTTCAGCATTATGAAACTTTATTTGGTAGATTCTTGGATGAAGCAAAATGCACAATCAGTGACGATGCAAGTAAGAGCTGGTATGGAGGGAATGTTCAGGGAACACTTTGGAACCGAGATCATAGATGAGCTATTCAATCGATATTGTACTAAATTGGTAGAGTATTCCTTTATTTTTGATTCCGACTACCAGAAAGGGAATCAATTATTTGTCATTCTCAAGCGCAAATGATCAGATTAGAAGTCCTCTTTGCCATCTCATCCAGCTTTTATTGAGTAATTATCTATAGTTTTCTATAGGGTAGTTCCTATTAGATAATATCTATTGTAATAAAGTGAATGAGATACACTGTATTAATATTAGTTCCTATTAGAAAATATCTATTGTAATAAAGTGAATGAGATACACTGTATTATTATTGGTGTATCTCATCACAATTAGATTTGATTAGGATTAGGTTTGATTATGATTTGGTAATGTTTCTATCTTTAGACTTGTGAGATCTCTATATAAACTCCAATGAGGAGCCATTGTAATCGTCCAACCATTATCAATAAAATAAGTTTTTTCAATTCCTTGAGGTAGAATAAATCTATGAGCAAAGTATAGGGCACACATGGAAGCATCATTCATAATGGAAACCGCATTAAATAGAAAACATTATCAAGGGATCGTTACTATTCAATCTATTGCATTACTTTCTTTCCTTTTTATGATTAATAATATATTTATGAATGATCTGAAATCAACACAGAAATGATAGGTTGAATTAAGTAGATCAGATTTGCAAATGGACTAAAAAGCACTTTGTTTTGACAATCTTAGCCATTTGTTAATGAAACAGTGACCACAAAGGTTAAGTTGGCATCCGAACAAAGGCTCTTGTTTGGCAATTAGGATATGCTTAAACTACATGAGGTTTGGATAGTCTCTAATCAATGAAATGGTATGATAAATGATAGTCCATATTGATCTTGGATGTTGTTAATTTCTGTTAGTCACAAACGCTTTGACAATCTAGCCACTTAAACCTCTAATTAAGATGTTTGGGAGGTATCCTGACTCAAAAAACTTAAAATGGGATCGCCCAAATTAATTTATATCCAAGTATACGGCATAACCCAGTGTGACTAGTGGAGAAACTTGGTCTATTGGATCACCCCAACCAATATATGGTAGTAGAGCTTACAAACAAGGTGCAGTCTTTTCCAATTCTACTCCAAGTTGGAGTCCGAAACCAGTTTCAAAGTTGTCCATTCATTGGTAAGTGATGTGAACTGAAGCGTGTAGACAAAAGGAGAAGATCACCAACTAATTCTAACTTTGAGAAAAACCCTAAATCCACAAGAAAAACATGAACGAAATTCTCAAGAAAATATGAACAAAATTCAATTGATCATACACTGAAGAGATTCCTTACAACCATAGCATAAATAAAGATCCAAACTCCTAATTCAATTCTAGTTCCTCTAAAAGTGAATTTACCCGAAATAACAAATTTTCTGATAATAGCAAAATTTAGAAACTAACTAAAACACTTAAATAACTCCTAATTAAGAGTTTCTAAACCTAACTAAACTCTCTGAACCAAAAATGAAACTATAAATAGTAAAATCAAAATTAATAAAAATAAAAAATTTGACTTTAGACTGAAACCTGACCCTCAAAGCATCCTCATTTCATTGATCCCAGGGTTCAAGGACCCTCATTAAAATTGGCCATAGACCTCGTTTTTAGCTTTCCAACAATATGTTATATTACCAATTTTGATAATCATGCATCCAGTTAGGCTCATCGAAAGTTAGGGTCCACGAAAGTGGTATAATTTGTCTTTTGATCTTGCCGATTTGATCCAGGCGTTCCAAGTAGTCATCCGTAATCGGTTATACATCATTATGGGAGTTCAAACACAACCACTACATCCATTCTATTACCTTGCTTTCTTTTCTTTCGCTTTGGTGATCTATTAGTTTCTTCTATTTGTTGTGACATTAGGACCTTGTCAAAAATCTTAAAATAATAATCCAAATATTCTCCAAATTAGCACACATAACGCATGCTAATATGGTGTCAAGCCCCTAAAATCTACACAATATATCTTATAATTGTGTAGATGAGGTGCATGAAATGGGAATACATCCCAATGTATAATGGAAGTCATAACCATATGATCCATCAATAGATATGATAATCAAGCATCAACTAAAGATTCTAAATAAAGACATGCTATTGAAATAATAAACCAATTAAATGTTTAAAACGTGAGTACCTCACAAAAAATTCTCTCACGTAAGGAAAAATTAAAATAACTAATGACCCGCTAGCTCCACGTGAGGAGGATCTCTATCTTCCTAAGGTATCTCCTGAAAGATTAAACCAAAGTGAGCATGATAAAGCCCAACAAGATAAACACATCCATTAGGTGCACATAAAAATCTTTACTGTGTGCAACAATTAAGAATACCATTTTGTCATTAATTTGTTTTCTCTACATGAAATTAATAACCATTTACCAGAATAGTACATTTTATGTTATGCTTTGGGGTCCCACACAGTACACCCAATGAAAACCTTGGGGTCGTACACAACTCGTCCAGTTAACAATATTTTAGGAAATAGTTAACTGTTGAATTTATCTTTGAACTAAAAAATTATCGTCAAAAGGCGAAGTAATGGCCTATTTATCGATCCTTTGAGGACGGACTCAGTTTGATTAATTTTTATTCTTGATACACGCTTCATGGCCTTATCTGACTCCCCTGTGTGGCCAAGAAGATCAACCATTGTATATACCATAATATAATGATCTGAATTGGCCTTGAGCCGGTATTCATGCACCATCATATCAAAGATCTTTATTGCCTCTTCAACCAAACCTGTATGACTACATGCAAACAGGACTGAGAGGAATGTGACATGGTTAGGCCTAAGCACCGATTAAATTTTTGAAGGGCTTCCCTCCAAGGCCATGAAATCCATATCCCGCAATCATTTAACTCCAATCTAACTTTCTTTTTCAGCCATTCCCTCAAATACTCTGATACCATTGTCCAAGCTACCGCATTTTGAGTGCAAATCCATGAGTGCAGCCCCAACAAAAGCCTTATTGATGAAGCCAAGGCAAGGAGCTTGCTGAAGAATCCTCAATTCTGAACAAGGGGTGAGTATCTTCACCTTAGTAACTGCATCAGGCTAAGTGTCGATCATTGGACAACATAATTCGGAAAATCGCCATCGACTCGTTTGCCATCCCATTTTGAGCATACCCACTTAACAAAACTGCCCAAGATACCACATATTTCTTGGACATTCTTTTGAAAAGATCGACTACCTCTACAGGGCAAAAACACTTCATTTACATATCTACTTAGAGTAGTAGAGTGATATGTGTATGAGATTTAATATGCCTAGAAAAAACTCTAATAGTTTACAGAGACATATAACAGTAATATTTCTATTAATAAATTCTTACATTGCTAATTATGAAACTCTCATTTATTGTTGTGTTAAATTGGAATTCTTGTTACTTTTGATCTTTTGATGGACTAATGCATGATCTCTATAAATAAATTGAGCTTGTGGAGGCTTTACAGTTGAGGCTTGTGATGGAAAAAAACCAATATATATATATATTATTAAAAGTACTTAGGCATGGTCATGCAATTTGGATTACCAAGTATATATTAACTATGAAATTTTGATCTTTATATTGGTATAAGATTACGGATTGAATTGTATTCTTAGAATAGTAGTTATAAAAATATTTTTTTAATTTAAAATATTTAATTTATCTTTTTAGTTATAAAAATAATAGTAATTGTGGAATCACATTATCTCCTTGACCAACTTAGGTTAGGTCCACTATTCTTAGAATGCTTCTAAAATTGAAATAAAAATGAAGCACCTAAAAATATTTACTTGTCATGAATGTATAACATATTTGTAAAAGGTTACAAATTGCTTCTTGAAAAATTTTCTTTCATTTTAAAGCAACTAGTTGTAAATTTACATTTTTGAATAAAATTATATCTATTGAAATTATTTACGTGCAACGCAAGTGCATTTTTACAAGTATATATATATGAAGTCACAAAACGACAAAAACTTTCACCAAAAATTTGAAACAAAAAATACCCTCATCTTTTTTTTATTCCCAATACATTCCTCAAGTTATATACCACAAATATCCTTCTGTCATTTTTGGTTCCAAACATATCCCTCAAGTTATATTTTCAAAATGCCCCTATATAATTTTCTTTATTTCCAAAAGCCACTAAAATTTCTGTGCCTAAAATGCCCTGAGGTTTTTCCTAAAATGCCACTAAGTCAATTTTCTATACCCAAAAGCTCCTTAAGTTTTTTGGTTCCGAAAATTTTCCTTAATTTTTATTTTCTAAAATACGCTTATATTGTTTTCTTTATTTCTAAAATGTTCCTAAAGTTTCTATACCAAAAGTGTCCCTTAATTTTTTTCTCTACGCAAAATACTCTCCATTTTTTTTCCAAAATGTCCCTCAAGTCAATTTTCTATACCTAAAATGATTCAAAATACAATCCCTCAAAAAATAATTCAAAATACAAGCCTCTAATTCTTTGTTTTTGTTGCAAACATATCCCTCAAGTTTTTTTTTTTCAAAATGCCCTACGTTATTTTCTTTTAGGGTAAATTACACTGACCTCCCTCAGGTTTGGTGAAATTGCACACACCTTCCCTCTCGTTTTAAAATTTTCATTTCCCTCCCATACAGGCTAGTCAAGTGGATGTCGTTAACAAAATATATTCTTTTACGGTTTTGCCCCTCATATATATCTAGTATTCTATCCTTTATACTTGTAATTTGCTCGCAACTTACAAGTCCTATTTGTCTTCTCCAAAATCCAAATTGGTATGGCTTCTCTCTCTCTCTCTCTCTCTCTCTCTCTCTCCCTCTCTCCCTCCCTCCCTCTCTACGATTGAATATGATCCCAACCCAAATACTTCAGTTGCTGTGATGGGGCCAATATGCTGAATTTTGAAAAAAACTCACATCATTGGACCTGATAATGCTAATATACTGAAATTTGAAAAGAAATCCACTGGAAGAATTTCCAACTCTGGTTAAAAAATTTTAATTCTTGAGGTTAAATTTTTCAAAATATTTTTTTAAAACTACTCTCATTATAATATCTATACTCACCTTAGCTAGTAACATTCAATCTCAATGCTATCTTAACTAGTTGAAAATTACAGCATTGGAGTTGATGATGCCAATATGCTGAAATTTGAGAAAAACCTATTGAAAGAATTTAACTCTTGTTAAAAAAATTTAATTCTTGAGGTTAAATTTTTAAAAATAATTTGTTAACTATTTTTCATTATAAAATCCATACTCACCCTGCTACAACACATTCACAAGTAGGCCATCACACGGTTGCACTAGTTGACCACTTGCTTCGATAATGTTGAAGTTTTTTTGTTAAGAGAATAACAACTGAGTAATATAAATTAAAATTTTATTTTATTGGTATTATGAGGATAATTTGGGTATTTTAAAATATTTAAAGCATGACATCATCATAATTCATTTGTGCCAATAATAGGATACTAATGAAATGGGGAATCTGTTAACAACAATTTAACCTAGGGGAGGGCAGCGTAATTTTTGAAACAAGAGGGGATGTTAATTTCTGCACTTTTGCCAAACCTCAGGGGAGGTAAGTGTAATTTACTATTTCTTTTATTTCTAAAATGCCACTAAATTTTCTATACCAAAATGCCCTCAATTTTTTTCCTCCAAAATGTCTTTCTAATTTTATATTATTAGTTTATTATTATAAAAATATATAATTTTATTATCATAAAATAGATGATCTATGCACATAGGGTTAGGGGTGTAATTGAGCTGGGTCGAGTAACGGGGTATACAAGCTTGGCTCGTCACAATTAGTACATGTTCAAGCTCGGCTCGAACTCAATTCTAGCTCCACACTCTACACTTGTGTTCGAACTCAGCTCATAAAAAGTGTCATTAGCTCATGCTCTGCTTGAGCTCGCTTACTCAATTGTTAGTATAAAGGCAGCCTCAAGTGGTTTGGCTAGTTATCTTACAAGTAGGAGTCCCATTGCTTTTAGAGCAATAGTCCCCTCGTCGGCCGAGGAGGGAACTATTCCTCCTCGCTCTCACATAGCCGACCCTTCAACTCCCATTAACTTGGGTTATTTTTTTTTAAACCAATTTTTTTTTCCCTAAAAACCAAGGGTAGATGGGTGAGCCTTAAGGGTGGATGAATCTTAACCACAGTTAAATGGGGTTAGAAGGGGGACACATGGCATGAAAATGGGAGCCGAGACGCCCCTCCTCGCATCACCAACCGAGGAGATGATATTTTCTTTTTTATTTATTTATAAGCCAACAGTCCCTAGGCATCTATGTCTTTTATGGATGTGGGATTAAGCACTCTTGGAAACACTCACATGCTAGTATGTTAGACAACACAGTTCAAAAAACAAAACAAAAAAAACCAAAGGGAGTTAGTCCCACATCAATTAAACACAAGAAGGTTAATGGAGTGTTGGCCTTTAAAATGACTAACGTCGGCCTTTACTGAATGTTGCGGAAGAGACAAACTTGAGCCTTTACAATGCATACTATTGGCCCATTTATTTACCCCTTAGCGAGTCGAGTTTTTAACGAGCTGAATAGGGGTGTGTTTGAGCTGGGCTCATTAACTATCGTTAACTAAATGAGCTTAAAGATGGTGTTCAAGCTCGGCTTGTTAAACTAAATAAGTAAATGATGAGCTTTTAAAGAGACAAGCTCAAGCTGTTCACTAACACACTTGTTTGATAATCACCCCTACATAGGGTGCACCAGCTAGGTTTTTTTTTTTTTTTTTTTTATAGAAAAATTATCATGTAATACACACATACACCTCAATGACACACACAGCTAGACTAGCCATGCCATATGATAAGTTGAAGCAATCACTCCAAAAGGGCCTGTCTTAAGGAGGGGCGTAGTTGCACCAGTTAGCTAGTTATTCTAAATCTGAAGCATTTGAAGGATAGCTCTGGTTAAAAGATAAGTACAAGGTTTTTTTTTTTTGGAAATTTGAAAATTTATTTAGTCAATTATACCCTTTACTAATTTTTTTACCCAGTTAAGTATTAATTGCGACCAATTAAGGTTAATGAGAAACATATTGCATTTCTGTTAAAGCCGGAGAATCTTCACTGGCTTAAGCCTTGTTGGATATTTTTCAGAATCACTGGTACCATGAAATATGTATAGGTTATAGTGTTATACTAGTGTGTGGAGCAGTATATATGTTACACCAATCATTTGCATGTGTTTTTACTATTGAGTCTTTGACCATTATTTATTGAGTCTTAGACTATTAATTTTAAAATGGACAAAACTTGAGTCTTTGACCGTTACTTTTCAAATGGAGTCTTTGACCGTTACTTTTCAAATCCTTGTCAGTTGCCTACGGTTTTATAATTGGCTAATAACTGTTGTTGGCTAATAACTATTGCCAACCATTACAATGGCCACCTTACCTTACCGTTAGTTGAGTGACTATTTGAAAGAGGCAAGTGCCGCTTCGGATATACACGTAAAGGTATATAAGTTCTTTGGAGGTCTGAGTTTTGAGACAGATGATTATTTTTCTTATAAGACAGAACAGTGACGTTTTTTTGAAAATATATATCACACTGAATTCAGCAAGTCGTCCCTCAGCATTGAAACTCATCATATTATACCATTGCTTAAAGAGTTTGGGATTGATCTTGCACGTCACTGCAAGACGTAGATCAATAATAGCAAATTGCTGGGTTCATTGTATCTTGGAGGCATTCGCTATAAAGTCATTTGCAGACTAGTAGTGGGGGTAAATAACGTCTTAAGAAAAGCGAATTTCAGCACGCCTTAGAAGCATCTCTTTGTTTCCTTCTCCATTAGTATTATCCACTACATAGTTTTGAAGTCTTAGAACTAACATAAGCCTGAGGAAATCCCGAGTGCCTGAAGAACTCTCATCACTCTCCTCGATAAAGGATTCTGACGAAGTCTCGTCAATGTCTTGGCTAGATTTCCGTGTGAAAAAAGTCAAAGAGTTGAATACTTGTGAAGTCGTTAGCACAACCCTTCCAGATGTCGTTGACCATGGAATCGATTCTTGGTCACATTCAAATGCCTACGTGTCTTAGTTGACCTCTTCCAAAGATCCAGTAACATAAATAAATGCATATCCTTCCCTTCCGAAATTCGGAGGTTATGATAGGTTCACTGTTTACAGTTTTTTTTTTTGGTAGTGACACTGTTTACCTTTACAATGGAAAAGAAAGCAGTGGAATTATTATTGATACTCTTGCGATTATGTTGTCTCCTCCTGCTCTTCTCTCGGACATGCCAAAGGTACTGTATTCTCTAATTTTGAGAAATAAGATGAACACTTTTATTTTATTTTGTCTGTTTTCACCAATTTTCTCCGTAACCAAGGGGTAAGTGTTTATCTTTATTTAAAATAGTAATTATGACACACCTACCCTTACCCTTGGGGAGTCTACTCTTCGCCAAAAACCAACACATGTTAAAGCAAGAACTGGTTTTATTTTTCAATTTACAATATGACTGCTTAGGGTGTTTGATTTGTAATGTAAGAGAGAGATGCCCTAAAGGTTGTCACTTTTTATTGTTATGGCAGCGATGGAAGTGGACGCATTCAAGATGAGCCGCTACAAGCACCACCAACACCCTTAACATCCAAGTCGCAACATCCATGAAAAGAGACGGAGAGACACTTTTTGTGGCGTTTGGTGTAGAATAAAGAGAGTAGGAGTGCATGCCAAGTGCACCCGGTACGTCAAATAATGATGCATCGTTTCGTGTCCTAATTGTGCCCTAATTAGGATGTCAAACCAGTGCAATCCCAGTTTGGCATGCGATACCAATTGCACAGCTCTTTTGTGTAACATAAACTTTAGAAATGTAATGCTCTATTTGGAGTGTCATCGTGCAATTATAGTAAAATAAATTGTCCATGTAGTATACTATATCTCATACATAATTTCAAAGTACTTTTAGAATTAGTTTAATGGGGAGTTTTAGCATCAATCAGGTCAACCGTTAATTGCCTCGTAAAAGAGAATGTCAAATTACTTTTAGTAGAACCCACATTGAATAGTTGAATAGTTGTGTGGCCTTTACTAAGGGAAGTGTTAAGATTGACCTTGCTCCTGCCCTTGACAGTCCTAATCTAAATGAAGATATCCTGGATGAAACCTTAGGTTTGAGTCTGGCAGTGTGTGTTAGGTGTTGTTTCCTAAAAAAAATGTTGCACCGCCGAACCACTTGGCCCATTAACCGTGGGGTGTAGCCCAGTGGGCCAAAGGACGAACCCTAAACCCGGAGGTCTCGAGGTCGATTCCTGGGCTCCCCTCAATATCGGTTGTATAGGGTGGGGTATTCCCTATGTAGCACGTGAGACTAGTATGAGTTTTAAAGCTCAAGATATCCACGTTTATCCAAAAAGAAACCAGTTGGCCTGTTTGGTAGTTCAAAATTTCATTTGAAAACAATTAAAAAGTAGGGGAACTAGGGTCTGTAGTTGGAGAAAGAGGGGAGAATAGAGCGGGGAAATACAAATACTAGTGTTTGCAAGGAAATCCAGCCTGCCATCCTTTAAAGAAAAAGAATGTGGGTTTTGAATTCCTACCCAAAAGGAAGGACTTTAATTATGAAGCATGTGGAAATTTTTATTAAGAAGAGATCCTGATAAATAAAAAAAAAAATCTTTCTTTCATCTCTATGTTTTCCTCTATCCCACTCCAATCCCGTCTAGCGAAATCGTACATCGCGCGAACATGGTTTAGACTATTGGAGAATAGACACTTTTTCGTCTACAGCGTCATTTTTTTCCACAAGTCAATGTCCACCTCTCTCTCTCTATATATAGATCATTGACTTGGGGTTTTAGTTTTATTGAAGCCATTGATAATGGCTTGCAAAGCCTGCCACTTGAAGTAAATTTCTACAAATTTACTCATGATTTAAGCACAAAAGAACACAGATATTGACAAATGACGTGACTTGCAAAGCCTGGCACAAGTCGCGGCACATTGCAAGTCTCAGTAAAAGAATGGAGTATAGGCAAATATTTCTTTCTTTTTTTTAAATTAAAGATATCATTTAAACTACCAAAAAAAGGCATGGAGCTTTTAAAGCAAATAAAAAATTCATCCTCTCTAATCAGCAAGTTAAAGCAAATAAAAAACAATGATCAATTTGAACCCTTGTAAAAGCTATATGGCACTGTGTAAATTCAATAACCAGCACAGTACCATGGTAGTCTGTCACTCAACCTGAAACTCAAAAACTACAACAATACAATCTTGTAAGAACTTATTTCTAGTAAAAGAAACAAAACAACTACGTGAACGTGAAGATCCTAACTGTAAAATTCCTCATTCCCACAACTATGTCCAAGTTTGTGTTATAAAAGATACTTTCTATGTGACTTATTTTCATATGTTTTCCATGTATACAAGAGATTTGGTGGACTTTACAGGTTTCAATGGTGTAGGCCCAATAAGTCTTATTACAAGGTGTTCTTTCGTGAATATATACCAGGAAAACATCACGTCACTTGTGCCCCAGTCACATTAAATTAAGAAAAGGTCTACATGAAAAGTGTTGGTCTAAGTGAGAAAATTTAAAGAGAATAACATTCATGAGGAAACATCAGAAAATTGAATAGGATCAAAGCTTGGTTAGATTATTATCTTCCTTTTTTTTTCCTTTTCTTTTACTGATAACATTATTATCTTCCTTAAGCTACATGATAATAAAAAAAAATTTGTAAGTCATTAGGAATGTGAAGAATTCTACAAGAATGTAAGATTTGATGTCATTGTTGTCACATAGGCTATGTTGCACAGAATGGGCACAGGTGTCAGACTTGGATACGGTCAGGGGCGGAGCAAGGAATTTTTCATTCGGGGGCCCAAATACATGTATGAAAAAATTAATGGATTTAAGCTTATGGAGGAATTTTTTTGTTTGAGTACTAATTTTTTTTTGAGAATTTTTTTTCCCGGTTATGCTCTTGAGGTTGCCAAGTGTCCCTATTGATAGCCCTTAATTGTGGTTAAGATTCACCCACCAATCCCTGGTTTAAAAAAATATCAAAACTTTTTTGAACCCTAGTTAAAATTCACTAACTCCTAAGGTTAACAAAATTTTCAATATATTTTTCTAAAAACCAAGGATAAGTAGGTGAACCCTAAGAGTAAATAAATTTTAACCATAGTTAAGGGGTGTCAATAGGGACATGTGGTGACTTCAAGAGCATAACTGGACTCCACGGAGTCTAGTTACAACTTGCTAAGTAGACTTAGTTAGGCACTAAAGATACACAGCAATTGGGGCCCACTATATATATGACAAAATAATTGGGGATAAGACAAAAAATATTTAGGGGAGCCAACTATTGTAATTAAATTTTAAAATTTGTGGGGCCCACTGTTTACTACTAAATTATAAAGGAATTCCAAATTTGTATGCCTATATATATATATAGAATTTAAAAATAATTATACTATATTGTTAAAGAAATAATACTATATGAGATCAAAAAGAAAATAAATTAATATGAAAGTAAAATTATTGCAAATGAATTTTCTAATAAAAGGAAAAGCTAAAACAACTAACAAAAGTAATTGGTATGCCTAAATTTCCTAATTACTAAAATTTGACTCTTGAATTGTTTGTAGTGAATCCAAACAAAAAAAAGAAATGTTTGTAGTGAATAATATTCGAAGTTACGATCTCTCTCTCCCTCTATTCCTCCCCCTTTCTTTTCTGTTATAAAGACGTCTATTTTTTCTATTAAAAATAAATAAATCATGGTTATTTTCCTCTTTCCCTAACGGCTTCTCATTTTTTTATGATGAAAGTTAAAAATATTTTGCTGAATGTCTACCAATTATATACAGTTGTATAACTTTTTTGTATAATAAAATGCTACAAGTTTATAGGTATTAGGCATGTCTGTGTTGACATTTTATAGGTATTAGGCATGTCTGTGTCGACATGGGCGGAGCCAGGAATTTTTCCTTAGGGAGCTGAACTACATATATCAAGAAAATTAATGGGGTTGGGTATGGGGCCTTGGGGGTTCGAGGGGCGTAGCCCCTGCAAATTTTTATTTTTTTTGGGAGAAATGGGTCCATCATGGTCATAAAATTCATTAATGTTTCATTCCAAAAATGGGTTCAGTTACAATATTGTTTTGTTACACTTATGTTCCTTGTTTAGTGAAATGTGTGCATCCCCTGCTTGACACATATCTCTTTGAACACCTATTAATTGTAGTTAAGATTCACTCACCCTTAGGGTTTATACATTTACCATTGATTTTTATAAAAAATAATTAACTCTTAAGATAATAAATCTTAACTATTGCTATAATGGACAATGGGCACATAAAGAATCAATCCCTTTATATTATACATATAAAAAAATTTACAATATTTTTTCCGGGGGGGATTTATATATTATGTATTTAACAAAAATTATACATAGAATATATTAAAATTCTAAAAAATTTGGGGGGCCATGGCCACCCCTCACCCACTGGCTCCGCCCCTGGGTGTTGGTGTTCAGGTCCTTAAATTCTTGTTGATACGAGTTACAATAGGCATGCCCAAGTTGCATGTGTCCGTGTCCACACATTTCGACTCGGGGCATGCATGTTGTCTTAAAGAATGCGCACAAAATAGCTTGTAGGCCAAGCTACAGTTTTTGGTGAATCCAATACACATCAATTTGTCCATATTATAAATGTTCACCCCGTAAAAAAAATAGAAACGAAATTTAGGAGCATGAGTGAAAATTTTCCATGAAAATTCATCTAAAAGGTAATCAAGAAATCTCTCAACAGCGGAATTTGAGTTAAGATTCACGATTGCCTAAACAGATATTAACTCTTGTACAAGAAAGCAAAAGATGTTCATCCATAAGTAAAATAAATATTAAAGAAGCGAGTTTACAAATATCAGGTATCTATGAAGAAGAAAACAAATATAAGTTGTGGTATAATCTAATTGGAAGGAGACTTAATAAGATTTTAAATATTTTGGTTAGGTTGTATTAGAAATTTCTTCCACTAATTAGTAGTAACACCGTAAATAAAGGGGTAGGTATGAACTCAGAAAGTAGTAGGGAAAAATATGAGTCTTGTGAGGAGGTGTTTTCTCCCTCGAAGTTGTCATATTAACAAAATTAGGTTATTTTGTCTCTTTTAATGGGAAAATATGACAGATATACTAAAACTGTATATAAAATATACAATCATACAAAACTACTATATAAAATATAGTATATATATACTAACTACGAACAACCAAATTTAAAGAAGCAAAAGAAAAGTTTGGAGTTTTCTCAGTCATCCAAAACAAAAGTTCTCTCCCCCAATGGGATCTGTCAACCAAAAGTTCAAAACTCTCCAAAAAAGAAAAATTCTCCCCTTTTGGATCCTTCACAACCATTCAAAGGTATCGACTCTAGAATATCAGCAAGATGATGATCCATTCGTAAATAAAAGATGAGGCCCATAAAAAAAGAGGCTGGTTGTCAAGTGTGACAAAAAAAAATCAAGTATAATATTGTGATAATTCCATACATTTTGGTCGAGGATTTCATGATCAAAATTCTAGCCATGAAGTAACAGTGCAACATAAAGTTTGAACCAACAAAAGAATAAGAAGCTCCAAGAAAGAAATAAAATTACAACTTGCATCATTTCTTCAAACTTATAGAGATATTCATCAATTTACAAACAAACTACTCTTGTGAAAATTCCATATATTTTGGTCGAGATTGCATGAACAAAATTCGGGCCACGAAGTAAAAGTGTAGCATAAAGTTCACACCAACAAAAGAATAAGAAGCTCTAAGAATTTAAAAATAAAAAATTACAACTTGCATCATTTCTTCAAACTTCTAGAGATATTCATCAATTTACAAACAAATTACTGGTGAATCTAAAATATAAATGCCATTCTAAGATTGTTGTAAATCACAAGAACCTCGTCAAATTCTCTTAAATTTGAAAAATATTCATATCATCCCTCTCATTTTTTAACAATACCCATAATCAACCATTAAACAAATATAATAAAATAGTTATATCCATTGATCCCAATCTACAACCAAGAACATTACTAAAAAAAATATTATAACAATCACATTTGAAGAAGCAAAATCAAACATGCAGTCTCCTAAACAGCCATGAAGTCTCACCTGAAAATTCAGAGCTACTACTAGAGCTCTTGAATTGAAGATATCTATATTTATACTACAGATTTCTTAGGTGAGTAGTATTAGTATATTTCACAACAGTGTAACATTTATCTTGATGCGTGGTTGTATGGTACTAAAATGAGTATGTTTGTATAGTATCATATCTCTATCCATCTTAAAAACTTTTCCCAAGAATGCGTTGTTTCCTCTTTTCTTCTTCTTCCTCGTTGCTTCTTTAGTCAATCCAAGTGAAGCCCTATTTCTTTTTTCGGAGCCAAGCACGTACCCACGCGCATAAGTGAGACGTCACTTGCCTTTGCATTTCATTTACGTAACACAATTGTAACCATCTGTAGTGGCACAAAGGTCACATGTATCCCACTAACTCTAGTT
The DNA here is from genome assembly GCA_015143295.1 of Tetracentron sinense. Taxonomy (NCBI): domain Eukaryota; kingdom Viridiplantae; phylum Streptophyta; class Magnoliopsida; order Trochodendrales; family Trochodendraceae; genus Tetracentron; species Tetracentron sinense. Next base: position 20,828,379 of record CM026560.1, on the reverse strand, counting down.
AGACAGCATGAATCCTTATACTATAGTGAGTTTAAATATGAGGCGGAACTCTGTTTCAAATATAAAATCATTTGCAGTCTTGTAATTATGGAGAGAAATCTTTTACAAAATTGTCACTAGCTCTCTCAACAAATACAAGAATGCGGTCATGTATACATTAATAACGGATCGAGCTCGGCTCAAACACATTAAAGCGGGGCTTGGCCACATATTTAAACTCTAACATTAGGCCCTTTTGGAGTGAGTGCATGAATTTACCCTTATGTCACTTTAACAATTACCTTAGGTCTGGCTGTGTGTTTTTATTTTTGATGTTTTTCGGTTAAAGAGTTAATGTGTTTAGAGGGTGTTAAATGATATCTTTACCAAAAAAAAAAATTAATTTAGAAAATGTTGTATAAAACTGATAATTCTTGGGCAGTTTATCCCTAGACTTCCCTGCTAAGCTATTCCTCTTTATTAAGAGAAAAAATATTGAAATAGGAAGAATAAGGCCATTCCTCTTTAGAAAAGCAAGAACGACTTGTCGAGGGTGTAAGAGGATATTCTTTTCTTAGTCTTTTACTATTGCTATTATTCCAAGAAGAAAAGGCAACTCTGTGTGAATCTGTGATTAGGATTTAGGACTCACCATGTTATGGGATTCGATGTTCCAACACTCCGCGTAACAGATTACTAGGCTGTTACTGACTCAGCACACACATTTAGGAACTTGCTCTTGATTTCACGCCACCTTAATCGTATATTTACATGGCATGATCCAAATTGGGTGTTAGAGTAGAACACAATAGCATCTCTTCCCTCCTTACCTGGCAAAGGATTTATAAAAGTACTGTACGGACACTTTAAGAGGCAATCATTATTGGATCATTCTAACTTGCCTACCAAGCCATGAATATTGTTCGGATATAGCTATTTATAAATGATGGAAAATAATCCCCTCCCCGGGCAGGAGCGGAAATTGAGGTTTCCGAAAAAATCCCCCAATTGGAATAGGAGCTCTAGACTAATAGAAAGTCCCCCAATCGGAATAAGAGTTTCCAAAAAACATAAAACACTTAATTTAAAATTTCTCGGAAAAATCCAGCTATGGCCGATCGATCGGCACACCCCGACCGATCGATCGATTGGCGGCCCAAGCACACATCCCGTAGCGCCACCGATCGATCGGCCATAAGAGGCCGATCGATCGGCCCTTCCTTGTCTTTGCAGAAATGAGCCAAATACAACAATTCTCCACCTTGGCGAAAATTCCGCAACACCATCCACAACCAAGAGAACCGATTTGCTAATCACCAAGCAAACCTCTAAGATAGAACACCGCATTGCCCACATCCGGAAAGCACCTCCGCCTCGAACCAAAATCTCTCTCAAAATTTTGAAACCTGTTTGCAAATACCGCAAACTCCCGCTTTGACCTTCACCGCCTCTGCACCATCTGCGAAAGAGACCCACCAGCTACACATACCCTCGAATCCAACCTTGTAAAGCACTCCACTGGATTCGATAAAACCTGGTCAAAATTCATGTGTAGCTTGAAGACCCATTCTTCAATCTAGAAGAATCCCGGACGAGGACATAGACCCGTCCTCTCCGTCAAAGGCACATCATCACCATCTCCACCCTTACGAAAACCTACCAGAATACCTATCTCTGCACCGATTGCGAAAGAGACTTTAGGTGAGATTTCTACCCTCAGCACAACATTAGGTTTTCGATTTCCTGCAAACCTTGTAGTCACTCCACCTACCACTGTATTCCCCTCTAGGAGATATAAACCACCACACTTCTTTCCCTACATGAAAACTAAGCAACCCTACTTTCCCCGCTTTATTTTGATAACTCCACCTACAACTGTGTAGCAACAGCCCTTGGAGTCTAATAGCCCGAGGGATATTAAATTCCTTCACAACTTAGGGACACAAGCTACCCCTTCCAAAGTCCGAATAACTCCATCAAACACTTTTATTTTTACATTATCAAACCCCGTGATTTCACATTCAGATCTATCTCCCAGGAACACTTTTCCTATCCCATTTTGAAATGTATCAAAAATTTCCATATTTGAGCAAATATGACATGAAGCCTCCGAATCTTAAAATTTACTCACTAGAAGAATTGTCTATACCTTTGGATTCTGTGAAAACATTTCTAATGTATTCCTCATTGTCCGTTGCTATTGCCGCCGAACAATCTCCTTCAGAAGAATTCCTCTTCCCATCAGCACGTCTCGGACACTCCCTTTTGAAGTGCTCTAATTCTTTGCAATGATAGCACTGGACCCCGCCTTTTCCCTTGAATTTGGATCTTCCCCTGCCTTTTCCAGATCCTCTCTCCAAGTCCCTTCCTCCTCCCCGAACAACCATGACATGATTATTTTCATCATGCAATGACTTCCGCCTAATTTCATAAGAGAGTAGCGCCGCCGTGACCTCCTCCATCAATATTGTGTCCTTGCCATACACGAGAATGAGTCTGGAAGTGATTTAAGAAGCCCCACGGCCTGGTCTTCTTCATCCACCTTGGCACCAACTTACAACAATTGATTCAAGATTTGGTTGAACACATTAATGTGCTCCATGAGATCTGCACCATCCGCCATCTTTAAGGTATTGAACTCCTTTTTCAAGTATAACCTGTTGGTAAGGCTCTTTTGATGTAGAGCGTTTCCAACTTCTTCAAAGATCCGGTATCGATTCCTCATTCATAATGCTATGCATCACATTATCTGCAAGACAAATGCGTATTGTGCTGACTGCCCTCGCCTCAATGTCTTCCCAATCTTCATCAGGCATCTTTTCCGGTTTACCAGAATCCTCCTTTAATACCCTTGCGAGGCCTTTTTGAACTAGGATATCATTTACCCTCATTTGCCACAGATTGAAACTCCCCTTTCCGTCAAAGAAAAGAATAAACCAAAACACACCCCACAAGGGAACACAAGGATATACGTGGTTCGGCAACAACTTGCCTACGTCCACGGGTCAATATCCGATCACTTCTTTATTCACAGAAACTTTGAGGAACCAGTACAAAAGCACTCAACTCATCTTCTCTATGAAAACCCAAAGAAGAATCCCTATCTATCCTCCCTTAAACTTTTCCCAAGCCCTAGTATGCTTTAACCCTTTTCATTACCTCCCACTCTCAATGCAAAAGCATTCCCTTGATCCCTAGATGCTGAGATTCAAACCCTAGACCCATAAACCCCTATTTATAGGCCTAAACAAGAGCCCTAGACTAATAGAACGTCCCCCAATCGGAATAGGATTTTTCAAAAAACATAAAAGACTTAATTTGCAATTTCCTGAAAAAATCCCTCTATGGCTGATCGATCGGCGCACCCCGGCCGATCGATCGGCCATAAGGGGCCGATCGATCGGCCCTTCCTTGTTTTTGCGGAAATGAGCCAAATACTACAAAACGGTGTCTGATTTTTGTTTCTTTAAATTATTAAACATCTCCACGTGTTAGCCCCATCTTGCGTTTATGGAAAAATTTGGAGTAAATATAGTTGGGCTAACACTCCTTTTTTTTTTTGCATTGATATTTATTACTAATTAATTGGGGTTCATAACCCCTTCTCATAATAAGGGGTATTTTTTATTAATTAAGTAGGGTTTAAGAAAAAGTAATTGAAGGAGAATTGACATGTGGTAACAACATGAAGCAAGAATGGAAGCTTGTGAGACATGCCACATGGCCCGTGCAATGTATGGAAATACAAAGTAAAAGAATTATTATACAAAAATATTGGAGTTAACAAATTGATATGAATATTATTGTCCAGTTGATATATATGGCCTGTTTTGTGTTTTCCAACATATGGTTTACCAATCGGCAGAAATTGAACCCATCTTATGCGCAACTTCAAGAATATACCCATGATGACAGGTGGTATTTTGATATACGGGAGAGATTTATCTTTTTCCACCTTGTCTCAGGAATGAATTCAATGGAACAATCCCAATACGAGAAACCACGCCTCACAAACATGTAAAACACAGTGAACATCCGCTATCGATAAGAGTGAGCATCACATTGGCAATGTTACAACGGGCAATGAAAAGGATGTAACTGCTTGAATCAAATAGTAAGCACAATTAATTTCTTTGGGAAATCACTTAAGGACAGATCATAACATCAACAAATAGTATGATTAACTGATAGACTAAAATTTTCACAAATTGGTTCATGTGATTAAATATGAGAAATTAAAAAAATTTGTAAATAGAATTTGTACGGTGGTTAACTCGGGCAATTCCTGAAAGACCCTAAAGTTAGAGAGTCTGAGTGTTTAACTTATGGAATGTAAAGTAAATGAAGGGGAAATTACGGGAAAAAAATACGCGTCAGCACCTGCTACACGAACTCAGGTTCACTGGTAGAAGGTAGGAGTTGAAGGGTGTGATACCCTGACCTGTACTCCAATGCTAAAGTAAATAGATGTAGGAGATGATGAACAGTAACAACGACACAAGCACAAGAGAGAGAAAGAGTCTGATTTTTTCTCGGTCCTTATGCATTGAAGTTCTCGGGATATTTATAGGTTTAGCTCGGAATGCTCATGGATGGCCCTAGATGGCCATACCACGTGCTTAACACTCATTACCAAATATGTCAGACAGATCTGCCACCTAACGTATCTCACGTGGGTGCCTACTATTAGTTCAGTCGGTTTGTTTCTAACAGCACGCAGAAGTGACCAACATTAAATGCCAAGACAATACTTTTTGCCTACTTGTCAAAATGAAACGATTACCTCCTGATCACTTCCTCCTGCGAGTCGGTCTCGTTTGTTGACCCGAGCTCGGGTCTATTATATATGCCTTAAAATGAGGTTTTGACATAGTTATCCAAAGGACATCGGATTCGTTGTATATCAGAAATCGGAAACGTTGTCGAGAATACAATGGATACGTTGTGCAAAAGACAACAAGAATGTTGTCGTGAACACAACGGAAATGTTGTTCTCAAGACTACGAATACGTTGCAAAGTATACATTCGGAAACACTGTGCATCAGACTACGAGCCATTCCTCTCTTTTAATCACGTGAGCCACGTGTCACCCTTTCGTGAACATAACAACAAAACCTAGCTTGCTCTTTAATACTTAATCACTTTTACGAATTTTATCCCTTACATTTTGCCCTGTTATGATGCTTGGAACGTAGTTCGAAGTGTCACAAATGAACAAAAGGCAACAAATCGTACCTGATTCTGCCCCCGGGATCCGTATCGTTGCTTGATTCAAATACTGAGGAAGCCGAACATTCGTTCCAGCTGGTATACGCGTGAGAACCGTCACACCTCATTAATGCATGGCAGGCTGTCATCATACCATTTTTCGGAATTCCAATCGCTTTATATCCCCGACAGTTACTTCTGCCTTCTCCTCTTCTTGAAATATCTATAAATCACCAAGAGTTTGCTTCATTTTGTTCATTCTGCATTCGAAGTACTATTACCCTGCCGCATTTGCGCCTGAAGCAGAGTTAGCGTTCTTCGCTCTCCTTCTTCTTGTGGTATGTTTTTAATCCCTCCCTTTACTTTTCACTGTTTTTCTTTGCTCTTCTTCTTCTCTAGTTCTTTAGCCCCTCACTGTCCTTCCTTCTTCGTCTTACCCTTTTCTGTTCTGCTTCCTGCTCTTCGTTTCCCTCATCTTTCTTGTTATCATGTCTACCAAAATCCCTTTAGAACATGTTTAGGTCCAGAGTGATGATGAAGCCAGCTACACCGGTAGCGCACCGTTTGGTGCCTACATTGAAAAATCTTTTGCCCTTCGTCAACACCAGTTAGAATATCTGAACCACTTCAGAAGTCGCTTCAATTTCCCTCCTCATGTCCATCTTCACTTCAAAAGGGATGATGCTCACATTGATAAGCGTTCTGACGCCTGTACAGTCGTTTATCTCGCTCAGCTTGAGGCCGGACTCCGCTTCCCTCTCCATCACGTCCTAGATGAAGTTCTTTCCATTCTGCACCTTGCCCCGGGTCAAATGCACCCTAGTTTTTACAAGTACATGTCCATGATGTTGAAATTCATCGAGGATGGATACCCTATAAAGGCCAGACATCTCTTCCATTTCTGTCATGTCGTTAAATGTAGAGGCACTGATGATGGTCTTTACAATTACTTCTCTTGGAATAACAAAACCGTTGTACCCTGACCTCGTCTCTGGTATACCTGATAGAGAAAGAGGGTAGAAGGCGACTCCTTTCGTCGTTTCCGGGGGTTGGAAATCAGAGACCTCCTCTGTACCCAACGTCTTTCAAGAAAAGCCAGGTAACTACTTTCCGCTGTTCGTTGTCTGTTATTAGTTGTCCCCTAGATGATCTTCACCTGTTGTCTCTTGTCCAATGCTTGATATTTTTAAAATATTTTAGTATTTCTCCGTTGTCTAACACTTCCCTTTTCCTCTTTGCAGTCAAAGGGAAGGAAATACCCTTCAAGAAACTCACACCGGAAGAAAAGAGTGTGCTCACCAAATTAAGAGAGTACGAGGGGGTGAATACATCAGGTGGAAACCACGAGAACTTGATACCTAAGGATTCGATAGTGTATCGAATCCAATTTCCTCGGCAAATCAAGAGCAACAGGGTGCCTCCTCGTCTCTTCCTGCTGTCGAACCTGTCGCTGAAGAAGAAATGGCAAGCACAAACCCATCCTACAATGGAAGCTACGACCTCTGATCCAAAAAGAAGAAGGATTCACTCCTAGGCCGAGCTAGAGGCCAAGAAGAAGAAGAAAGAAGAAAAACGCCTTGAGAAAGGCAAGGCAGTTGTAACTCCCCCTTCTCCTCCTCTAATCTTCCAGGACTCCGACACTACAACGGAGCCTTTAGTAGTCTGCACGATTCCTACTGCTACTGAAGCGGAAGCTGCCCCTGCTGATCTGGGCACCGCTGTTGTTGCCCTTGCTGCGACAACGGACAATGTTGCCCCAACACAACGGCCTACCGTCGAACCGCCCTCAAGCGCTCTGGATTGGTCTCCCGACTTCTCTAAATACGGAAGGCCTACCGTAGCCAACTCAGCGATGACGTCAGAGCATGTAGCTTATGCACTGACTCTTGCCATGGGACTACCAAAGGACATTACTGATACTGCACAACTATCTCTGTTGAAGGTGAACTATGCTGCATGTCGTACCCTTGCATCAGTATGATCTTCTCCCTTGCCTTATATTTACGTTGTTTTTTTTTATCCGTAGTGGCACACTAATACTTTCTTTACAGCTGAACATCCTGGTCACTGAATTGAATGATCGTAGCAACTATTGCTACGATCATCTCAGAGACTCAATCAAATACTGGCAGGGAAGGGCCGAGACTCTGGAGAGGACTTTTTGCCGAGGACAGGCTAAAAATAGAGTTTGACCTGTCCCAGGCCCAAGCTAAAGTAGAACGGGTAGAGGAGAAGTTCAATGCTGCCTATAAGGCACAAGAAAAGGCTGAAGGAGAGGCTCGGGCAGCAAAGGAGGGAGAAGAGAAGGCTAAACAGCAGGTCGAGAATGCCGTTCTCCGAATCAGCGAACTGGAGACCATATCCCAGACATTGGGAAGACAGCTCGAAGAAACAGAGGCAGCAAGAGCAACTCTGATGGAGGAGCTCGCAGAGGCCAAGACAGTGGAGGAGGCTGTTGAAAACGCTGTCACCGCCAAACTCCAGAGTCACTACCAACTGCAGCTGGACAGACTCCTGGATGAGGATAGGGCAGAAACCGAGAAGGAGTTTATGAACATGCTTCGTCAACAAGGACGTCTTAAGGATGACAACGAGGAGGACGTGACCATCTACTCCGAGCTCCAAAGCAAAGATGTGATTGAGCTTGACAATGAGCCTGAGGTAGAAGGAGTTGAAAACCCACACCCCTTCGAAGGTCCTGCTCCTCTTCCTGGCGAATAACCCACTGAGTTAGCTGCCTCCGATGTGCCTACTTCTGCTGCCCTTCCTTCCGTTGTGTCATCTGATGCTGCCGCCACTGCTGAAGATCTTCTGCCCTGATTCTCTTTCTTTTCTCTGTGTTTTGTTTGATAAACTCTTTAACTATCTCTCTCCCCCCCTATGGTGGGGTTCCTTTTTTTCGATGTATGAGCCTAGCAATGGGTGTGTTTTGGAATGAACTTTTTATTGTCTTCTCTTTTCTATTAACTTTCTCTTTAACTTACGTAGTTTACACAGAGATTCAGGAACTCACACAGCATATGCACACAACAAAAAAAATACCGTAAGTATTCAGATGCCAACAAGGCAGAGAACGCATGAAGACGTTTTTACACACAACGTAAATGAATTCAAGAACACTTGATGCATTTGTCATCGTAAGCACACCGAACAATCCACTTGAATCATACTCACAACGTAGAGAGAAAATTGGCATAGATATAACACTGTGTAACACCTTGTGAAAGCAATTTAACAAATAAAGTTTCATATTACTCTTTTTCGAGACGCTTTGCTCAGAGGATGTCATTAGGCTAAGCCACCGGTTTGCTCAGATGACATTCTTAGGATAAGCCACTTGTGTCTCTTTGTGAGTACGCTGTTAAAATGAAACTTCATTTGAGTTTGCAAAACATTCACAATATTACATTCATCAAATGGACAACGTATTGGCATAAAATTCTAAAGCACTCCAATTAAATGACGATGTAAACAAACTCAAGTACACAAGCAAAATAACCCACTGTACATCACAAAACTTCTATTGAAAGAATTGCCTTAAATTCATAATGTTCCAGGATTTTTGGATGGGATTACCTTGTAGATCTTTTAAGTAGCATATACCAAGACTCCCCAATCGTTCTACAATATAAGGCCCTTCTCAGTTAGGTCCTAACTTGCCACTGTTAATCTCTCTTGTGTTCTGGAATACATTTCGAAGGACGAGGTCTCCGACCTGTAGGACTCTCCATTGTACTTTCTGATTGTATGCCTTCCTCAATCGCTGTTGATATCTTCCCATCTGAATGTTGGCATCTTCCTGCTTCTCCTCTGGCAAATCAAGATGAATGGCCATAAGCTCAATGTTTTTATCTTTCTCCCATTCCTTCTTCTTGTTGTACCAAGAACGTACTATGGGCAAACTGATCTCAGTGGGAATGACAGCTTCCACCTCGTAAGCTAAAGAGAAAGGTTTTTCATTTTTCGGGCCCCTTGGCGTCATTCTATATCCCCATAGTACGTTGTGCAAATCATTGGTCCACTTCCCCTTTGAATCTTCCAATCTCCTCTTCAAGGCATTTAATATATTCTCATTAGCTGCTTCAGCTAAACCATTCCCTTGAGGAAAATAAGGTGACGAAAACATATGCTTGATCTTGAGCTCGCTACAAAATTCTACTAGAATGTGCCCTGAAAACTGTTTCCCGTTGTCAGAGATAATAGACTGAGGGATGCCGAACCTACAGATTATATGCTCCCAAATAAACTTCTTCACTTCTCGTTCTCTGATACGAGCAAGGGGAATGGCTTCAATCCAGCGAGAGAAGTAATCAGTTGCTACTAAGAGAAATATTAGATTCCTTGGAGTCTTAAGAAAAGGTCCCACAATATCAAGTCCCCACCGTGCAAATGGCCAAGGCTGAGAAACAGTATTAAGCTCTTGAGCTGGGGCATAGATCAACTGAGCATATCGTTGACACTAGTTGCACTTCTTCACATACTTCTAAGCATTAGCTTGCATATAAGGCCAAAAATAACTTTGTTCCAAAGCTCGGTGAGCTATTGTTCTTCCTCCAGAATGTATGCCACAAATACCTTCATAAAGCTCAGCAAGAATCCTCTCGACATCCACAGGGTGAACACACTTCTGCAAGGGTGCTCCGAAAGATTTCTTATATAACTCTCCCTGCACCAAGATGTAACGTGGTGCCTTGAACTGGATATGCCTCGACTCCTTCGTATTGATGGGGAGAACTCCATCTTTCAAATACGCTGTTAACCCTGTCATCCAACTTGGAACATGATTAATAAAACATACCTCCCGTTGTGGCTGAAGCTCTATTGAGGGATACTCCTTGTATTCCATAAGAATAGCTTTGGGCTCGTCACATTGCAACATGGAAGCGAGGTAAGTCAGAGCATCAACATGCCTGTTATCATATCTTTGGATATGCTTGATTTCAACAACGATAAACGTTTCGCACTAAGAATGAATAAGAGTGGCATATTGTCTCATCCGATGGTCCTTACAGTCATAAATACCGTTTACTTGATTCACCACAAGTTGTGAATCACAGAAAACTTTCAACTTAGTGATCTTCAACTCGTGTGCACTCTGTAACCCAAGCAACAATGCCTCGTACTCAGCTTCATTGTTTGAGGCAGTAAAACTAAGGCGTGACATCTTCTGGACTTTTATATTCCCTGGACTAATGAGCACCGCACCAAGCCCCGAACCACTCGAATTAGAAGATCCATCTACATACAGCACCCAATCAACCTATTCTAATGATTGATCTCCATCTTCCGTTGTCTACTTCATCTGGGAGCTCATGGAGATCCACCGCTGCTTCTTCTTCAACCTCTTCTACGGGAAAATCAGAGAGAAAACCTGCCATAGCCTGCCCCTTCTTTGAGATTCTTGCTCGATACTGGATGTCAAATTCATTGAGAGCCACAGCCCATTTGGACATCCTTCCCGCTAACTCAGGTCGTCCCAACACAACTTTCAAGGGATACGTTGTGATGACAAACGATAGTATGAGCATGAAAATAAGGACGAAGCTTTTCAGCAGAAAAGACAAGAGCAAGACATACCTTCTCGAACTTGCTGTAGTTAGCCTCTACCTTAAGAAAGGTTTTACTGATAAAATAAATGGGTTTCTCAACGCCATCACAACTCCTGACCAGGACAGAACAAATGGCTTGCTCTGAAACTGAGAGATATAGGTACCATACTTCACCAAGCTCAGGGATTGAGAGAATGGGAGCCGAAACCTAAATAATCTTTCAAGATAGCAAAAACTTGAGAACACTCTGATGTCCACTTGAATACAGAATCCTTCCTTAGCAGCTCGAAGAGGGGTTTACAACGATTAGATGATTTAGAAATAAACCGGTTGAATGCAGTAATACACCCTGTTAGCTTCTGGATCTCTTTCTTCATCTTTGGCTCTAGCATGTCCAGTAAAGCACGGATTTGAGCTGGATTAGCCTCAATCGCTGGCTCACAAGATAACCCAAGAATTTGCCAGAGGTAACCCCAAACATGCATTTCTCTGGGTTCAACTTTAGATTGAAGGTTCGGAGAATAGAGAAAGGCTCAGTAAGGTCCACCACGAGGGTACTCCAAAATCGACTCTTCACAACAATGTCATCAATGTACACTTCTACTGTTTTGTCGAGGACTGGTCCAAACATTAAGTTCATCAGACGTTGATACGTGGCGCCAGCATTCTTCAGACCAAAAGGCATAACACGATAACAGAATAAGCTACGCTCTGTAAAGAAGGTAGTCTTCTGTTGATCTTCCTCTGCCAGAAGAATTTGATTATAGCCCGAATAACCATCCATAAAAGATAACATTTCATGACCAGCAGTGGTATGGATCAACCTCTCGATTCTTGGCATAGGAAAAAAGTCTTTGGGACAAGCTTTATTGACACTAGTGAAGTCAATACAAACTCTCACCTTTCTACTCTTCTTGGGTATAGCCACCACATTCGCTATCCAATCAAGATACTGCACTCCTGAATGAACCCATAATGGATAAGCTTGTCTATTTCTTCGTTGACGGCATCATGATAAGCTGGGGCAAGCCTCCTAGGTTTCTGCTTGACTGGAGAGACAACAGGATCGACGTTGAGATGATGACAGATAATACTGCGGCTGATACCTGTCATATCTGTGAGCATGAGATTTTCCAACCCACTTTCACAATTATATGTTTTGACTTGAGTCGCCACCTATTCATTCTTAGGGATAGGTCCCGGGTATTTGTTTGTTTGGATAAGGCAAATGGTCTTTACAGAGTTAGGGTAAGCGGTTCGATTAAGTCTTGGGGAAGGTATTAGGCACCCCAAGACCTCCGTTTTATAACGGTTACCTACTTTATAAACTTAAGCCAATTATAATCTCAAAGTTTAATTAAAATGTCCAAAGTTTTTAAGTGAGTGCTAATCCAAGAAAAATAGAAAGCTAGATGGCTAGGGTCGAACCCGAGTTGAGTTGCCTACGTACTCACATGGTGAGATCAGACCGAGCGTAGTTCTGGCACATGAGCCCGAGCCGAGGCTAGGGGGGAGTGTGTGTGTGCATAGGATAGTCAAAGGGTCTAGCCTAGAAGGCTATGGTTTAGTTGACCGGGGAGGTCAAGTGCACAAGTGTTAAGTCTAACCGCGGTTAGAGGGTATTTATCCATGGTTAGATGAGCTAACCAAAGCTAAGGAGGTCCTACAAGTCTCTTTTTGGTCTTTTTGTATTTTTTATATTTTTTGAGATTTTTGGGGATATTTGAATGTTTTTTTATATTTTGGTTATATTTAAATGTTTTTGGTGTTTTAAGATTTTATCATGTTTTTGGTATTTTGAGATTTTATCATGTTTTTGAATTTTCATATAGGTAAGGTTTTGACAAACTTAACTAAAGTCAAATTTAGTCCAAGAGTTTGGCTAAAAGATTATAGTTTAAGACATAAAGAGGGATGTGCCTTATGAATAGTAAATGGTCTATTACCAACACCTATTTTGTTGGATTGATGTTGATAATAGATCAAATACCATTGTCTTTAGTATGAAACATTTTTAAGAATATCCACTTTAAGTCCTTAAACCATCACCTACCCATTCAACATAGAACATAAAGGAAAAATAAAAAAATGAAAGAAAATGAAAACTCATCCTCTCCCTTTTAAGGTGGTTCATTTACACCATTATTAATGATGTAATGTTGCTCTAAAGAATGTTAGGGAGGGGATGAGCTTTCACAAAAAATTCTAGAAAGAGGACTAGAATCTCAAAAGAAAACAAAATGAAAAAAGAGAGGTATAGCTTTAGCTTCCACTCTCTATGGGCCTACCAATATCCACACTTGTGGGTACATAAAAAAGAAGAAAATATGTACATGGAAAGGAAAAGAAAAAAGGAGCATCTCCTTGCCTTTGATATGGGGTCCCTCTACACCATTAGATTGGTGTAGAGAGGCCCAACTATGCTTGAGAAATGAGAGATCAAGAAGAGAGAACTAAATAAAAAAAAAGATAAAAAAAGAAGAGAAAATGAAAGAATGAGTGCCTACTCCTCCAAGAATTCTCCTTCAATGCTCCAATGGGTAGGGTTTTAGAATCCACAAAGGAAGAGAGTTAGTGAAGAACTCTAAGCTTTTAGTCTTAGAATTCTTTCCAAACTCTAAACCTTAGTTTCTTCTCCTTTCTTCAAACTCAAGAGAAACACAAGTGGGTGGGAACCTTCTAGGGGTCTTGAGGGATGGATCTAAGGGGCTAAGGGATTGGTATTTATAGGAAAACTAAGAGGTTGGGTTGTGTCCTTTACATGGGGGATAAAAGGAGCTAGTGGGTAAAGACTTGAGTGTTGTAAGGTGAGTTGATAGATTGAGTGTTGTAAGGAGTGTAAGAGAGTTGGTGGGTTGAGTGAACTATGAGTTATATGAGTATGGGTTGTAGGATATAGGGTGTAAGAGAGGTGTAAGAGAGTTGGTGGGTTGAGTGAACTATGAGTTATATAGGTATGGGTTGATATAAGAGAGGTGTAAGAGAGTTGGTGGGTTGAGTGAACTATGGGTTATATGGGTATGGGTTGTAGGATATAGGGTAGGTGAATATGGATATGTGGATTAGGTCTTATGGATCATGGGTTATTAGTAGATGGGTCATGGGTTATGATTATTGGACTTTGACTATGACATTTGGGCTTGGGCTATGGAAATAGGCTTTGGTTTAGGCAATTGGGTGATTGGGTATTTGGGCTTGACTACTTGGGTTGGATAATAGAATTAGGTAATTGGGTTTGATTGAGTTGTCTAGGTATAAGTTTGGTCAAATGGGCTTGGGCCTTGGGTATACCTAGGGCTTACTAAGGTTAGGCTAGGGCTACCTAGGGTTTAGGTTTAGGACTACCTAGGGTTAAGCTTAGGGTTAACTAGGGTCTTAACTAGGGTTTAGTCCTATGGTTAAGGGTTTACCTAGGGTTTGGAACTAGGGTTGATCTAGGGTTTGGACCATAGCTAAATTAATTAACCACGGTTAAGGGGGTGTAAAAATAGGGTGCTGACAACATCCTTGTGAGACCAGGCAAAAACATCAAGATTCTTTGTAAGAAAATCCAGCAACTCGACCTCTTCTTCCGTTGTCAAACTAGTTCCGATCCGCAACATCTTTGGCTCTTCTTCCGTTCCATTGACAGTTTTCGTGGACTCAACGGAAGGTTTGCACAACGTGGCTTCCGAGCTCTCTTTCACAACGGATCCGATCTGTAATTGCTATTTAGGTACAACGGGTTGAGGGAAATCACACTTCTGTGATGCTAATTGGTCTCCTCTGATCTCCTGGGGCCCGTCCTACGTAGGATACTTCAACACTTGATAATAAGAGGAGGGAATGGCCTTCATCTCGTGGGTCCACCATCGACCCAAAATTGCATTGTATGGAGATGGGGCATCCAAAACGGAAAATCTTGTTTGTAGGACAACAGACTCAGCCACAACGGGCAAAATGATGTCTCCCACTGGTTTCATCGAACTGCCATCAAACCCAAACAACGGAGTCTGAGCAGAGATGAGAACGGACAGATCTAACCTCATCTGAGTGAAAGCATGAAGATACAAGATATCTGCCCACTCCCCGAATCTACAAGCACCCTCTTGATGTCGAAATCTCCTATTCTCATAGTGAAAACAAGAGCATCATAATGAGGCCGGATTAACATTGCCATATCATGATCAGTGAAGGTAAGCGCCTGCTCCATGTATCTTGCCGACGTCTGTACCTGACACTCCTCAGCTTCATGAGACAACTTCCTTGTCTTTGCTCTGAAGTCTCTCTCCAGATCTACAGCCAGTATCCGCGCACGATGGATGGCATTGATAGTCCCTATGGGTGCCCCTCCTCATCCTCCTCCTCCACTGGTGCTTGGATTACTTGAAGGCTCCTCCGCACGAGGTTGAGATAACGGTTCCCTGGTACAAATTGCGTCACCATTGCTGGAATCCAGATATTCGCCCAAGTACCCCTCCTGGACTAGCATCTCCAAATATTCCCTTAAAATGCGACACCGGTTTGTAAGATGATCACGGAACTTATGATAATAGCAGTACTTGCGTGCCCGTGGTCCCGATGTGACATCTTACACAGCTCTGACAGGCCACTCGAAGTACGTCTGATCTTCCATTAACTTCATGATGGTTGCTGGGCTGACCGTGAAATTGATGTGATCAGTTCGAGCTGCAAAAGGGCACCTTTCATTCGCTTGATTGCCCCTCTCCCGTTGTGCCTGAGGTTGCTCCTAACGAGGCTGATAAGTTTGCCTCTCTTGTTGTTTCTGATGGTTCTGGTCTGGACGTCTTTCTGTTGATGCTGGTTAGAATTTCCTTCATATGGGCGCCGAACCGGCTGATCCCGCTAAGTCACATACACTACTTTCTCCTTTCTTTCTCTGGGCGGTGAGTCCTCACATGATGAAGACTCATACCTTCGTCTTTTCTCCTTCCTCTTCGATTAAAACGGCCGGCTTACTCTTTTTACGACATCCACCTCCCTTGTCTTTGGCTTTGGTACAATTGAGACATCATCTTCATATCTCCTAAACTTGGTAGCACGAACTATCATCTCGTCCATCTTGACGGAATAATCAAGAGCAAGGGATTTATAGAGTTCGGAATGCTTGGGGATCGCGTTCTTGAATGCAGCGATGCAACTTCCATCATCGATTTTGTCAATGCTGTGGACTTCATCAATGAAGCGCGAAATAAAGTCCCTCAAAGACTCTGCTAGCTTCATTTTTAGAGAGAAGAGATGATCTACACCTGCTTTTTTCTTTTTATTGATAATAAATTGATCAATAAAAATTGACCTGAGCTCGGAAAAGCTTCTAGTTGAGTCAGGGGGCAGATTGCGGAACCACCTTGATGCTGCTCCAGATAAACTGTTGGGGAAAGCTTTGTATAAAAGGTTATCGTCTGGATTGCGAAGAGCCATCACATGCTTGAAATCGAACAAATGTTCATCTGGATCAGTTCTTCCCGTATACATAGAGAAGATCGGAGTCATAAACCTAGAGGGGGTATATGACTGATTGATTGCATCCGTGAAATGAGAGTTCTCAACGTTATCCTTTGCCGTCTGAGCAAAGTGGTCAGAAGCTCCTCCTTTCATGCCTTTGACACGAGCATTGATCATGGCCTCCACTTCCTTGGAAGTCATCCAAGTCTTCTGAGCATGGGGCTCCTCTATGGAACCTCCCCGCGATTCCTCTCGAGCTCTTTCTTCCTCTCACAACTCAACACGAGCAGAAGGATTCCTTTGATCAACACGAACCTGGGGTTGACCTGCGCCATCATCAGAAGGAATGAGCACAAACCTGGTGTCACGAGTCTCTTGTACCGGCGAGAAACCTGGTTGTGCTGCTGTTGCTCCCTAAGGGGATGAGGAAAAATCGAGTTGACACCTCGTCAACGATCTCTGAGTTGGCCCTTTCTCCACTTTCAACCTACTATGCTCGATAGCATCAAGCCTTTCCTGCAACATCTATTGTTGCCTAGCGATCAGGTCCAAAGCAGTTTGCTGCCTTTGCAACATCAACAAAATACGGTCAGAGGAAGAAGAATCATCAGAAGGAAGTGCAACTCTCTCAGGCTGCCCAGATGATTGCCCAATCCTTAGAGTAAAAGTTTGCATGACAGTAGGTGCGTATGGAGTGGCCTGAGGGGTTTGATTCTCACGCATAAGCACAGGGGTTTGATCAGCCATGATCACAAAGAGCTACGGGAGGTTCGTTTATAATTTCCCACAGACGGCGCCAATTTTGAAGGGGAAATTACCGGAAAAAGATACGCGTCAGCACTTGCTACACGAACTCCAGTTCACTGGTAGAAGGTAGGAGTTGAAGGGTGTGATACCCTGACCTGTACTCCGATGCTAAAGTAAGTAGATGTAGAAGATGATGAACGGTAACAAAGACACAAGCACAAGAGAGAGAAAGAGTCTAATTTTTTCTCGGTCCTTATGCACTGAAGTTCTCGGGGTATTTATAGGTTTAGCTCAGAATGCCCATGGATGGCCATACCACGTGCTTAACACTCATTACCAAATATGTCAGACAGATCTGCCACCTAACATATATCACGTGGGCGCCTACTATTAGTCAATCGGTTTGTTTCTGACAGCACGCAGAAGTGACCAGCATTAAATGCCAAGACAATGCTTTTCGCCTACTTTCAGAATGAAACGATCGCCTCCTGATCACTTCCTCCTACAAGTCGGTCTCGTTTGTTGACCCGAGCTTGGGTCCGTTGTATATGCCTTAAAATGAGGTTTCGACATAGTTATCCAAGGACATCGGATTCGTTGTATATCGGACAACGGAAACGTTGTCAAGAATACAACGGATACGTTGTGCAAAAGACAATGAGAACATTGTCATGAACACAATGGAAATGTTGTTCTCATGACTACGAATACGCTGCGAAGTATATATTTGGAAACACTGTGCATCAGACTACGAGCCATTCCTCTCTTTTAATCACGCGAGCCACGTGTCACCCTTTCGTGAACAAAACAACAAAACCTAGCTCGCTCTTCAATACTTAATCACTTTTACGAATTTTATCCCTTACACTAAACATGTTATAATATATGCATGTTCCATTATAAACTTTAATTCTATAAATGGAGGCTTGCTAAGCTACAGCTACAGGATTTGGAAGTATATCAAGGTAATATGCAAATCGTGAAGCACTCCTTTCGTTTCTAAAAAAAAATTCCAACTTATCCACCTCAGCCAAAACCCACAAATAAGTGAACCTATAAGTTATGGAAGTGTATCAAAGTACCAGGAAAATGGGGCATTTTTGTTTCTGAAATAAAAAATTCAACTTTTCTACCACAGAGCCCTAACCCACAAATAAAAGAAGAAACAAATAAAATCTTGCTCTAGGATTTCAGAATGTTTTTTCTTGTAATAATTTTGGTGGATTTCCTAGTATTCTAACTGTGTTGAAACAAAAAATGAAACAATACATTTACTTTTGTAAGATGTGTGGTTTAATTAGTACTTTCACTCTACACTATAACCTAGCAGC
Source organism: Tetracentron sinense (assembly GCA_015143295.1). Lineage (NCBI taxonomy): Eukaryota > Viridiplantae > Streptophyta > Magnoliopsida > Trochodendrales > Trochodendraceae > Tetracentron > Tetracentron sinense. The sequence goes on along the minus strand of CM026560.1, from coordinate 20,810,119 downwards.
AGTTAGTAAAGAAATACAACATATATTACATTGGACTTTGCTACTGAGACCGCAAAGGACCGAGACCACATCGAGACCACTCATGTGATGAGCGGATATCAAAATTCTCATAAATCTGATTTTATTTTTTTGAGATCCGTCCATCATATGTGCGGTCTCGATATGGTCTCGGCAGTCTCAATAGCATTTCCCTATTAGGATTTTGCTACTAAGACCGCAAAGGACCGAGACCATCGAGACCGCTCATGCAATAAGTATTTCAATTATTTTAATAGGTGGGGGGCATAGTAATAAGAAGTCAAATGTGGAGTGAAGCTATTGATTGAAGGGTACACCACGTGGCATTAAAAACATTGGTAGGAGGCATTGGGGGAAGGGACGGGACGTATTCTTGTCCAGTTGTAACCGGTTTTGCCAAAACCGGTTACGCCACTGAGGTGGCCACATATATCTTTTGATGTCTCTTAACCATAGTTAAGATTCACTCACCCCTAAGTTGAAAAAATTATAAGAAGTTTTATTAAGTGTGGTTAAAATTTACCTACTCCTAGGATTAATTTTTAAAAATATTTTTTCTAAAAACCAAAAAGAAGCCTATTGAAAATGAGTGGGAGAAGAATAAGAGGTGGCCACATATATCTTTTGATACCTCTTAACTATGGTTAAGATTCACCAACCCCTAAGGTAAAAAATTATAAAAAAATTTATTAATTGTGGTTAAAATTTACCAACTCCTAGGGTTAATTGTTTAAAATATATTTTATAAAAACCAATTTTTTTCTAAAAATCAAAAAGAGGTGGGTGAATCCTAGGAGTAGGTGAACCTTAACCTAGTTTAGGGGTATAAAAAGGGACATGTGGTGACCACAGGGTTGTAACCGGTTTTGCCCAAGAGAGAACGTGGTTGGATGAGTAAATAAGAGAGTGGATACATGGTTGGGTGAGTAAATAAGAGAGATTATGAGTAGGTCCCACTGTAGCAGTATCTATTTTGAGAAGTATTTACGTGACATTTTAGTTGAAGAGAAGGGGGACTGAAAGCTTGGGAAAGAGACACATCAGTAAGGAAAAAGTCTAACTTATAGGAGTAGATAGATACAGGATTATCTAACATTCACGCAAACTGTGATTTTGGTAACGACCTCCACGCAAAGGTATTTTTGTAAATGTGAAGAGAACATGAGTTTAGAGAATGTCAATGCTTTATCCTATCCAAAATTTACAAGAATGTCATCAAAAGATGGCTTGCATGAAGGTTAAATCAAAATCACGGGTTATGTGAAGTTTAATAAACCCAAATATATATATATACACTAGTGGGCAGCTCGTGCGATGCACATGAGAGATAAGGGAAGGGGAGAGAGATTGGAAAGTGGAAATCTAGTAAGGGTATTTTAGAAAAAAATTAAAGAATATTTTAGGTATAAAAACTTCAGGGACATTTTAGATATAAAAAACTGTGACAGACACGTTGGTTATAGAATATGACATAGAGATATTTTGAGAACCAAAAAGCTTTAGAACCCAAAGATAGATGGGTAAATCCTAAGGGTGGGTAAATCTTAATCACAGTTAAGGAGTGTTAAAAGGGACACATTGGACCTCAGTGGCATATCCAAACTCCTAGGTGGATTTGGAAAAAATCATACGTTTTAAAGGAGGGCATATATAAGAAGATAAGAAAAGGGAAATGGAAAACAGATCCCTCAGTGACCTCATTTGTCCAAGCCTTTTTTTTACCACCCATCAACTATGGTTAACTCCTTAGGGTTATGCAATCTAACTATGGTCTTTACCAAAAAAACAAATTTACTAATTTTAATTTAGTAAACTTAATCATGGTTAAACAGAGCTTAAAAGGGATACGGGACACTTGGGTTAGCTTAGAAGCAAAGTACTCATAAGATAATAGAAGGGGTAGTATCGAAATTTAGTAAAATATCATTAGTAATAGAAGGGGTCATATTGAAATTTATCAAAGAATAATCAAAGTTTTTATTACAAAGGGCAAATTTGGAATTAGCGAAAACTTCCATCGGCGTTTTGAACAGGGGAATCGGCATTATAATAGTAAAGATATAGGGAGAGAGAGAGAGAGGAAGCTATCCTTCACCATGACAATGTTATTTATGTATTAATTATCAAATTCACTAAAGTTAAGGGCAATTTAATCCTTTTAGAGTGGACCAATAATGAATTTATTACTTCTGAAAAAATCAAAATACCCTTAGATTTAAGGGATTTTTGTAAAAAAAAAAACACAAATATCATTTTAAGTTTAAAAAGGATAATTTTGTCTTAACTCTTATTTAACCATGATACACTAACGAAAGTTACATTTTGTGTTAAGAATTTAACGACAAGGGGGCATTTGCAAAATAATTTGAAAAGTAAGTGGGGGGAATGCAAAATGTGAAAGGTAAAGAGGCTATTTACAAATATATGAAAAGATAGGGGTTTTTTTTTTTAAAATCCCTAAAAAAAGACTAGTGAAAGTTAGCAAGTTCACTACTCTCAGTGAAGGATAACATTCTCAATAGGGGTGGCAATTGGGTTGGGCTAGCCCGAAGCCCGATTGTTCGGCCCGAAGTTTGGGTGGGTTGAGCCTTCCTTACTTTGGACTTGGTTGAGTTTGGACAAGAATATAGGCCCGAAGTAAATATTGGGTTGGCTGAGCTTGGGTTGCCCTTAGCTCAGCCCGAATTCAATCCAGCCCGAACTAAAGATTTTTATATCTTTATATAATATATAGAGAGAGAGAGAGTAAGAGAGAGAGCGAAGGCCCACAAGCTAATCTCTTTATCATTCAATTTTCATTGTTTAAACGCCCACGATTCTTCTCTTTCCCTCTTCTCTCTTCTCCTTTCCATTATTCTTTCCCTTTTCTTTTCTTTCCCTCTTCATTCTCCATTAGTAAAGTTACTATGATGAGGGTAGTAGCAAACCCCAAAGGAGGCCCCACAAAAGGAAAGACCCCATTTTTAAGCATATGTATGTTGTTGTTGTTCCCTTTCAAATTCATTGCCATTATACCTTCTTCTTCAACTCACTTATCTTCGTCACAATCTCCCTCCAAAATTGTAATTGATGTCCTTCACCCTATGCAATTAAACAACATCTCTCTCTCTCTCTCTATTAGACCAAATACTATATGCAATTGGAATTGATGTCCTTCACAATGAGAAACTATTTTTGTATTTGCTATGTAAGAATGCTACTAAGTTACTAGTAGTACCCGAACTCTGCCCGAACTCAACCTACTTTGGGCCAGCCCGAACTCGACCCAAAGCCCGATATTATTTGTGAGTTGAGCTTGGGCTGGGGTGCTTGAGATAAGATTTGGTTAAGATTTTGAGCTTTACGTTGAGCTTGGGCTAAACCTAGCCTGACCTAAGCTGGCCAAATTGCCACCCCTAATTCCTAGTGGGTGAACTTAGTAACCTTCACCAAGACATTTTTTTACTCATGTATTTATTAAAAAACTCAAGAAAGTTAAGGGTGGTATAGTCTTTTCACAAGAGACTAGAAATTAAATGCAAAGAAATACAATTTGACTTTTCTATTACCACTACAAAAATGAAGGTTTATAGCCGCAGACTTTTGAAGGCAGTTCTTAAAATCCACCGCCATATAGTGTATACCACGGTGGTATTATTATACCGCCGTTCTTGGATGTTTTTGGAACAAAATTAATGGCAGTTATTAACTCACCGCCGTGATATATTATATATTGCGGCAGGTTTAACCATAACCATTGTGGAAGGCTTTCCCTCCACGACTTTTGGTTTCCCGCCTTCTACACATAGCACGGCGGGTTTACAAATAACCGTCGTAAATATGTTAGTAGGGGCGGCGAATAAACTATAACCGCAGTCATATATTGATATATTACGGCGGTTATGTTGTAACCACGCGTGACATTAAATTAATAAGGCCCCGATGATTTCTTCTTTCTTCCTCCCCTTCTTTTATGCTCTCTGCTCTCTGATCTCCTGCTCTCTACTCTCCTGCTCTCTCCTGCTATCAACTTCTCCGGCCACTCCACGACTGCCGACCACCTTATCCCCGGCCACTCCACTATCTCCGACGAGCTTCGACCAGCACTGGCGACCTGCTACATCACCTGCTGCTACCTCGGTGGCCACCTCCGGCGCCATCCGAAAGCTCCAGCCACCTTATCTCCCCTCTAACTGGGGTTGGGCCTAACCGTATTACCATTACCAAAAAAAAACAAAGTTGTGTTTTTTTCCTTGCTTTGTTGCTTTGTCAGGGTTGGAAGGAAAGTAGAGAGATTAAATAATTTTTTAATATTTTTTTTAAAGATTATTCTTTGAATTTAGGGATTAAAAAATTATAAATTTGTTATAGAGGTTTGTTAATCCGTATTTTGCTTCTATTGATTCTACATAATTCTAAAAAGAAAATATTGAATTATATATATTTTAGCTTCCTTGATTTTTGTAATTAGATTGTGCTTCAATATGTACTATAATTGTTCTATTAATTTTAACTAGCGGGTGGCACGTGCGATGCACGTGAGAGCGAGGGGAAGGAGTTAATGACACTCAACTAGTGGTACGTGCAATGCATGTGAGAGCAAGGGGAAGAAGTTAATCACAGTTAATAGGAATTAAAAGGGGCACTTGTTAAAATACAGGTGTGATTGAACTCTCCCCGTGGTCAATCGCGATTGGCTGTGATTCTAAATAGATAGATGGCAAGGGGTAGTTTAGGAATTAAAGTAATAGGAATTAAAAGGGGCACGTATTAACCCACGGGTGTGATTGAACTCTCCCCAAGGTCAATCGTGATTGGCTGTGATTCTAAATAGATAGATGGCACGAGGTAGTTTAGAAATTAAAGTAAAACATTAAATCAAAGGCAAGGAGTAGTTTAGAAATTAAAGTAAAACATTAAATCAAAGGCAAGGGTAGTTTGGAAATTAAAGTAACACATTAAATCAATGTTTTGTTTTTATATAAGGGTATTTTGGAATAAAAATTTAGGAATATTTTAAGTATAGAAACTTGAGTGACATTTTAGATATAAAAAATTGTGAAAGACATGTTGGTTATAGAAATATGACATAGGGACGTTTTGAGAACCAACAAACTTTAGGGGCATTTTGGATATAACAAAGAAAGGGCATGTCAGGGCCTTGGCGAAACATTAAAATTACTAATTTTAATTTAACTTAAACCATTGTTAAACATGGGTTAAAAGGGACACGGGACACTTGGGTGCACTTAGAAGTGGAGGACTCATAAGATAATAGAAGGAGTAGTATTGGAATTTAGTAAAATATCAATCAATGTTTTATCTTATGATTAGTAATAAAAGGGGTGAGTGAATCTTAACCATAGTTAGTGGGTATTAAAAGGGACATATGGCGATTTATAGAGATCCTTTAATTGTGGTTAAGCATAATTAACCAAAGTTGGATATGTTTAATTTTTCCTTAAAAGCAAGATTAGATGGATTAAACCTAGGGGTGAGTGAATCTTAAGCACAATTAACTGGGTGTTAAAGGGGACACGTGGTGGCTTGTAGAGCCCCCTTTAATTGTGGTTAAGCATAATCAACCTTAGGTTTTGCTTTTCTTCTAAAAATCAAGGATAAATGGATGAATCCTAGGGGTGAGTGAATTTTAACCACAGTTAGTGGGCGTTAAAGGGGACACGTGGTGGTTTATAGAGCTCCCTTTAATTGTGGTTAAGCATAAGCAACCTAAGGTTTTTTTTCTAAAAGCCAAGGTTTGATGGATGAACCCTAGGGGTGAGTGAGTTTTAACCATAGTTAGTGGGTGTTAAATGAGACACATGGTTGCTTATAGAGATCCTTTAACTGGTGTTAAACATAATTAACTAATTTTCTCATTTATCATTATATTTTCTTATAACCAATGTTAGATTATTTAATCCAGGGGATAAGTGAATCTTAACCACAATTAGTGGGAGTTAAAAGGGACACATGACGGCTTGTAGAACCCTCTTTAATTCCCCTTTAAGGATTAAGGTCTTTTGTCAAAGCAACCACATATCCCCTTTAATTTTTAGATTTTTTTAAAAAATAAATCGTAGAGTTAAGAGTGACTCAACACTAGGATTTATCCATCTAACCTTGCCCAAGTAATGAGATTTCTTAATATGATGTTTTATCTATGGTATATATGCCCAGTAAGATTTGTAGTTCACTTGTATGTATCTTGTGCTTACTTAATTGTTAACATCCTTGTTCCCGTTCTGGTACACTTTGTATAGTGCATGCATAATTGAACCTCGTGATCTATGTTAACTGTTTGGGTGGTTATATGATATTTCCTTCTAATCTCTATGTTATATGTCAATGTTGGGGCATATAATGTACATATTACCCTATAAGGACATAATCAGTGACTAAATAGAAATTTAAGTTCATAGGTTCATACTCATCCATGCATTGAAGCTTAGATTTCCCGTTCAACAATCATTGCGTGACAAGTGCATTTCTTGTATCACCTATTTGGATGGATTAGTTGTAAACTATGTCATTTAGTTCTCTTGTGGGGCTAAATGCAGGTTAACAACATTTCAGTTTTGTTTGTGATACAATGTATTTGTCTGTATATGATTCTTGAATTGTCCAGTTGGATAGTTTAGGAATGCATAATCTCTAGTATATTCAGTTGCTCATTGTTTGTCCAGATTGAGGAAAATTTTGGCAGTTGTTTCTCTTGTTCTCTAGTATAAGTCGTGTGCTTGGAGAACCATAGGGAATACTGCCGAAATTTCCTTGAAATGGAACAAACCACTTGAGCAAGTGAATATTAGAGATTATGCATTCCTAAATGGGATAGGAATACCCCACCCGTTAGAAGAGAAGTTGAAAACGATAGGAAGCATGCATGCATACATATTGTGTAGATGGGGAAGTCATTTGATAGTTATTTTATTGCAATTGACTGATGTGATCAACGTTTCCTATTTTTTAGAATAGCTAATGAAGTAAGACTTAGAAATCTCATCCCATCCCTCATGGATAGGAGTTGGATTGGAAAGTCAAGGTACTATTTGTCATAAGTTTTGACGAAACCTGGAATGATAAAATATGAGCATCTAAGCATATGATATTTTTATGGTTACATAGGGTTTCAAAAGAATACATAGAAGGGGCAAAGAAGTTTATAGAGTTTGCATTAGCTCATGGAGCGACTGATAAAAATGGCAGTATAAAGTGTCCATGTCCCAAATGCAACAATGTCCTTTATCAAGAGAGAGGTACAGCGTACGACCATATGATCTGTTATGGATTCAACCTTAACAATATAATCTGGTTTTATCACGGGGAAGATATATTACAACACACATCGGTTGGCGGAAGAATGCCTCAAAATCCTGACGTGCACGATAGACATGATGAGATGGAAGACCTGGTGCACGATTTGTTTGGGGTACCAAATCGAGATAAAACCGGTGCCAGTAGTCGGGATCCCACTCCTGAGGCGGATAAATTTTTCCAATTGGTAAGGGATGCGGGATACGCTTTGTATCCAGGATGCCTGAATCACACGAAGTTATCTGTCATCATAAGATTATATCACATTAAGTGTCTTAGTGGATGGAGCAACAAATCATTCACCTTGTTGCTTGAGTTGTTGAGGGAGATACTCCCCAAAGGATCAACACTACCGGATACATACTTTCAGACAAAAAAAAGTGATGTCTGACTTGGGGCTTAACTATGAAAAAATCGATGCTTGCCCCAATGATTGCATGCTTTACTGGAAAGACACTGTGAATAAGCAAACATGTGACATTTGTGGTGAATCAAGATGGAAGACAGAGGATGATCAGTCGGGAGGCAAGAAAAAGAAGACTCCTACAAAGATTTTGCATCACTTTCCGTTGAAACTCAGGTTACAAAGATTGTTTATGTCATCCAAGACTGCTTCTGAAATGAGATGTCATGATGAGGGTTGAACTAAGGATGGGAGGTTAAGGCATCCTGCAGACTCACCGGCCTGGGAAAATTTGGACAACAACTACCATTTTTTTGCTTCGGATGCTTGAAATGTGAGACTTGGGTTGGCGACTGATGACTTCAATCTATTTGGGACGATGAGTATTGCTCACAGCACATGACCTGTGGTTCTTATCCCATACAACATACCACCGTGGATGTGCACGAAGCAGCCGAACTTCATTCTGTCCTTGCTTATTCCTGGTCCCTCCGGGCCTGGAAATGCCATTGATGTCTACATGATGCCTCTAGTCGAAGAGTTGAAGGACTTGTGGGAGAATGGTTTGCCAACTTATGATGCGTCAAAAAATGAGACATTTGTAATGCGTGCGGCATTGCTCTGGACTATTAGCGACTTCCCAGGGTATGCTATGTTGTCTGGTTGGAGTACGAAAGGAAATTTTGCATGCCTATCATGCCATAAGGACACTTGCAGTCGGCACTTGTCTAATAGAAGGAAACAATGTTACATGGGGTACCGTCATTTCCTAAAGGCGGATCACAGGTTTCAGAGGGACAAACACTCTTTTGATGGCACTGTAGAGTTAAGCACTGCACCAACTACAATGCCTGGATCCGATGTGTGTGAGCGCGAGTTTCGGGGAAACCCTGGCTTGCATCTCACGGGTGGAGTTAAGAGTCGCCACCTATTCATTCGGAAGGGATAAGTCTCCAGGATTTGGATAAGGTCTTGGTCTGTGATCAGAGATTAGGGTAAGATGTTCGGTTAAGTCTGGGGAAGGGGTTAGGCACCCCGGCACTTCCACTTTCAGTGGTTCCCTACTTACTAAGGTTAAGCCAAATTAATCTCAGATTTAATCAAATGTCTTAAGTATTTAAGATAATGCTAATCTAAGAAGGAGAAAATCCTAGACTAGGGTCGAACCCGGGTTGGGCTGCCTACGTACTCACATAGGGGTGAGATCAGACCGAGCGTAGTTCTGGCACATGAGCCCGTGCCAAGGCTAGGTGTGTGTGTGTGTGTGCACCAAGAGTGGCTTAGGGTCTAGCCAGGAGGCTAGGGGTGGTTGATCGGGTTGGTCAACTGCTTGGTATTGGGCCCGGTAGGCCTAAGGTAAGTCCGATAGACTAGGGTTGGGCCCGGTAGGCCGAGGGTGAAGCCCGGTAGGCTAGTTTGGGCCCGGTAGGCCGAGATTAAGCTCGGTAGGCCAAGGGGTGAGGCCCGGTAGGCCCAGGGTGTCTTAACCGAGGGTTAGGGTTGCTAACCGGGGTTAAAAAAGGTGATTAACCCTAGTCAGGGGTGCTAACCGTGGCTAAAAAGTTCAATATCAGATTTTTTGGTCTTTTTGAATTTTTCTGATTTTTTTGGGGATTTTCTCAGATTTTTCCCAGCGGTCAAAGGTGCTTAACCGCGGGTAAGGAGGGGAGGTCACCATGGTTAAGGGTCTTGACCATGGTTAAATGGTCAAAAGAGACCTTTTTTGGGTTTCTCCTAATATTTTGGATTTTTTGAGCATTTTTCCAGATTTTTTCCGGGTCAGGATTTTTTACCCGTGGTTAAGGGTTAAAAATGGGTCGACTCTGATTAAGTGTCTTAACCACTGTAAAAAAATGCAATTGAAGACATTTCTGGATTCCATGTAATATTTATGATTTTTCTAGAATTTTTGCTAGGTCATGGGCCGCTTAACCATGGTTAAATGTTAACCACGGGTGAGTTTAACCATGGTTAAGGGGCCGACTGAAGCAAAAGTGGGCCCAAGGTCCATGGAAGGGCCTAGAATGGCCTCCTACCCGGTCTGGGCCCCCACAAATGTCCGAAATTGCAAAAAACTCCAAATTTCCATCAAATTTTTAACCATAGTTAACATAAATTTAACTATAGTTAACGGGGGAATCGCGGGAATCCGAGACCACCAGTGGGTAGCCTGATATGTGGGCAACAATTTGGCCCCTTGTGGGTCCCAAGGGGATGCCGTATGTGGGCCTCACAGTGGCCCAAAGTTGCCCCGAAAAACACCACATAAAATGACGATTTCCACCGAAACAGATTTTTTCCAAACTTTGCGGCGATTGTTTCGCTGATTGGCTCAACCCCCGGGGGATCCGAGATCATGGTTGTGAAGCATTCTATGAGAGGAACAATTTGAACCCTTGTGGGGCCCAAGGAGAGGCCGGATGTGGGCCACACAGAGGCCCAAAGTTGCTCATTTGCACAGATTTGCACACTGTCGACCCCACTTTGGGGTCGATTTAACTATGGTTAACGGGGGAGTTAAGAGCCGAACATTTACAGGGAGTTAGCCCGTAGTATGGGGAGTCTAACCATGGCCTTGGTTTCGACCAAGGCCTAGTCTTACCATGGTTAAACCATGGTTACAGGCGGCTGCCTGAAAACGATTTTTTTTTGAAATTTTTTTGAAAAAAACACTTTGGTGGCTGGGTGTGCTCGGCCCATGTGAGTCTAGGGGGTTTTCTCATTGATTGAGGACCCCCCATATGTCTTGGAGTGGTCGTGCATGGTGGGGGTGGTGGTGCTCGTGGCCACGCCTCAAGAGAAGCCACCTACGGTTCTTGAATTAGAAAACAAGAAATAAAAGAAAAATACCAAAATGGGGACCCCTGGAATGGGACCAGGGGTCCCTTACAAAAGTATTAACAAGCTAATGAGGGGGAGAGAAGGGGATATACCCTGCTGTCTCTGGTTACAGTGGTGTAAAGTGAGTGGGATGCGCGGTGGTGGCTGTCTGCGGTCGAGCCTGGTGCTTGGGGTGACTTGTGTTAACTCCGGGGAGGCTTGAGGGTGGGCTAAGGATGAGGATCAGGGGCTGTTTGGTCACGGACTGGGGTTGCAGGTTTTTTTTTTTGGTTTTTTATTGCTCGTGGAGGTAGTGGTTGCTTGCAATGGTGATTGAAGTGGTGGTGCCTAGGGGGACTTGGGCTTGGCTTGAGGGAGTAACTAATAGATATAGGACTTACTAGGACGAAGGGCAGAGATTGAAGAGGGGCGGTTGGAGCTCGGGCAGGGGATTCTCTACTCTTTTTTTTTTTGCTGTTTTTTGTTTTTTTATATAAAAAAAAAAACTCCTCTCCTGGATAGTGGCTGTAGGCTTGAGAATTTTTGAGAATGCTTTGGTTCTACCTAAGGCTGAAGGGTGGAGCAGCAAGAGGTGGGTTGGCTGGCCGATGTGGGGAAGGCCACTATCATTTTTTTCAAAAAACTCCCCTTACTCGGTGGCTATCATGGGGTTAAATAGAGATAGAAGGAGAGGAGGGGATAAGGAGAAGGATAAGGATGGAGGGACAAAGGCTGGAGAAGCCAGGTGGACGCAGAGGCAGAGAGGACAGGGGGCAGCACTGTGCATCGTCCCCTTGACAGGGACGATGAACAGTGCTCCTCTCTTATTTGAATCTTTTTTTCTTTTTTTTATATATATATCATGCATTGCATTCGGTTTGGGCCTTAGCCCTTATGCGCATGGGCCGACCCATGTGGCTTTGCCACATTGGCTTGGCCCAAACTTTTCAAACTTTTCTTTTTTTTCTTTTTTTTGTTTTTTTTCTTTTTTTTATATAAAAAAAATATATTTTTTCTTTTCTTATTTCCTATTACTAAATTATTATTTTTTTTCAAAATTTTTTGTTCTTGTTTACTTTTTTTTTTTTTGGGTTTGGTTACTTGAGTTGGGCCCAACCCGCATGTGGGCCCTACCACATGGGGTTGGTGCCCCTTCCCCCCTCTTTTTTTTTTGGAATATATTTTTTGAAATTTTTTATTTATATTTTTTTTGTTTGTTCTTTTTTGTTTTTTGTTTTTTTTGTTTTTAATTCTTTTTTTGTTTTGATTACCCATTTTGGGCCCAACCACCACATGTGTGGGGAAAGCCAAAAGTTTCACCCTAAAAAAATTTGAATGGGGTAATGTGGGTCCCACTTGGATTGGGCTTAGTGGGCCCATGTTTGGGCCCAAAAGGTTTTAATTTATTATTTTTGGGGTTCTGGACTTTGTAAATGGGCCTTGAACCAATGGGGCTTTGCATAAGGCTCGGGCTAGGGCTGGGCTAGGGTTAGACCTAGGGCTAGGTCTAGGGTTAGTCCTAGGGTTTAGTTAGGGTTAGCCTAGGGTTAGACTAGGGCTTAGGCTACTACCTAGGGTTAAACTAGGGTTTGGCTTTGAATAACCATGGTTAACGGAGGTTAACTATGGTCAAGCGTGGTGTAAAAATTGGGTGCTTACAATGTGTACTGTCAATTGGAGGGTAATGCATATTGAGAAAAATGTATGTGACAATGTGCTTGAAACTTTGTTGTGTTTGGACGGAAAAACGAAAGATAGCTTAAAAGCTCGACTCGACTTGGTTGACATGCGCATAAGACCAGCACTTCACCCTCAGTTGCATCCTGGCACAAACAAAGTGTATTCTGAAGAGTGTGAAGGTGCCAGATGGTTACTCGTCTAATATTGCAAGACATGTCAATATCGGGTAGCGTAAAATTTATGGACTAAAGAGCCACGACTCTCATGTCATAATGCAACAATTTCTACCATTGGCTGTGAGGAAAACATTGCCGAAGAATGTCACTTCTGTGCTAATTGAATTGAGCAACTTCTTTCTGGTTTTATGTTCCAAAGTTTGTGATGTCGATGAATTAAGATGGTTAGAGGAGAAAATTGCGCTTATGCTATGTCATTTAGAGAGAATTTTTCCAACGACATTCTTTGATGTTATGGTACACTTGCCTAAACATCTGGCAACAGAGGCAAGGCTAGATGGACCTGTACAATACCGATGGATGTATCTCATCGAAAGGTATGACTTCAATTATAATGTATCAATTGCCCAAACTTCTTGTTGTTATATGATTGTCTCATTGTTTTACCTAAATGTAATTCCTATAGGTACTTGTCGACGATGAAATCGTATGTCCGCAACCGAGCTCATCCAGAGGGTTGCATAGTAGAAGGGTACTTGGCGAAAGAATGCTTAACATTCTGCTCAAGGTACCTAAATAATGTTGAATCGAGATTCAATCGACCGGTGAGAAATGACGATGAAAGTGTGATCGGGGGTGCGCAGCCATTTGCCCTAAGTGAATTAGAATGGCAGTAGGCACATCGTTATGTGTTGTTCAACGATGAGCAACTCACAACATATCGAGAGTAAGACGAATACTATCATGAATTTTTTGTTAATTGTCTTTAATTTAATTTTTATTTTTGATCGATTTGACTTTGAAAAACATAGATCGATTCGTTATCTGCAGCCAACACATGAATGTACTGAAGATTACCAATCCCAAACTAAGATCGTCTCCGCATGAACTCCAACGAAAGCACAGCGATCAGTTTGTTGAATGGTTTAGGGGTTATGTAAGTCATATGCTCTTAACTTTTATATTTGCACAACACCTATACAAAGTTTTGCATATTGAATCAATCTTATTATGTAAGTCCTATGCCTTTGGCCTTCAATTATGTTGAAAGGCTGCGAGCGTAATACATTTCGGTGTCTGACGAGATTAAATGCCTCGCATACGGTCCACAGTCAATCACACAAAGTTTTAAGGACTATGTCATCAATGGATATAGGTTTTGTATTATAGATAGAAAGCACGGACGCAGAAGTCAAAATAGTGGTGTTACGGTCACTGCAACGACTTCTTGTTATGCATCTTCTAGGGACAGGATTCCCATTGCAGGAGATATAACCTACTATGGCCGCTTAACCGACGTTGTGCAATTGACGTATTCAGAAAACATAAAATTTGTATTGTTTAAGTATGACTGGGTTGATGTGATGTCATAGAGTAGAGGAATAAAGACCGATGGGTATGGGTTTATGCTTGTAAACTTTACATGCCTGCTCTCGACACACGTTGTGTCTCCTGAACCATATGTAATGGCATCTCAGGCATAGCAGGTATTTTACGTAGAAGATCCTTCTGACCTAGATTGGTGTGTTGTCATCAAGACAAAACCAAGAGACTTTTTTAACATGAATGAAGAATCTACTGTGGACGATAGCTCATTCAGAGAAAACGAGTCATCCAACGACCAATATTTAGATGTCACTGAACATGACGATGAAAGTGATGTCAGTTGGGTGAGATTAGGGATTACCGGAACAACTGTTGATGCGCCCCCTCAAGTGCAACTCCACCAAACTCCTTCGACCGAATCTAGTGAGGATGAAGTTGAATCAGACTATAACGATGAAACAGATTGCAACGAATAATATGCAACTAAATATACAAACATACACAATGTAAGTTTAATCCAATCGCGGAGGTAAACGAGGTATTTTTTTAAAGAACGTTGCTATCGGTTGTTTATTTGCTTGTTAATGGCAAAATCCAGATACTTTTATGTGTTTAAGCCCTCTAAGTATGAAATTTCCTTTACTTGGTTGAGTGTTTATTTGCAAATGAATGACGAAATCCAGATACTTGCTCTATATGTTTAAACTTTCTAAGTATAAAATTTCATTTCACTTGGTTAAGTGTTTATTTGCATTTTAATGACGAAATTCATATACTTTCATAATTCAAAAACTCTCTAGTATTAAATTTCCTTTACTTGGTTAAGTGTTTATTTGAATGTTAATGGCGAAATCCAGATGCTTGCTCTATATGTTTAAACTTTCTAAGTATGAAATTTCCTTTCACTTGGTTAATTGTTTATGTGCATATTAATGACGAAATCCATATATTTCTTAATTGAGAAAACTCTCTAAGTATGAAATTTCCTATACTTGGTTAAGTGTTTATTTGTATGTTAATGAAGAAATCCAGATATTTTTATGTGTTTAAATTCTTTAAATATGAAATTTTCATTAATAGCTTGGTTATTTGCATGTTCTTTTTCAGATGGATCTTGCAGGACCTAGTGGTTCGCCACCACATGCTGAGTCCTCTACACCTGTGCCCGAGCCTACGAGGAAGACCCGAGACCGTATCAGGATGCTGGGTATGCACACTGCCCAGCCAGGGGAGTTGACAGAGGTTGAGATCGACGAACTTGTCCAGTCCGTAGGGCCGGGTGGCAAGACATTAGGTCAGTTTTTGGGTACCATAGCTCGTGACCCACACATTTTGCGCTTCGATGTCGGTTGGAGGGACATCGGCACCGAGGCCAGGGCATGTGTCTGGCATCTAGTCCAGGTAAGACACAAAAAATATGCATGTCTTATAGTTTTCATTTTTGAATAGAATGACATTTGTTATATTAATAGTTGAAATAGTAAGCAACTGACAATGTGATCCGGGAACATTTCTGGGTCCTGCCTAGCCTCGAGAAAAATGTCTTCCACTCACTCGAGCATAAGTGGAGGGACTGGAGGTCGAGGTTGAAGATGAAATACATGATCGTGGAACTTGGACCGGCGGGTGTCTATGCCAGATGCCCCTCAGATATTCCAGAGAGCTAGTGGCATGGCCTCGTGGATTATTGGGTCTCCGATACGGGGATGATATATCTTCATTAACTTATTTATTCTAATATGTAATAGACTTTAATAATGTCACTTATTCATTCTAAACGGGAATAAATTTCAATTTTACAGAAAAGAAGCGCTCAAAATAAAGAGAATCAGAAAAAGCAGAAAGTGATGCACACTTCTAGGTCGAAGAGATTTGCTCGCGTCAAAGACGTGATGGTATGTTCGAAGAAACGTTTCCTAAATTTGAAATTTATCATTCATCTTTATGTTATGTTGGCTGGTTGATGTTGTCATTATTGGGAGCATAGAAGAAGGCAAGCTCGACCCAGACAGCCCCGAGGCATGCAGAGGTGCGGATCTTCACGCACCAAGACAAGAGTGGTACACCGGTGAACGAGGAGGCTAGAGAGTTGATGGTCGGTAATCTTTAGAAGTTCGAATATTCCATTATATAAAATACTTAATTTTTTTAACATACGCAACATCCAACAACTGTTTCCAATTATTTGTAGGGACGCATGAGGGAGCTCCTAGCGCAGCTACCGGATGGGTCGCAGGATAGCACAGCGCGAGATGATGTATTCTCTCAGGTCATGCCGCTTTAGCATCCTGGGAGAATACGTGGTCTCGGATTAGGCCCGACCGCCACCCAGTTAGGCTGGTCACAATCGTCGAGCCATGCCGGTTCAGCGTCAGGAGCTACTGAGACCCAAATTCTGAGGGATCAGCTCGCGTCTACTCAAGCGCTTGTGGCAACCCAGCAGACTCAGATTGCTCAGATCCAGGCGACCCTCGACCGGGTACTACAGGGGATGGGGCAGGGGCAAGGGCAGGTGTATAATCTAATCGACATTAATTAAACATGTTTAATAATATGATCTTGAATCATTTATTGACTAAAATACATCACGAATAGCATGCAGGTGAGCCTTCGACAACACCACACGCGTCGGAGCAGGTAAATGTTAATTTTAAATATTTTATTTTTAACTGCATTAGAGCATTCCTAGCAGCCTCACCAACTTTTACTCACCAAAATAGCCAAAACTCACAAAAAGTTAGTGGTGGTGCTATTGGTGGTGGTGGATGGGTGGTGGATGGGTGGTGGTAGTGGTGGTGGTGATAGTGGTTGTGGGTGATTGTAGTAGTGGTGGTTCTAGTGGTGGTGGTGGGTAGTAGTGGTAGTGGTGGTGGATGGGTGGTGGTAGTGCTTGTAGTGGTGGTGGATGGGTGGTAGTGGTGGTGGGTGATTGTAGTAGTGGTGGTAGTGATAGTGGTGGTGCTAGTGGTGGTGGTAGATAGTAGTGGTAGTGGTGGTGGATAGGTGGTAGTGGTAGTGGTGGTGGGTGATTGTAGTAGTGGTGGTAGTGATAGTGGTGGTTCTAGTGGTGGTGGTAGGTAGTAGTGGTAGTGGTGGTGGATGGGTGGTAGTGGTGGTGTTGGTAGTGGTGGTGGGTGATTGTAGTAGTGGTGGTAGGTAGTAGTGGTAGTGGTGGTGGATGGGTGGTGGTAGTGGTGGAGGGGTGGTGGTAATGCTGGTAGTGGTGGTGAATGGGTGGTGCTAGTGGTGGTAGTGGTAGTGGGTGGTGGTAGTGGTTGTGGGTAGTGGTTGTGTTATTATTGTATAATATGTCAAATGTAACCTTGAATGTAATTGGTCAAAAAAAAAAATCTGTCATTCCTTAGTACTAAGAGCATTCCTAGCCAGCAGCCTCACCAAAATTTAGACATATTTAGTTAAGTATGTTAGTAATGGACATACCTCATTTTCATAAGTTCGAACACTTTACTCTGCAAGTCTGAATCTTAGACCTATTTAGTTAGTATGTTAGTAATGGAAATACCTCATTTTCATAAGTTTGAATACTTTACCTTGCAAAATCTGAATCTTAGACCTATTTAGTTAGTATGTTTGTAATGGAAATATCTCATTTTCATAAGTTGGAATACTTTACCTTGCAAAATCTGAATCTTAGACCTATTTAGTTAGTATGTTAGTAATGGAAATACCTTATTTTCATAAGTTGGAACACTTTACCTTGCAAAATCTGAATCTTATACCTATTTAGTTAGTATGTTAGTGAAGGATGAACCTTACTTTTGTGAGTTAGACTCTATACCTTGCAAAATCTGCAATATATGTGATTGTTTAGCATGTGTTAGTGATAGAGATACCTCACTTTCGTGAGTTGGAACACTATACTCTACAAATCTGAGATTTAGTCAGATTAATTGGAGATTTCCTAAGGTTAAAACTTAAGGGTTAGCTTCCGGATCGGGAATTCGGCTTTTCGGTGCCTAAATCGGACATCAAAAGGTGCAGATGTAACTCCAACACTAGCTAACACTAAATTTAGAACAAGGATAAACTTTGACTTGCAGATTGCATGTTATGTCTCAATGTACCACTCGGTTCTTGCACTGTTTATTACAACCGCATTTATGCAAGAAGATATTTGATAAATTTTCTTACTAAATGATCCTTACAGGGGTCAGGAATGTCCTCATTCTTAGATTGCTCATGCGGACACTCTTTGCAATAAAAAGTCTGGTGATGTTGAGATTTGCGATTCATAGATATACATTCTTTTAGAACCTCTTCCTTGACCAAACCTTCACGTGCGCATGCACACGGAATGGATGATGATGACATACAACGACCAAAACAATGTGAACAACAATATTCACCTTTGGTTATGTCGTTAACATCGAGGAGGGTTCCGTGTTACTGACATAATTCAAAGGTGAATAATATTATATAAGTATTGTTCTAGTCACCGTATGTTATCATCATCGATTACATGTACAGGCTAATGTGAAGGCATGGTCCAAGAAAATTTTCTAAAAGAATGTATATCTAGGAATCACGAGTCTCAACATCATCGGACCTTTTATTGTAAAGAGTGCCTGTATGAATGGCCCAAGAATTAGGACATTCCTAACCCTTACAAGGGTCATTTAGTAAGAAAATTTTTGAAGTATATTCTTCTATAAATGCGGTTGTAATAAGCAGTGCAGGATTTGCTGGGTGGTGGTGCGTTAGTAGTGGTTGGGTGGTGGTAGTGGTGGTGGATGGCTGGAAGTGTGTTAGTGGTGGTTGGGTGGTGCTACTGGTGGTGGATGAGTGGTGGTAGTGCTAGTGCTAGTGGTGGTGGATGGGTGGAAGTGTGTTAGTGGTGGTTGAGTGGTGCTAGTGGTGGTGGATGAGTGGTGGTAGTGGTAGTGCTAGTGGTCGTGGATGGGTGGTGGTGTGTTAGTGGTGGTTGGGCCGTGCTAGTGGTGGTGGATGGGTGGTGGTATGTTAGTGGTAGTTGGGTGGTGATAGTGGTGGTGGAAGCGTGGTTTGTATTAATGGTGGAAGGGTGGTTTGTATTAGTGGTGGATGGGTGGTGGTTCTAGTGGTGGTCAATGGGTGGTGGTGTGTAGTATCCAAGTATGGATTTGGCCGAAGTATAGTATCTAATTATGGATTTTGGCCGTCTTGGCGCCCATATCGAGCATATGGCATCGAATTCTCTCGAAACCAACTCCAACACTTAGGATGTATTGAAATACACGCGTTAGAAGAAACGGGAGCAAAATCCGACCCCCGGTTTGGAATTGGTGGGACGATGTAGGTTTACGCCGAAGTATAGTATCCAAGTACGGATTTCAGCCGTCTCAGCACCCATATCAGGCATACGGCATCGGATTTACTAGAAACCAACTCCAACACTTAGGATGTATTGAAATACACGGGTTAGAAGAAACGGGATCAAAATTTGACCCCCGGTTTGGAAATGGTGGGATGATGTAGGTTTAGGCCAAAGTATAGTATCCAAGTATGGATTTCAACCGTCTTGGTACCCATATTGGGCATACGGCTTCGGATTCGCTCGAAACTAACTCCAACACTTAGGATGTATTGAAATATACTCGTTAGAAAAAACGGGATCGAAATCTGACCCCCGGTTTTGAATTGGTGGGACGATGTAGGTTTAGGCCGAAGTATAGTATTCAAGTATGGATTTAGGCCGTCTCGGCGCCCATATCGGGCATACGGCCTCGGATTCGCTTGAAACCAACTCCAACACTTAGGATGTATTGAAATACACACGTTAGAAGAAACGGGATCGAAATCCGACCCCCGGTTTGGAATTGGTGGGACGATGTAGGTTTAGGCCTAAGTATGGTATCCAAGTATGGATTTCGGCCATCTCGGTACCCATATTGGGCATACGGCCTCGGATTTGCTCGAAACCAACTCTAACACTTAGGACGTATTGAAATACACGTGTTAGAAGAAACGAGATCGAATTCCGATCCCCGGTTTGGAATTGGTGGGACGATGTAAGTTTAGGCCGAAGTATAGTATCCAATGATGGATTTCGACCGTCTCGGTACCCATATCAGGCATACGGCCTCAGATTCGCTCGAAACCAACTTCAACACTTAGGATGTATTGAAATACACGCGTTAGAAGAAATGAGATCGAAATCTGACCCCTGGTTTGGAATTGGTGAGACGATGTAGGTTTAGGCTGAAGTATAGTATCCAAGTATGGATTTCGGCCGTCTCGGCTACCAGACCGGGCATACGGCACTTCGGATGTATTGAAATACACGCGTTAGAAGAAATTGGATCAAAATCCAACCCCCGGTTTGGAAATGGTGGGACGATGTAGGTTTAGGCCGATGTATAGTATCCAAGTATGGATTTCGGCCGTCTCAGTGCCCATATCGGGCATACAGCCTCAGATTCGCTCGAAACCAACTCTAACACTTAGGATGTATTGAAATACACGCGTTAGAAGAAACGGGATGTGGGACGATATATGTTTAGGCCGAAGTATAATATCCAAGTATGGATTTCGGCCGTCTCGGCACCCATATCGGGCATACGGCCTCGGATTCCCTCGAAACCAACTCTAACACTTACGATGTATTGAAATACACGTGTTAAAAGAAATGAGATCGAAATCTGACCTCCGGTTTGGAATTTGTGGGACGATGTAGGGTTAGGCCGATGTATAGTATCCAAGTATCGATTTCGGCCGTCTCAGCGCCCATATCGGGCATACAGCCTCGGATTCGCTCGAAACCAACTCCAACACTTAGGATGTATTAAAATACACGTGTTAGAAGAAACGAGATCGAAATCCTACCCTGGTTTGGAAATGGTGGGACGATATATGTTTAGGCCAAAGTATAGTATCCAAGTATAGATTTCGGCCGTCTCGGCACCCATATCGGGCATACGGCCTCGGAGTCCCTCGAAACCAACTCCAATACTGAGGATGTATTGGAATAAACGCGTTAAAAGAAACGGGATCGAAATCCGACCCCAGTTTTGGAATTGGTGGAACGATGTAGGTTTAGGCCGAAGTATAGTATCCAAGTGTGGATTTCGGTCGTCTCGGCGTCCATATCGGGCATACGGCACTTCGGATGTACTGAAATACACACATTAGAAGATAAGGGATTGAAATCCGACACCCGGTTTGGAAATGGTGGGACGATATAGGTTTAGGCCAAAGTATAGTATCCAAGTATGGATTTCGATCGTCTCGGCGCCCATATCGGGCATATGGCCTCGGATTCCCTCGAAACTAACTCCAACACTTAGGAGGTATTGAAATACATGTATTAGAAGAAATGTGATCAAAATCCGATCCCTGGTTTGGAATTGATGGGACGATATAGGTTTAGGCCGAAGTATAGTATCCAAGAATGGATTTTGGTCGTCTCAGTGCCCATATCGGGCATATGGCCTCGGATTCGCTTGAAACCAACTCCAACACTTAGGATGTATTGAAATACACGCGTTAGAGAAAACGAAATCAAAATCCGACCTTGATCTAGAAATGGTGGGACGATGTAGGTTTAGGCCGAAGTATAGTATCCAAGTATGGATTTCGGCTGTCTCGGTGCCCATATCGGGCATACGGCCTCGGATTCCCTCGAAACCAACTCCAACACTTAGGATGTATGGAAATACACACGTTAGAAGAAATGGGATCGAAATCCGATCCCCGGTTTGGAATTGGTGGGACGATGTAGGTTTAGGCGGAAGTATGGTATCCAAGTATGGATTTCGGCCGTCTCGGCGCCCGTATCAGGCATACGGCCTCGGATTCGCTCGAAACGAACTTCAACACTTAGGATGTATTGAAATATACGCGTTAGAAGAAATAGGATCGAAATCCGACCCCGGTTTGGAAATGGTGAGATGTAGGTTTTGGCCGATGTAATACTGCAAACTATTAATATTGTGAGATGAGTTTGAATTTTTGCATATTTATTAATTATTACATTCTCAAATTTTCTCATTTAGAAAAAAGATTAATAAATTGTGTATATTTTTGTTTTTGTAGGAGGGAGCCGGTAGCACGCACATATCGGGTTTTCGACCATCACCAGGCGGGAGTTAGACGGCTACTTTTTGTCTCTTTTTTTTCCTTTTTCATTTTGTATACTTTTTATGACAACACTTTACTGGGCATGTATATATAATTTTGATATTGCTTGTTTGGGGCATTTTTTTAACTACATGAATTTTTTATTTTTAGTTGGAATTAGATATTGTTACAGGTACAATACATGTTTATTTAGATTTATATGGCTCACAGGTACAGATAATACCGGAAAAAAAAACAAAATTTTTGCAAAAATAAATTCTTTTTTTAAAATATGTTTAATATGGCGGCGGTTTTGAACCACCGTGATATTAATAATAATTTAATTTGTTAAAATAATATTACGGCAGTTCTGACCCACCTTAAGGTCTTACGGCGGTTGCAACCACCGTAGATTTTTGATATATAATGGCGGGAACTGACGCCGTGATAGAATCAATAAAGGACGGTGGGATAAAATGCCATAAAATGAAATCTAAAGAATGGTGGTTTGAACCGCCATGATATGGATTATATATAATGGCGATTACTTTATGACGTAACAGGTGATTTTAATAATGAGATTAAAAATAAAACTACGGCGACTACCAACCGCAGTAATTTTTCATATAAGACGGTGGTTGTCATTAACCGCCGTTTATATCCACCGCGATAGGAATCCCCGACAACATATTCTTCAACGGGTCAACTTACCGCCGTGATACATTATGACGGCGGTAATTTTAGATAGTACGGCGGTTTAGAACGGCCGTAAAAAAGCTCAAATTTTGTAGTGTACTTTCTTCTCTCCTATTTAATGAATTGTCCCTTATGAAAATACTCATATACCCTTATATTTGATAGAATGGTATTCTATACATAGAGGTAAAAAAGACTAGTGAAGGTTCATAAGTTCAGTCTTAGTGAATGATAGCATTCCCCATACATACACATTTAGGGTGTAGCTAATGTTCACTATGTGGGTGAACTTGGTAACCTTCACAATGGCATTCTTACCCTTATATTAATTATAAAACTCATTACAGTTAAGGGTAGTTTAGTCTTTTAATAGGTGACCAATTATTAAATTCTAAAACAAATGTACAGGTACTTTGATTTTTCTTGTACTTTTTCTCTCTTATTTAATGAATCATCTCGTAAATACTAAACTACTGTTATATTTAACCTTCGCTAAGACTAATGAATTTATTAACCTTTACTAGTCTTTTTTACCCATATATATTGAAATATCATTATATTAAATATAATATATATAACATAATAAATATAGTATAACAGTATATATGACACAATGTTATATAGTATATATATATATTGTACATATATTAGATATAGTATAATAATGTGTCATTCACACTTCTATATAATACATATACATGACATATAATGTGTATAACACACACACACACACACACACACACATATATATATATATATATAATAAAAGTTATATGTGATGTATATAATATATTTAATAAAACCTAACCTGATCCAACCAAGCCTGGCCAGACTGAAAAAGGGATAGGACTTGGCTCGATATTATCAGGCCCATTTACAACTGGGGCTAACCAAGCCTGGCTCGAGCCCAACCCAATGCTAGCCCTATGACTAGGGCTGTCAATGAGCTAGGTTGGCCGACTAGGCCCAACCTACAAAAAGCCCGCCCATTACCCATATTTAGGGTCCTAAGTTAAGGTCGGGCTCAATTTCTTTGGTCAATATTAATATTGGCCAGGCTATTCTTCATTAGGTTTCTCCATTTCGCTTTGTTTCTTTTTATGTTTATAAAAAAATTAGCCTATTAATTCGAACATTCATACATTCAATAACCTAAATCTTGTGTTAGTTAGCACACTATAAGTCCCAAAAATGGTGAATGAATGACTTCGTAGGGGTGTATAAGTAGGGCTGTAAACGGATGTGGATATTATCTGTATCCGATTCGTATCTGAATTTGTTTAGTCGGATAATTATCAGAATAGGTATCTGACGGTGCGAATTCAGATAGTAAAATTACTATCCATTTATAATCAGATACGAATTCGGATACTAGTATATTCGATCCGATAAATATCCGTCCCATTATTTAATATATATAAATAATATATTTTAAATTTAAAAAATTAATATAACCTTTACAATATGTTTTAAAATAAAATTTTATATACTTATACAATTTTAAATATTTTAAAACTTTTTTAAAAGTAATCGGATAATCCAGATACTATCCGAATTTGGATATTTTAATTGGAGTCGGATACGGATATTATATTTCACTATCCACTGGATATTTATTCTGATTCTGATATTCAAATATATAATCAGAAACAAATTAAGATATACCACTATCCTCTCCAAATCCGCTCTGCTTACAGCCTGATGTATAAGGGGTCATCAACCCTCCATAATTAAGACATACCCTTTTAGAGCGGTTGCTTCGACTTATCCTTATGTTTCCTTAGTGGCTACTTTAGGTCTGGCTGCGTGTGTGAGTTTAGTGTGTGTTAGTTACATGATAACATTTCACACAAAAAAAAAGATATTCTCCTCATTTGAGATAATTCTGGGATCAAGACTCGTATAGGGAATCTCCAAATAAATTGGTAGTAGATTTTTCTTTCCTAATGTGGCTCGAAGGCCACTCACCTCCCTAACCCTGGTAAATAATTGTTGATAAATAATGTCATGTAACAAAAATTCTAAGAGAAAGAAGAAAAGTAAAGTAGGAGCAAAGTTTTTAATGTCCAAAATTTTGGTTTAAGAATGTAAATAACATTTTCTAAGAATACTGTCAGCACCCTATTTTTAAACCCCCTTAACCGTGGTTAATTAATTTAGCTATGGTCCAAACCCTAGTTAACCCTAAGCTTAACCCTAGGTAGTCCTAAACCCAAACCCTAGGTAGCCCTAGCCTAACCATAGTAAGCCCTAGGTATACCCAAGGCCCGAGCCCATTTGACCAAACTTATACCTAGACAACTCAATCAAACCCAATTACCTAATTTTATTACCCAACCCAAATAGTCAAGCCCAAATACCCAATCACCCAATTGCCTAAGCCAAAGCCTATTTCCATAGCCCAAGCCCAAATGTCATAGTCAAAGTCCAATAATCATAACCCATGACCCATCTACTAATAACCCATGATCCATAAGACCTAATCCACATATCCATATCTACCTACCCTATATCCTACAACCCATACCCATATAACCCATAGTTCACTCAACCCACCAACTCTCTTACACCTCTCTTACATCAACTCATACCTATATAACTCATAGTTCACTCAACCCACCAACTCTCTTACACCTCTCTTACACCCTATATCCTACAACCCATACCCATATAACCCATAGTTCACTCAACCCA
Source organism: Tetracentron sinense (assembly GCA_015143295.1). Classification (NCBI taxonomy): domain Eukaryota; kingdom Viridiplantae; phylum Streptophyta; class Magnoliopsida; order Trochodendrales; family Trochodendraceae; genus Tetracentron; species Tetracentron sinense. The sequence goes on along the minus strand of CM026560.1, from coordinate 20,784,955 downwards.
CCAACTCTCTTACAGTCCTTACAACACTCAATCTATCAACTCACCTTACAACACTCAAGTCTTTACCCACTAGCTCCTTTTATCCCCCATGTAAAAGACACAATCCAACCTCTTAGTTTTCCTATAAATACCAATCCCTTAATCCCTTAGATCCATCCCTCAAGACCCCTAGAAGGTTCCCACCCACTTGTGTTTCTCTTGAGTTTGAAGAAGGGAGAAGAAACTAAGGTTTAGAGTTTGGAAAGAATTCTAAGGCTAAAAGCTTAGAGTTCTTCACTAACTCTCTTCCTTTGTGGATTCTAAAACCCTACCCCTTGGAGCATTGAAGGAGAATTCTTGGAGAAGTAGGCACTCCTTCTTTCATTTTCTCTTCTGTTTTATCTTTTTTTTTATTTGGTTCTCTCTTCTTGATCTCTCATTTCTCAAGCATAGTTGGGCCTCTCTACACCAATCTAATGGTGTAGAGGGACCCCATATCAAAGGCAAGGAGATGCTCCTTTTTTCTTTTCCTTTCCATGTACATATTTTCTTCTTTTTTTATGTACCCACAAGTGTGGATATGGGTAGGCCCATAGAGAGTGGAAGCTAAAGCTATACCTCTCTTTTTCATTTTGTTTTCTTTTGAGATTCTAGTCCTCTTTCTAGAATTTTTTTGTGAAAGCTCATCTCCTCCCTAATATTCTTTAGAGCAACATTACATCATTAATAATGGTGTAAATGAACCACCTTAAAAGGGAGAGGATGAGTTTTCATTTTCTTTCATTTCTTTCTTTTTCCTTCATGTTCTATGTTAAATGGGTAGGTGATGGTTTAAGGACTTAAGATAAATGATGGTGTAAGGACTTAAAGAGGACATTCTTAAAAATGTTTCATACTAAAGACAATGGTATTTGATCTATTATCAACATCAATCCAACAAAATAGGTGTTGGTAATAGACCATTTACTATTCATAAGGCACATCCCTCTTTATGTCTTAAACTATAATCTTTTAGCCAAACTCTTGGACTAAATTTGACTTTAGTTAAGTTTGTCAAAACCTTACCTATATGTAAATTAAAAAACATGATAAAATCTCAAAATACCAAAAACATGATAAAATCTCAAAACACCAAAAACATTCAAATATAACCAAAATATAAAAACATTCAAATATCCCCAAAAATCTCAAAAAATATAAAAAATACAAAAAGACCAAAAAGAGACTTGTAGGACCTCCTTAGCTTTGGTTAGCTCATCTAACCATGGATAAATACCTTCTAACCACGGTTAGACATAACACTTGACCTCCGGTCAACTAAACCATAGCCTTCTAGGCTAGACCCTTTGACCATCCTACACACACACACACTCCCCCCTAGCCTCGGCACGGGCTCATGAGCCAGAACTACGCTCGGTCTGATCTCACCATGTGAGTACGTAGGCAACCCAACTCGGGTTCGACCCTAGCCATCTAGCTTTCTATTTTTCTTGGATTAGCACTCACTTAAAAACTTTGGACATTCTAATTAAACTTTGAGATTATAATTGGCTTAAGTTTAGGGAGTAGGTAACCGTTATAAAACGGGGGTCTTGGGGTGCCTAACACCTTCCTCAGGGCTTAATCGAACCACTTACCCTAACTCTGATTAGACCATTTGCCTTATCCAAACAAACAAATACCCGGGACCTATCCCTAAGAATGAATAGGTGCCACTCAAGTCAAAACATATAATTGTGAAAGTGGGTAGGAAGATCCCATGCTCACAAATACCAATTTTGCCAAATTTCAAAAAAGAAATAATTCATATTATATTCCAACATTTCACAAAAATTTGGAACAAAAGATTTTGAATTTCATCAGAAATAAATAATTTTTTTCTCAATTTTTCAAAGAATTTTTTTTTTTACTTTTATAAATTATTAAAGTATATAGTTGAAAGCTCCGATGAGCTATATATCAAGTATTAAACTTATTAAATTATATTATATATATAGTGTATAAGATACTTGAAATTTAATCTCAAAAATCTATATAGGTCATACTTATTATATTAAGCATAAAAAATAAGTAGATTAAGTAAAGTTTATAAGTAATAAGTGTAATGTGGGGTTTATAAGTATTTTATTATATAACTAATAACTATAATTTACAGTTATATAATTGGTAAGCATATGTTTTTTGGGTAGAAATAATTAATTAGTACAGTTTGTGCTCATTAAGAAAAGAATTTTACACTTAAATCATTAAATTTCGAAAAACAAATCTTGAAATATCTGTCCAAATTTTCAGAATTTCTCAAAGTTGAAAATTATTCACTAAAATTTAAATCATTTTGAATTCAGAAAAGAAAAAATAAACTAGAATTATTTCGGCTGGAAAAATTTTATACTTTGAAATTTCAAAATTTTGGCCGAAATTGTTCCAAACAGTATTTAAGTCATTTCAATTTGCGGGGCGGGGAGGTCAAACCAAAATTTTACTGATAGTTAAAAACATGAGTACAAGGGGCATAGTAGTTAACTCAAAAATAATTTAAAATGTAAAATACAATTATTGTAGAGGGATATCTCTAAACCTTATAGAGTTGTCTTGGGATCTTCCCCTCGATGATGTGCGAAACAGGATGTCCTTTCACTTAACTACTAACTATAGATAAATGATGCATTTTACTCAAAAAAGAAAAAGAAAAAGAAAAAGATTGTCCGGAACCGATGGTGGCATGAGACACATCCAGTGTTCTTCTATCAATATGCAAATCAAACAAATTACGACCTTCTTCCATGGAAATGATGAAAACGGGAGTGGCTATAATGATCGGCTATACTTTTCACTACTTAGACATGTTCTTCTATAATGATTGGCAATTGTTATTATAATTGATTTTTTTGAATACCTTGATGATCTGAATAACCATGATGTATTTTTTGTAGCGAACGGCTACAAATGCTGCAAAGGCGATCATTGATGAGGAAATTGTCGAGAATCTTAACATCAAACAACTCTTTTCTGCTTTGAAAACATTTCGTATTGCAGATTTGGGCTGCTTAGTTGGACCCAATACCTTTATTGCAATGCAGAACATAATTGCAGTAGTAGAACACAAGTATCGATCTGAAGGCCTAGATTCAAGCATCCCCAAATTTCAAGTGTTCTTTAGCGACCAAACCTCTAATGATTTCAATATACTCTTTACCACTCTTCCTCTAGATAGGCTATACTTTGTCGCTAGCGTACCAGGATCTTTTCACAGCCGCTTATTTCCCGAGGCCTCTCTCCATTTTGTGTACTTGGCATATGCACTTCAATGCCTCTCTAAGGTGCCGAAAGAGGTAGTAGACAAAAACTCTCCTGCATGGAACAAAGGAAAGATCCATTACTCAAATGCTCCAAATGAAGTGGTAGAGGCTTATTCAACTCAATTCCATAAGGACATTGAGGATTTTTTGTATGCTAGATCCCAAGAGCTTGTTTCTAGAGGGCTTCTTGCACTTATCATGCCAAGTTTCCCAAATAGAACCCCTCTTTCTCAGTCCTTTTTACCAATTCACCTTCTGGGATCCAGCCTCATGGATATGGCCAACAGGGTAAGTAATGATCAACTGCATTACCTTTTTGTATTGAAACTCATGTGTATGATCATTTCATCTAACAGTTCTGATTACTTGATATGCGGGGATTGATGAGCATGAACACCAATTTGGTGTTAAACGTGGTTTATATACAAGCTCCCATACTAATTGTTCGCAATTTTCATTTTCAATACGAGAAAAAGAGACTTACTTTTGATTCAATCTCTTTATATGTCCATTGGATTTTCGCCTTAACACCAAAATGCTTAATGTTCTTCCAGGGATTGGTCAATGAAGCTAAAGTGGACTCATTCAACTTGCCTACATACTTTGCATCTCCCCAAGAGTTAGAGGGGTTGGTAGAGAGAAATGGATGTTTCAGCATTAAGAAAATTTATCTAGCGGATCCTTCAATGAAACACAATGCACAATCGTGTGTACGATGCACCTAAGAGCTGGTATGGAGGGAATCTTCAAGGAACACTTTGGAACTGAGATCATAGATGAGCTATTCGACCGACACTGTGCTAAACTGGAAGAGTCTTTCTTTGTGTTCGGTTCCGACTACCAAAAAGGGAATCAATTATTTGTCATTCTCAAGCGTAAATGATTTGACTATAAGTTTCTCTTTGCCTTGTCATCCAGATTTCATTGAATTATTTTCTGTAATATTCTGTAGGCTAGTTACTATTAGAGAATATCTAAGTGTAATAAAGTGAATCAGATACACTGTATCAATTAAATTTGATTAGGATTAGGTTTGATTATGATGTGATAATATTTCTATCTTGAGGCTTATGTGATCTCTATATAAACTTCAATGAGGAGCCATTGTAATCATCTAAGCATTATCTAAAAAATAAGTTTCTTCAGTCCCTCGAGGTAGAATAAATCTATAATAAAAGTATAGAGCACACATGGAAGCAACATGGCCATCATACTTGGAATTTATTTAGAAATTGTGTTAAACAGAAAAGGCTACCAAGTGATCGCTAAACCTTACAATTCAATCAATAGCATTAGTTTCTTTTCGATTTTTATGATTAGGAATATATTTATGATCAGGAATATATTTACGGGTGATTAGAAAACAACATTGGAATGATAGTTTGAATAGTAGATCACATTTACAATGGTAATAGTCTAACTTAGTATTGATGATAGAAAATGATGAGATGACACGTAGAGCTTGTTTCCTTATCTGATTGAAACTTGGGCTAGTCAACGGCCATGTGGATAATGCTTGAGATGATCTGGAAAGTTCAGATTACCTTAATTGCTCACTACGCCTTGATGGCTAAGGTAGTTTGAGTATTCTACAGATGTTAGGCCTCACCTTAGATTAGTATAACTCTCTACTAATAGAGATTCATTTTTCATGAAAATAGCAACATAGAGATTTCTTTGCAGTTTTTTCTAATTGTTTTTCCCCTTTTCATTGCCATTGTTACAGAGGAGGGAGAGAGATAAATGATTAATTAGGTTTGAAGGTATTGAACAACACTAAAAAAAAGTCCCAATTCGATAGAATAAGTGAAAAAAAAACAAATAGAATATCGAATTCATAATGCCAAAAATTACTTTCAACTGATCCAGGGACACAGACATGAGAACAAAGCCATCAATAATCCACTTCACCCTATGTTCGAATTAAATATTAATAGTTAGTTTCTGAAATATTACAGCAATAAGACTGAATTTCTGAAATATTACAACAATAAGCCATCAGTAACTATTAGCCAAATTGAAACACAAAAACTTGACCTCCTTCTGCATTGACGATTGACCAATATGTAACTTCAAGAAAAGGATATAAAAACACACTTTTGCAAGTTCCAAGAATCTCCATAACAAAAAAAAATAACACATCCTATTATTATTCAACCTCCCTTCACTTTTCAATTATCCCTAGTTTAGTAGAAATTGATAATCTTACCGTAACCAAAAAAAACCTGCATATACACATAGGTGTTGCAACAATGGGAATTCATGATTGTCTGTTAGCCTCAAGGTTACAACCTTGGGTACCTTTAATAGTTTTGACAATAACATAATAATGGATTGACAATTGTGGTACTATTGATTCTTCCAAGTGTTTGTTAAAATACAGATCATGAGAACATTAACACATCTCTCAAGGCGTAAAGAATGAAAATCATTCAAGGCAAATCAAATGGATCTATTTAAGCAAGTCCTTCAACCATATCCAAGTCATCAAAAAGAATATTCAACTCAAGCTATAGGACTCAAGTGAATAATAAAGATTCAAGATCACACCCAAAGTCCAAGTTGGATCTCAAACAAGAAAAAAAGATTTTGCAGTTAAAATCAATCTAAAGATCCAAGATCAAGTTGACAACCAACTCTTAAGAAGACATAAAAGTTCAATCTTATTTTATGAGAGTGTCTAGGACTTATGTACGAAGTCCTCAAAGTATGGTTAGTTGAATGCTCAAATAGTTAGATTGACCATAGGAGCCTAAGACTTTATTGGACACCATTCTAAGGCCCTAGGGAATCATAAAAATCATATTAAAAAAACCAAAAGACATAAGAATTCATTCTCATCATTAAGGTCTTTATCCAGTGCGAAATTAGAGTTTTTACTCTGATTTCGTCGACGAATTCACAATGGAGTTTTGAATTCGGCGACGAAATGGTGAAAGTAAAGTCACTATCTTCATTATTTTTTATCTCGATGATAAAGTGAATTGGAGAACCCAATTTCGTCGACAAAATCATGCGAAATTATGAAAACATTGTAATGGCTAGTTTTCAACGGCTTTTTTTCGCATTTAATGTTTCACCAATGACCATATTAGATGAAGACCTATATAAGGAGTTCATAAATGAACAAAATACAACTCTTGATCAGTGCAATAACTCTCATCATCTACTCTAACACTCACATTGATTTCTACATCGAACATACATTAAAAATCTCTAAAAATCTTATTTGAGCTATTCAACTCTTTTTTTTTTAGAGAGATTTCATTAGAGTGTTATTCAACTCTTATCTAGCTCATATCAGGAGCTTTATTTCGGATTAGAAATCCAAATATCAATTTGTAAAGAAAAGTCAAGAATCAATGAATACTTGTAACTGAAGTTGTAACTTTGAAGAAGTCAAGAGAGGGTTGTGCTATTGTAAGTGAAGGTTCTATTATGACCTGGAAGAGGGATTGTAAAGGTTTGGTCTTAACCTGGGAAGAAGTCTGTACGAGTAAAATTGTGGTGAATCCTTGAAGCGCGAAGCTAAAAGGCGGGGACATAGGCAGGTTGCCCAACCTCAAGAAAAAAATCTTGGTGTTGCATTCTCTAACTCTCTACCCTACTCTCTTTATTGTTTATATTGTAGAACTACTAAGTTGCATTCCCTTGTTAACTTAGTTCCGCATAAAAATGGATAATTAGATTTTAAATTTGCCAAGACCCTAATCACCCCGCTTTAGGGTCGATACTTGGGCAAAAATTGGTATCAGAGCAAGAACTCTATATCTAGATTTAACTATTTTAGAGTTAAAGATCTAATATATAACAAACAATTTTGCAACTTCACTAGGAGAGGGTCAATCCAATACTAAACCTCCATTGTTCAATCTAGAAAACCCGGATGATGTATTACATCTAAGTCATTGACTATGAATATTGGAAATTCATAGTTAAAGGTCCACATCTTCCCACAAAAATTGTGGATGATGTTAGAATTCCTAAAGTTAAGGAAGAGTGGAATGAGGCGGATATTAAACTTATTCAAATAAATGCTATAATTATTAGCAATTTATATTGTGTCTTAAATCCCCAAGAATTCAATAGAATGTCGGGTTGTGACTCGGCCAAAAAAATTTGGTTCAAACTTCAAGTCACCTATGAGGGGACTAATCAAATTAAAGAAGAAAAAGTAAGCATGCTAGTTCATAAATATGAACTATTTAAAATGGAGAAAAATGAGTCCATTAATGAAATGTTTACTCGCTTTACTAATATCTTGAATTGACTAAAATCACTTGGAAAGGTTTATGCCAATGCAGAAAATGTGAGGAAGATTATTTGCTCACTACCTAAGGAATGGTCTCCCAAGGTGACAGTCATCCAAGAAGTCAAAGCTTGACCAAGCTTCAAATGGATGAACTCCTCGGCTTTCTAATGACTAATGAAGTCATTATGAAAGATCAACAAGAGGATGAGCCCAAGCTCAAGAAAGGCTTAGCTTTGAAATCCTCTCAAGTGGATGAGAGTGATGAAGAAGAAGAAAGTGAGGGAGATGAGGACATATCTCTCATGACAAGGAAGTTCAAAAAATTCCTAAAGCATAGAAGAAACTTCAAAAAGAGGTCATACAAGAAAAAATTCACAAAAGAAATTGCCAAAGGTGAAACAAGCAAGAAGGAACCTTTCACTTGCTATGAGTGTAAACCGCAAGGACATATAAGAACAGAGTGTCCTCAACTCAGAAAGACCAATAAATTCAAGAAGAAAGCTACGAAGGTCACATGGGATGATTCCGAGGAAAGTGGCTCGGAAGGCTCAAGTGATGAGAAAACCGCCAACTTGTGTCTCATGGCTAATGAGGACGAGGTAAACACTTCATCACATGAATCTCTCTTATGATGAAATTAGAGAAGCTTTTGATGAGCTCAATGGAGAATTTTAAAAAATTGCCTCCAAGAATAAAATGCTTAAGATGGAAAATAGGAATGGATAAGGTTAGTTTCTTATTTAGATAAATCCTAATTAATTAGAAATTATCATTAAAAAATCTTTATGAGAGAATTCTAATTAGATTAGAACAAGAGAGGGGAGTCTTGGATTGCAAGTAGGCAATCCAAAAGAGGCTATATATAGGGTGGGACGTCCACCCCTTGGCTACTCTCCTAACTCTAACGTTTTCTCTCTCTCTCTCTTTGTAAAAGTTCACGCCCCCCTCTTCCTCCTTTGGGTAGTTGTATGATCATCTCTCTCATTCTATTCTCTTGGTTTTAGTTTGGATCTTGAATCATATTAAAACCAATCTTGTTATCAATAAATGATCTTGCATTCAAGAAAAGAATAAATGATCATAGAGCTTGAATTGGAATGGTCATTAACTTCCATTAGAGAAAAACTTTAAAGAGTTAAAGAAGGTTCGTGTGAATCGGGAATGAGACTTTTCACTTGCGAAGTTTTGCGGGTACCATTCTATCCTTCAAATCATGGAATAGACTTATCAATTTCATAGTCACAAAGGTGATTGTTATTTTATCTTTCATTGAATAAAATCAATTAGAACTATAGCCAGATCTTGAGATTCGATGTATGCCCCACAAGAACTGTTTTTCTAAAATTAAAAAGAGACATACTTTCACATTTAACCTTGGTTTTAGAAAAAAAAATTAACCTTAGGATAATTATGCTTAACCACATTAAAGGGTCTCTATAAGCTGTCATGTGTCCCTTTTCATACCCACTAACTATGGTTAAGATTTACTCACCCCTAGAGTTCATCTATCTAACCTTGGATTTTTAGAAAAAAAAATATATTTACCTTATGTTTTTTGTTGAATACTATTAACCTTAGTTTTGAAAATATATACTAACCTTAAGTTTATACTTACCAAACCCAATTCTCATTTATTTTTCGTGTATTATCTGACTTTGTCTTTAAGAAGGGTATTTTAGATATTTTAAAATATTTAAATGATGATGTCATCAAAATCCATCCATGTATGTAACGGTCAACTAACGGAAGGGGGTATGTGTCACAGACAATTGAAGTTGAGGGGAGGGTAGTGTAATTTCATAAATTGGAGGAGAGGTTTGTGAAATATCACCGAATCTCAGGTGAGGTCAGTGTAATTTACCAAAAAAAAAAAAAACTTCTAGTTTCCAAGGCCACACGTGCTGTATATAATTCATTATAAAAATATCGTCATCATGATTGATACCTTATCACAAAAACTTGAGGTGGGCAACACAAATCCATTTTTCCTTCCGTTCTTAGCCATAATATGGGTTAAGCAGTGGATACTCTTTTAGACACTTCAACCTAAGGATGTCGACATTCACAGTTGGTGGCTTGGATAAGACTATGTTATCAATTCAAAGTCCTTGGGTTGAATGGTATATGCATGCTTGTCCATACTAAGAAACTCATCTTCTATTCAACCACTATTTGCAATAAGTCATCTACCAGCGCGTCTAATTTTCCTGAAACATACATGCCTTAATAAAAAAAAAAATTTGCTCGGTCCTAATCATTTATCTACCTAGGTTAGGGGTTTAGTAGGGTTAGCCTTAATGGTTGGCGCTCAACAATAACACCAAGACTCTAACACGAGTCACACCTCTCCAAAGGGAGATACACAACCACTGGGACTGGCTCATAGTGTGTTACCTTCCTTATTAAAACATTACAGTCTGTGTGTATTTAATGTTTTTTTTTTAACAATAGTTAGTTGCAATGAGCCTTTTGCAGCGGTGCCACCTTGGAAAATAGGGTTAATTAAGGCCCCGTTTGGTTGCACTTCAATTTTGTGTTTTTCGTTTTTAAAAACAAAAATTTGAAAAAATGTACACAAAACATGTTTGGTAAACATGTTTCCCCATAGTAGAAATTTTCTATTACCTCTGTTTTTAAAAATAAAAAACAAAAATGGAAAACACAAACCCACCACCATCCATCCACCCACCCACAACCACCACCACCCACCACCACTACCACTATCACGGCACCACCACCACCACCCACAACCACAATACCACCACAACCACCACCATTACCACTCTCACCATGCACCACCACGATTCCACCACCACTCACCCTCCACCACACCACCACCACGACCACCACCACACCACCACCCACCATGCACCTCCATCACACTATGCCACCATCACCACCACACTACACCCACCACCACCCCCACCACCCACCACCACACTACCACACTACACCCACCATCACCCCTATCCCCACCAACCACCACTATCCCACCATGAATTGAAATTATTTAATCATATTTACCAAACGTGTTTTTTTGTTTTTCTTTTTTTAAAACAAGTAGAAATGCCAAACATGTTTCCTACTTAAAAAAATTGAAAACAAAAGGGCGTTTCCAATTTTTTAACAATAGGAAATAAAAACAGAAAAAGAAAGTGTACCCAAACGGCCCCTAAGTTTAGTTTTATTTAACATTTTAAAACACGGTTATAACTTTTACTTATACTTTTCTTACAACAATAAATGCTTTCTTATTTGGCATCCCTTGCAGCTAACTATTGCTCGTCTTTTATGTTTGGGGATGGCGAAAGTATGAAATGTTGAAGACTAGTGGATTCTTTACCGTCAAATGTGATGTCTATATACTTTTGGATTCTTTATCGTCAAATGTGATGTCTATATACTTTTCAATTAGTACATTCAGCAGGTGTATGTGATGTCTATATATTTATGTTATAAGGGAAACATAATCGTGGTTGAGAGAGGGAGACCGAGAAAGAGAGATGGAAGATGTGGAGAGGAGCAACAACATATCGACCGAGTCCTTTACTATGAACGGAGGAGATGGGCCTTACAGTTACGCCAAAAACTCCGACTATCAGGTATCTATTCTAGCCACCTTTACTAGTTTCATATCCATGGAAAGAATTTCTTTGGTAAGACCAATTGCAACTACGGGTGTAACAGAGCCGACTAGTGGATTCTTTACCTTCAGCTCCTTAGATTACATTACGGTTCAATCTCACTCCGAGCTTACAAATTTATGTTGAACCTCAGCTTGTAAAAGCTATTGGAAATTTGAGCTTGACTTAGCTCGTCATATATATTAATGAATTAAGCTTCTTTGAGCCGAGCTTCAGGCCTTATTTTTCAAGCTTGGCTTTAATACATCCCTACTTCTTTCTATGATTTGGGAATTTTGTTTCAATGGCTTAGGACACCTGATCAGGGTATTCAATTTTGCCGAGATTTCGCGAAATCTAGGTTTCGTCCGAAATTTCGGATCAAATTTTGGATTTCCGGGATTTCAGAATTTTCTGTGATATTTCAGAAATTTATCTTTAAATAAGTTTTTTATTAATATTTTGATATTTTTATCGGGGAATTTATATATTAATTTCGTTAAAAAATAATAATATTTATATAAATATATATAATTTTAATTTTTTAAATATATATTTAATAAAATATTAATAAATCGGAATATGAAATTTCACCGAGATATCGCAATTTTTTCGGGATTTCGATTTAGGTTGACTGTCGGAAATCACTGAAAATTTTAGGATTTCAAACCTTGCACCTGATTTATTTTGCTTTGTTCTAGATATTAGGCCTTGGATTTTCTCTGGCGAAGCCCAAAAGGGCTTATCTCGGGGTTCCATGGAATAGGGGACAAGTTGTGGAGAAGTCAAAATCATGGCGATAAGTGTGAGAATAGGGGGGAGAGATATCAAATGGGGATAAAGATTTTGAATGTCGATAATTGCTGTTCTTCCACGGTGTTTGATTTTGTACGGGCTATATATATTGCATATAAGGAAAAGTTGGATGGGGAGAGTTCAATCTCACACTAGTGTTCTACTGCTTCCACGGTGTTGGATGGCTAGTCTATAATTGCAACTGTAATTGGTTGTGAATTGTGATCGTATCTCGGTACAAACAGCATTTGTACGTGCACATGGTCCTTAAGAAATCAGATCACAGCCAACCGCAATTCAATTCAGGAAGACTTTCAATCGCACCCACAAGTGAATACGTGTTTCTTTTAACCTCTATTTAGTATGGTTAAGATTCATAATCCTTACTGTTCAACATTCTAACCTTGGTTTGTAACAAAAAAAAAAAAAACAATGTTAAAAAAATACTAACCCTTTGGTAAGAATTATCAACTCTAGGGTTAAATTAAGGGTGTTGCTAGGGCACTCCTAAATTTTTAATGATATACACTAAATTAAAAAAAAAAATTATTAAACATTAAAAAATAAAATAGACAGGCAAGATTTCCCTCTTGGTCTTCCTCCTAACAGCCTATGGTCTCCGATCAAAAACCCTGGTTTATACATGTAGAGGAATTCGGCTCTTCTTTTCGGCGCTCCAATCTCTTCTCCGCCACCTTGTTTCCTTTCCTCTCTCCCTTCTGATTCTTATATTGCTTTGAGTGCCAAAATGATGCTGATCAACGTTTCCTCTCTTTCCTCTCCTCTCCTCTCCAAATCAAAAACTCTGCAATACAGTAACTTGAGGATGAGCTGCTGCAGGAAACCCACCACTACCAGTAGGGTTCGGTGCAAACGTATAATTGCCGTCAGGAAGATAACCCCATTTGCTCAACCCACATGCCGCCACCACTACCACCAGAATATGGAGGTAAGATGAATCACCACCCAAGTATGGAATCATGACCCGTCCAATACCCGTTCCACCTCTAGGGGTTTGAACTTGAGAGATTCTCTCGAGTTCAACTTGAGAGATTCTCTATCCTGTGCCTTTTTTGTATGGCTCAGGATCCTCTCGAGTTCAACTCGAGAGAATCTCTCGGGTTGGAACCCCTAGAGGTTGCCACGTGTCTCCTTTGACACCCCTTAACCATGGGTAAGGTTCACCCACCCCTAGGGTTCACTAACCCATCCTTGGTTTTTTTTATATTAATTATTATTTTTTAAATTAAAAAAATATTTTTAATATTAAAAAACTCTAAAAACAGTTTTTTTAATTTAAAAAATAATAATTAATTTTTAAAAAAAATCCAAGGATGAGTTAGTGAACCCTAGGGGTGGGTGAGCCTTACCCATTGTTAAGGGGTGTCAAAAGAGACACGTGGTGACCTCTAGGGGTTTTAACTCGATAGGATTCTCTTGAGTTGAAGTCGTGAGAGTCCTGTGCCTTTTTGTTTTTTGTATCGGTGTGTGACCGGTTAAACTAAAAGCCTCTAAATTTTATTTTATTTTTCTTCTAAAAATGAAGGTTAGATTGTTGAACCTTAAGTGTTATAAATTGAATCTAATCACAATTAATAAGGGTTAAAAGTAATGTGTTGACCTATGGGTGTTATTGAACTCGGGGAGAGTTCATCACGATTGGCTATGATTTCATCTCATTCCTTAAAGACAAGTTTGCACAACTCCTTAGGCATCATTATGACACCTATTTTGAATAGAAATTTTTGCCAACTCTTTTAGACATTGCAAAACTTGGGTTGCGCCAAATAGGCCTGGGTAGTAACCCAAAACTCCAAACCTGGAAATCTCCCCATCGTTCTCAAATCACGCTTTCACATTTTGAGAGCGAAATTAGTTCGAGATTGCGGTTTCTACTCTTAAAAAGTATGATGTATGGTTATAGAGAGAGTGATTTATGGTAAGAGAGCAATATCTATGTTAGTCTTCTTTTTTTCTTCAATTTTCATGTTTTTTGTTGAATATTTTTCATGTTAACTTGGGTGAATTTTGTCATTTTCCTTTCTAGAGTACAAAATTTTTGTTAGATTAATTTGTTAATTATTAGTGAACTTGCAATTGAATTTGAAATAATACATTGACTACACATTGATTATCTTGTTTACCGTGTCTACAAATTTAAATGATGAATGATTTTGTTATATTTGGGGCTGCAAAAGATTTATCATAAACCACCAAGCATATATAAATACATGTTTCGGAGATACTCTTGAGCATATGCTAAATTGAAATTAGACGCTCTTTTGTGCTCTCGCTCCTACTCTCGTCGATCCTTTGCTCTGGTTACTTAGGTTACAAAAATGGTCTCCATTTTTAATAAACTCAATAATAAGATAAGCTAGAAGAAACGATAATTAGAGAAAAAATATATTTTTGCCAAAGAGCAAGTGTCTATTCTTCTTGTTTCAAAGAAATAGATTTGGTGGCGAAAGATAAAACTGGGATGATGTTAGAAAGGGTCCATTCAAATTATTTAGTATTTCATACGACCCTCAGATTTCAGATATTAGTAAATGCATTTGTCTAATTTGATTTTTGACAATTAAGTACCTTCCAAAGGTTTTTAAAATGAGTCAGTATATGTTACTCCCAATTATACTCCCAAATATACTCTTAAATCCTAACTCTTTAATTTAAGGAGAAAATACATTTACACCCCCCGAGATTTGACGAAAATACACATAGACCCCTCCGATTTCAGAAAATATATTAGGTACCCTTGCTTTTTCAAAATAATGATACTTACACCCCTTCTTGTGTTGATCGTCAGTCAACTAACGGTTAGGGCCCCCTTAGGTGGACACATGTCCCTTTTTAACCCCTTTAATTGTGGTTAAGATTCACCCACCTCCTTGGTTTTTAGAAAAAAATAATAAAAAATTATTAACCTTGGTTAAAATTTTCTAACTCCTAGGGTTAAATTTTTTTAAATTTTTTTTCTAAAACTAAAGATATTTGTGTGAACCCTATGGGTGGGTAACCTTAACTACAGTTAAGGAGTGTAAAAAGGGACATGTGTCCCCTGAGGTGGCCATGTGTAAAAAAACCGGTTAGGCCCCTTGAGGTTGCCATGTGTCCCTTTTTACACTCTTTAACTGTGGTTAAGGTCACCCACCCCTAGGGTTCACTCAAATATCTTTAGTTTTAAAAAAATATATATTTTAAAAATTTAATCCTAGGAGTTAGAAAATTTTAACCACGGTTAATAATTTTTTATTATTTTTTCTAAAACCCAAGGTGGTGGGTGAGTCTTAACCACACTTAAAGGGTTTAAAAAAGGACAAGTGGCCACCTAAGGGGGCCTAACCGTTAGTTGTGTGTTGACTGTTATTAGTTTTAAAAGCAAGGATACCTAATGTATTTTTTGTAAACTGACGGGGTCAATGTGTATTTTCACAAAACCTCATGGGTGTAAATGTAGTTTCTCCTTGTTTTAAATAATTAAGGGTAAATATTAGAGCTTATGTAACTTTTAAAAAATAATAAAATTAGCTAAGCCAAATTAGTCCAGCCAAATCTAATCTTAACCCTTAATTATTTGAATTAAATGATTAGAATTTGATAGTATATTTGAAAGTACCCATGGAGTGATTCTTTTAAAATTGACCCTCTCACTAATAGCCTTCAATAGAAAACATGGCGTTGCACCAAGAATCTAAGATCGACCCTTTGACATTGCTCCGTTTGTTTGGATGGAAAGAGTTTATGTTGTCAATCATTTTCAATGTAAAAACTCTTACGGTAATTGTTCAACTAGAAAATAGATAAAAATATCATTTTCATATATTTTTATTCGAATGAAAGAAAAAATACTACTCTTACATGTGATTTTCAATGTTCCTTTACTCAAATCACAAGTAAAGTAACATAAAATAAAAAAATTACTTTATTTTTAAGAATGTAAGCAGACAAAATATAAGTGAAGGGAGGTATTTTTATCACTATAGAAAATACATGTAAAGAGATATTTTTGTTATTTTAAAAAATACATGTGAATAGGGGTAATTTTCTTATTTTAAAAAATATATGTGAAGAGGAGTATTATTGTTATTTTGAAAATATATTTTAAAAGTGGCAAAGAAAATACATTTAGATGGGTATTTTTGTTATTTTATGAGATATATGTGAAGAGTATTTTTGTCATTTATATGACTAGAGAAGTTTTTGTCATTTAAAAAAGTATATCTAAAGAGGGTTTAGAATATATTTAAAGAGACTAGGATTTTATGAAATATTTTACGTATACACAAACACGCAAAAAAAATGATATTTTCTCATAATTTTGATTTTTTTTTTCACTATTTTAAAACAAAAGGAGCAATATAACCACAATTCTTAATTAGAACTCTCAATTTTTCTATTTCTTAATATTATTTTGCACCATGGTTGGGATTAGAAACTATACCAATAGTAGCAAGAAATGTTAGGTTATAGAAATTAATTATAAATAATGGGGATGTGCTCATAATTGATAGCACAAATATTCTAATTATGAGCATGTATACCATTTTGATATCCCGTCCACATACCAACAAATTTGAAACACATGTCGCCTATCTTTTTCCTAAAATCCTACTTAAGGTTAGTGGCTACTTTAGGTCTGGCTGTGTGTGAGTTTAGTGTGTATTAGTTACATGATAACATCTCACAAAAAAAAAAATATTCTCCTCATTTGAGATAATTCTGGAATCAAGACTCGCATAGGGAATCTACAAATAAATTGATTATAGGTTTCTCTTTCCTAATGTGGCTCGAAGGCCACTCACCTCCCTAACCCTTGTAAATAATTGTTGATAAATAATGTCATGTACCAAAAATTCCAAGAGAAAGAAGAAAAGTAAAGTACAAGCAAAGTTTCTAATGTCCAAACTTTTGGTTTAAGAATGTAAATAACATTTTCTAAAAAATTTAATTTCACCAAATTTAAAAAAAAAAAAAAAAACCGATATTATATTCCTCCAATATTCCAACATTTCATGAAAATTTGGAACAAAAGTTTTGGATTTCATCATAAACTTTTCAACGAATTTTTTTTAAAACTTTTATAGATTATTAAAGTATATAGTTGAAAGCTCCAATGAGCTATATTTCAAGTGTTAAACTTATTAATTATATTATATATTGTATAAGATACTTGAGATTTAATCTCAAAATCTATATAGGTCATACTTATTACATTAAGCATTGAAAATAATTAGAATAAGTAAAGTTTATAAGTAATAAGTGTAAAATAAGTGTAATGTGAGGTTTATAAGTAGTTTATAGTTTATAACTAATAAGTATAATTTACAGTTATATAATTGGTAGACATATGTGTTTTGGGTAGAAATAATTAATATATAACTATAGTTTGTGCTCATTAAAGAAAAGAATTTTACACTTAAATTATTAAATTTCGAAAACAAATCTTGAAAATTTCTGTCCAAATTTTCAGAATTTCTCAAAGTTTTGAAAATTATTCACTAAAATTTATTTCATTCTGAATTCACAAAAGAAAAAATAAACTAGGATTATTTCGGCTAAAAAAATTTTAAGCTCTGAAATTTCAAAATTTTGGCCGAAATTGTTCCAAACGGTATTTAAGTCATTTGGATTTGCAGGGCCGGGAGGTGAAACCAAAATTTCACTGATAGTTAAAAAAACGAGTACAAGGGGCATAGTAGTTAACTCAAAAATAATTTAAAATGTAAAAATACACTAATTGTAGAGGGATATCTCTAAGCCTCATAGAGTTGTCTTGAGATCAAGTCACATGCATGGGAGCTTTCCCTCGGTGATGTGCCAAACAGGATCTCCTTTCACTAGTTACCAAATGACCCATCTTAACTACTAACTATAGATAAATGATGACTTTAACCCCCCCAAAAAAAAATTGTCTAGAACCGATGGTGGCATGAGACACATCTAGTGTTCTTCTATCAAATATGCCAATCAAACAATTTACGACCTTCTTCCATGGAAATGATAAATATGGGAGTGACTATAATGATCGGCTATATTTTTCACGACTTAGACATATTCATTGGCTATTCTTATTATAATTGAGTTTTTTTAGTACCTTGATGATCTGAATAACCATGATGAATTTGAACTTATTTTTTGTAGAGAGCGGCTACAAATGCTGCGAAGGCGATCATCGATGAGGAAATTGCCGAGAATCTTAACATCAAACAACTCTTTTCTGCTTTGAAAACATTTCGTATTGCAGATTTGGGCTGCTCAGTTGGACCCAATACCTTTATTGCAGTGCATAACATAATTGCAGCAGTAGAACACAAGTATCGATCTGAAGGCCTAGATTCAAGCATCCCCGAATTTCAAGTGTTCTTTAGCGACCAAACCTCCAATGATTTCAATACGCTCTTTACCACTCTTCCTCTGGACAGACGATACTTTGTGGCCGGCGTACCAGGATCTTTTCACGGCCGCTTATTTCCGGAGGCTTCTCTCCATTTTGTGTACTCGGCATATGCACTTCAATTCCTCTCTAAGTTGCCAAAAGAGGTAGTAGAGAAAAGCTCTCCTGCATGGAACAAAGGAAAGATCCATTACTCAAATGCGCCAAATGAAGTGGTAGAGGCTTATTCAGCTCAATTCGCTAAGGACATTCAGACATTTTTGTATGCTAGATCCCAAGAGCTTGTTTCTGGAGGGCTTCTTGCACTTATCATGCCAAGTATCCCAAATGGAACCCTTCTTTCTCAGTCCTTTTTAGGTATACCAGTTGAACTTATGGGATCCACCCTCATGGATATGGCCAAGATGGTAAGTCATGATCAACTGCATTACTTTTCTCTACTGAAACTCATGTGTATGATCCATTTCTGTTGTCTAAGGAGTCGACATAATTATCATTCAAAATCCATTTCAACTATTGTCTTAGTGGAAGTGTGTCTCCCATTTTTTTTTTTTTTTGGGGGGGGGGGGGGGGGGGGGTAGGTTGCACGATCTAGTCTGGAGGGATGTGATGGTTGTAATATCCACCTGCTGCCAAGCATCAAGTGCTAGGCTAATCCCACAAACCTAGAATAGATACTAACACTACTAACCAAGGCTGTGTTGGCATTTGAACTACGCGTTTAATCCCTAAACCCTTTGGATCATGAAAACTATGAATCACAGAAATCACACAACAAATAGAAAAATGTTGCAGAGAATAAAATAGAGACAAAACACAGAATATACAAGGATCGGCAACATGCCTACGTCCTCGGGAGCCACACCAATTCACTATCTTGAAGATACAGAGTACACAAAGTTCTTTTTTTATCAGAATGACGGTCACTTCTCACTCACCCACCAAAAAATTATGCACACTGCTATATTTTTAGGGTTAAAACTGTAAGGCCAAATACATCCCAGCAGAAACGATAAATATTGTTTTTGTGCGTCACAAGGGAGCTTCGCCCCCCTGCGACCCCTCGAGCAATCTGCTAAAAGTTGTCTACATTCCCAACAGGATGAGACCCAATAGAATGACTTGTACCAAAAACAAAAAATAGTTATTTGATTTGTCCAATTTAATACTTGATATGATTGATGAGCAGGTGCAACATTTTTATGTTAGATATGGTTTATATTAAAGTTCCCATGCTAGTTTTTAGCAATTTTTTATTTTCAATACGAGAATAATAGACTTATTTTTTATTTAATCGCTTTCTATATGACTTGCACCACATTTTTGCCTTGATTCCAAAATAAATAATGTTCTTCCAGGGACTAGTCAGTGAAGCTAAAGTGGACTCCTTCAACTTGCCCACATACCTAACATCTCCCCAGGAGTTAGAGGGGTTGGTAGAGAGAAATGGATGTTTCAGCATTATGAAACTTTGTTTGGTAGATTCTTCGATGAAGCACAATGCACAATCATTGACGATGCATGTAAGAGCTGGTGTGGAGGGAATGGTCGGGGAGCACTTTGGAACTGAGATCATAGATGAGCTATTCAACCGATATTGTGCTAAATTGGAAGAGTATTCCTTTATTTTTGATTCCGACTACC
Source organism: Tetracentron sinense (assembly GCA_015143295.1). NCBI lineage: Eukaryota > Viridiplantae > Streptophyta > Magnoliopsida > Trochodendrales > Trochodendraceae > Tetracentron > Tetracentron sinense. Next base: position 20,764,966 of record CM026560.1, on the reverse strand, counting down.
AGAAAGGGAATCAGTTATTTGTCATTCTCAAGCGCAAATGATCTGATTAGAAGTCCTCTTTGCCTTCTCATCCAACTTTTATTGAGTAATTATCTATAGTTTTCTATAGGGTAGTTCCTATTAGATAATATCTTTTGTAATAAAGTGAATGAGATACACTGTATTATTATTGGTGTATCTCATCACAATTAGATTTGATTAGGATTAGGTTTGATTATAATTTGGTAATGTTTCTATCTTTAGACTTATGAGATGTCTATATGAACTCCAATGAGGAGCCATTGTAATCGTCCAAGCATTATCAATATAATAAGTTTTTTCAGTTCCTTGAGGTAGAATAAATCTATAAGCACAGTATAGGGCACACATGGAAGCATCATGATTCATAGTGGAAATCAAATTAAACAGAAAATATTATCAAGGGATCGTTACTATTCGATCTATTGCATTACTTTCTTTCCTTTTCTGATTAATAATATATTTATGAATGATCTGAAATCAACACAGAAATGATAGGTTGAATTAAGTAGATCAGATTTGCAAATGGACTAAATAGCACTTTGTTTTGACAATCTTAGCCATTTGTTAATGCAACAGTGACCACAAAGGTTAAGTTGGCATCTGAACAAAGGCTCTTGTTTGGCAATTAGGATATGCTTAAACTACATGAGGTTTGGATAGTCTCTAATCAATGAAATGGTATGATAAATGATAGTGCATATTGATCTTGGATGTTGTTAATTTCTGTTAGTCACAAAGGCTTCGCCAATCCTAGCCACTTAAACCTCTAATTAAGATGTTTGGGAGGTATCCTCACTCAAAAAACTTAAAATGGGATCTCCCAAATTAATTTATATCCAAGTATTCGGCATAACCGAGTGTGATTAGTGGAGAAACTTGGTCTATTGGATCACCCCAACCAATATATGGTAGTAGAGCTTACAAACAAGGTGCAGTCTTTTCCAATTCTATTCCAAGTTGGAGTGCGAAACCAGTTTCAAAGTTGTCCATTTGTTGGTAAGTGATGTGAACTGAAGCGTGTAGACAAAACGAGAAGATCACCAACTAATTCTAACTTTGAGAAAAACCTTGAATCCACAAGAGAAACATCAATGAAATTCTCAAGAAAATATGAACAAAATTCAATTGATCATACACTGAAGAGATTCCTTACAACCATAGCATAAATAAAGATCCAAACTCCTAATTCAACTCTAGTTCCTCTAAAAGTGAATTTTCCCGAAATAACAAATTTTCTGATAATAGCAAAATTTAGTAACTGACTAAAACACTTAAATAACGCTTAATTAAGAGTTTCTAAACCTAACTAAACTCTCTGAACCAAAGATGAAACTATAAATAGTAAAATCAAAATTAACAAAAATAAAAAATTTGACTTTAGACTGAAACCTGACCCTCAAAGCATCCTCATTTCATTGATCCCAGGGTTCAAGGACCCTCATTATCCCAGGGTTCAAGGACCATAGACCTCATTTTTAGCTTTCCAACAATATGTTATATTAGCAATTTTGATAATCATGCTTCCAATTAGGCTCATCGAAACTTAGGGTCCACGAAAGTGGTATAATTTGTCTTTTGATCATGCTGATTTGATCCAGGCATTCCAAGTAGTCATCCGTAATCCGTTATACAACATTATGGGAGTTCAAACACAACCACTACATCCATTCTATTACCTTGCTTTCTTTTCTTTCGCTTTGGTAATCTATTAGTTTCTTCTATTTGTTGTGACATTAGGACCTTGTCAAAAATCTTAAAATAATAATCCAAATATTCTCCAAATTAGCACACATAAAGCATGCTAATACGGTGTCAAGCCCCTAAAATCTACACACAACATATCTTATAATTGTGCAGATCTCGGTTCATGAAATGGGAATACATCCCAATGTATAATGGAAGTTAACCATATGATCCATCAATAGATATGATAATCAAGCATCAACTAAAGATTCTAAATAAAGACATGCTATTGAAATAATAAACCAATTAACTATTTAAAACGCGAGTACCTCACTAAAAATTCTCTCAAGTAAGGAAAAATTAAAATAACTAATGACCCGCTAGCTCCACGTGAAGAGGATCTCTATCTTCCTCAGGTATCTCCTGAAAAGAATCAGATTAAACAAAAGTGAGCATGACAAAGCCCAACAAGGTAAACACATCCATTAGGTACACATAAAAATCTTTACTATGTGCAACAATTAAGAATACCATTTTGTCATTAATTTGTTTTCTCTACATGAAATTAACAACCATTTACCAGAATAGTACATTTTATGTTATGCTTTGGGCTCACACACAGTTCACCCAATGAAAACCTTGGGGTCGTACACAACTCGTCCAGTTAACAATATTTTAGGAAATAGTTAGCTATTGAATTTATCTTTGAACTAAAAAATTATCATCAAAAGACAAAGTAATGGCCTATTTATCGCTCCTTTGAGTGACTGACTTGGTTTGATTTATTTTTATTCTTCATACATGCTCCATGGCCTTATCTAATTCCCCTGTGTGGCCGAGAAGATCAACCGTTAGACCATAATATAATGATCTGAATTGGCCTTGAGGTGGTATTCATGCACCATCATATCAAAGATCTTTATTGCCTCTTTAACCAAACCTCTATGACTACATGCAAACAGAACTGAGAGGAATGTGACATGGTTAGGCCTAAGTATGGATCAAATTTTTGAAGGGCTTCCCCCCAAGGCCATGAATTCCATATTCCGCAATCATTTAACTCCAATCTAACTTTCTTTTTCAGCCATTCCCTCAAATACTCTGATACCATTGTCCAAGCTACCGCATTTTGAGTGCAAATCCACGAGTGCAGCCCCAACAAAAACCTTATTGATGAATCCAAGGCAAAGAGCTTGCTGAAGAATCCTCAATTCTGAACAAGGGGTGAGTATCTTCACCTTAGTAACTGCATCAGGCTAAGTGTCAATCATTGGACAACATAATTTGGAAAATCGCCATCGACTCGTTTGCAATCCCATTCTGAGCATACCCACTTAACAAAACTGCCCGAGATACCACATATTTCTTGGGCATTCTTTTGAAAAGATCAACTGCATGCACAAACACTTCATGTACATATCTACTTAGAGCAGTAGAATGATATGCGTATGAGATTTAATATACCTAGAAAAAACTCTAATAGTTTATAGAGACATATAATAGTAATATTTCTACTAATAATTTCTTACTTTGCTAATTATGAAACTCTCATTTATTGTTGTTGTGTTAAATTGGAATTCTTGTTACTTTCGATGGACTAATGCATCATCTCTATAAATAAATTGAGCTTTTGGAGGCTTTACAGTTGAGGTTTGTGATGGAATAAAAACTAGTATATATCTATTCTATTATTAAAAGTACTTAGGCTTGGTCATGCAATTTGGATTACCAAGTATATATTAACTATGAAATTTTGATCTTTATATTGGTATGAAATTACGGATTGAATTGTATTCTTAGAATAGTAGTTATAAAAATAATTTTTTTTAATTTAAAATATTTTATTTATCTTTTTAGTCATAAAAATAATAGTAATTGTGGAATCACATTATCTCCTTGACCTGCTTAGTTAGGTCCACTATTCTTAGAATACTTCTAAAATTGAAATAAAAATGAAGCACCTAAAAATATTTACTTGTCATGAATGTATAACATATTCCTAAAAGGTTAGCAACTTTCCATATTATGTCCAATTGCTTCTTGAAAAAATTTCTTTCGTTTTAAAGCAACTAGTTGTAAGATATACATTTTTGAATAAAATTATATCTATTGAAACTATTTATGTACAACACAAGTGCATTTTTACAAGTATATATATATATATATATGAAGTCACAAATCAACAAAAACTTTTCCCAAAAATTTAAAACAAAAAATACCCTCATCTTTTTTTATTCCCAATACATCCCTCAAGTTATATACCAAAAATATCCTTATATCATTCTTGGTTCCAAACATATCCCTCAAGTTATATTTTCAAAATGCCCCTATATTAATTTTCTTTATTTCCAAAAGCCACTAAAATTTCTATACCCTCAAGTTTTTTTCCTAAAATGCCACTAGTCAATTTTCTATACCCAAAAGCTTCTTAAGTTTTTTGGTTCCCAAAATTTTCCTAATTTTTATTTTCTAAAATACTCTTATATTGTTTTCTTTATTTCTAAAATGTTCCTAAAGTTTCTATACCAAAAGTGTCCCTTAAGTTTTTCTATACACAAAATGCTCTCCATTTTTTTCTAAAATGTCCGTCAAGTCAATTTTCTATACCTAAAATGTCTCTAAGTTTTTTCCTAAAATGCCCTCAAGTTTGTATATCCTATAAGCACCCAATTATTACACCCCTTTCTTAACCACGGTTAAGTTCTTTAACCATGGTTACCCCCTGTCGAGTCCCCTCAATCCTAGGACAAACCCTAGTTAAAACCTAGGACTTAACCCTAGTTAAAACCTAGGACTTAACCCTAGTGAAACCCTAGGACCTAACCTTTGTTAAACCATAGGTAACCCTAGGACAAAACCTACCCTAAACCTTACCCTAGCCTAGCCCTAGAGCCCATAGGGCTTAAACCCTAAGTCCAAGGCCCCTAGGGCCTCAACCCTTGACTTGGGCCCAAGGGGACCAAAAAGTCCAAAACAACCAAACCCCTTTTACCTGTGTGTGCATGGGCTAGGCCCAATTTAAATAAGCCTAGAATTGGCGGTAATTGATCTATTGGCATTCAATTTCTTGCTTGGTTTGACAATGGCGGTAGATCAACTTCCGCCATTACCTAAACTTCAGTTTGCAGGCTCTACAATCCCCCTTGCACACTCCACCACCTTATCAACCTCCTCACTCAACCTCCACAGGGTCCATACACCCTCTAGCCCTTGTCCTTAATCCTCATGGAGTCCCCTGGAGCTCTCCTATAAGGACCAACCTCCCCCACAACCATAAACCCAATCTGCAAAAACCCCTAGTCGAACCCCTAAGCATTTCTCAAGGCCTTAGTCCTTTCTTAGGCTTCCGTAAACCATCCCAGAACACCACAAATCTTCTGAGATCCCGCCCAGCCTCGGTACAGCACCACCACCACTGTCAACAACTCCTCCACCTCGGCCAAACAGAGCAGTAGGGTAGGGGATCCCCTACCCCTTTTTATTTCTATTTATCATTCTCTGTGAGCTCCTGGTCACTTCCAGGGGACTTCATTTTATTTCTTGTTGGTTGCTTGTTGCTCAAACCCAACACAGGGGCTTCCCCTACCTTGTTCATAGGTATGGGGAACCCCTCGTGGGTATATTCACCTCCCTAAAACTCTTAGGCCAGCATCATAACTTCTCAGTCTCACTCCATGAGGGAACCCCTGGGATCATGAGTGTACAGCCCCGGAGGGCATGAACCTGGTTCTGAACAAATCCAGGAATGGTGGTAAACACGGTACCGCCATTCCTTGCATTCAATGTTGCAGCATGTTTGAACCCATATAAGTAGGGCATTGGTCTATTTCAAGGCTTGCACTAGACTCTCCAGGTCTCCATGAGTCTAACCTGGTCCTTCCAGGTTCACCATGTGAGCTTAACTATGATTAAAATGCAAAAATCTTAACACTGTCAAGAATGGCAGTAGATCATCTACCGCCATTCTTTAATTTCATGTACAGCATATTTGAGCTTAACTTAGGCTCATTACAGAACCTCCCTTGGGCCCACCAAAGGCCCAGAGCCATCTTGGGACTTCCCCCTTTAAAACTTGTGGGTCCTTAACCCTTGGGTTAACTCGTAACCCCAGTTACCAAGCAACAAATCTGGGTTAATTGGAAGCTAAAAATTGCAGTAGAACCTCTACCGCCATGTATGTTTTTCTGGTTTTCCAGGCTTTGCCCAGGGCCCAGGCCTGGTAGGAGGTCACTCTAGGTCCTGCCTAACTCCCTGAGCCCAATTCAGACCTTCCCCAACCTTAACCAGGGGTTAACTCAATCTCGGTTAGATTTTAACCATGGTTAGCTGATCTAACCAAAGGGAAAAAATAATTCTCAAAAATTCTCAAATAATCTGGAAAGGCAGAAAATGAGCAAACTAGACTCAACAGCATTCCTAACCATGGTTAAATCAGTTTAATCATGGTTAACACCTTTGCCTTAACCATGGTTAAGCCCCTTTAACCTTGGTAAATTCTGGAAAAATCCCTAAAAATTCCAAATGAACCATAAAACTGATCTTGGCCATTTTCAACCCCGGTTAGCAACCTTAACCATGATTAGACCACCCTTAATCCTGGTTAGCATCCCTAACCTGGGTTAAATTCGATTTTGGCCCATCGAGCCTAAAATCTAGACTACCAGACTTAACCCTTGGCCTATTAGGCCTAATCTTAGCCTACCGGACTTGACCATACCTTCCTTTGGCTGTGGTTAGCATCCCTAACCATGGTTAATTTGACTTAATCCTGATTAGCAACCCTAACCTTGGTCAAAGTCCTCCTTAGCCTACCGGGCTTCTCTCTTGGCCTACTGGCCCCAAACCCTAGTCTACTCGACTACCCCTAAGCCTATCGGGTTTAAACCATGTACTTGACCAATCTCGGTCAACAAAACCCTAGTCTACTGGACTAGCCCAGTTAGCCACCTTTGGTGCACACACACACACCCCTAACCTAGGCACATGCTCATGTCCCAGAACTACGCTCGGTCTGATCTCACCCTCGTGAGTATGTAGGCAACCCAACCCAGGTTCGACCCTAGTTAGATTTCTTTCTTGGATTAGTATTAGCTTAAACACTCAGACATTTTAAACAAACATTGACTTTAATTGGCTTACACCTAGGGAGTAGGGAACCATTGTAAAATGAAAGCCTCGAGGTGCCTAACACTTTCTCCGGACTTAACCGAACCCCTTACCCTGATCTCTGTAAGCACCCAATTTTCACACCCTGCTTAACCACGGTAAATCTCCGTTAACCATGGTTATTCCAAGCCAAACCCTAGTTTAACCCTAGGTAGTGGCCTAAGCCCTAGTCTAACCCTAGGCTAACCCTAGCTAAACCCTTAGACTAACCCTAGGTAAACCCTAGACTAAACCCTAGACCTAAACCTAGGTCTAACCCTAGCCTAGCCCTAGCCCAAGCCCTAGGCAAAGTCCCATGGGCTCAAGGCCCCTTTTCAAGTCCAAAATGGATAAAACCTTGTTTTTGGGCCCAAGCATGGGCCCATTAAGCCAAATCTAAGGTAGGACCCACACTACCCCTTTGTAAAATTCAAATTTTTGTTGTAAAGTAAAATACTTTTTGCTTTCCCCCACATGTGTGGGGGTTTAGCCCAAAAAGGGAAACAAAACAAAATTTAAAATTCAAAAAGTATATAGCAAAAAAAATAACAAAAATAAGTAAATAAATAAAGGGGTTTAATTTTTGGGTTCCAGCCCCATGTGGCAAGGCCCACATGCAACTGGGCCCAAATTTTAAAACCCCAAACAAATCAAATTCATAGAAAATTAAAAACAAAAGCAAAAAAAAAAAAAAAAAAAAAACCAAAAACAAAAACAAAAACAAAAACAAAAACAAAAAAAAAAAAAAAGGTTTTTTTTTTAGTCTAAAACAGCAAAAAAAAAAAAATAAAATAAAATAAAAGGAAAAAACAAAAAAAAGAGAAGGTTTTCTTTTTAAAAAATAATTAAAAAAATAAATAAATTTTGGAAGGGGTATGGTTGGGCACCAACCCCATGTGGCAGGGCCCATATGCGGGTTGGGCCCAACCCACATAACCAAACCCAAATGACACAACCGAACCAAAAGAAAAAAAAATAAAAAATTTACTGTTCATCGTCCCTACCGTTGGGACGAGCGTACAGCCCACTGAGTCCTCCTGCCCCTGCTGCCCTGCTCTCCTCCAGACCATGTCTCCCACGCGTAGCCACATCACCCTCATCCTTATCCTCATCCCAATCCCTCTTCTTCTCCTTTAAAAGCTCCACGGAAGGTTACTGTTGAGGGAGGATTTTTCAAAAAAAAAATTCGTTTGCAGCAATGAGCCTTGCCTCATTCAACCCCAAGTCTTCAAGCCTTACCCCTTTGACCCTCGTGTGACCTCCATTAGCCCACCCCAAGCAGCCATCACTGAACAAAAAAAAAAGAGAAGATTTTTTCTAAAAACAAAAAAAAAAAAGTGCTACCCGAGCTCGGTTTAAACCCACTCCAGCCCTCACCACTTACCTCAGCCCAATCTCGAGGCCGTCTCAAGCCCTCCGCAACTCCCAAGTCGTCACTGGGACAGCCACAACCACACAACACGTGCCGACACCGCCACTGCCCAAGTTGTGCCTACCGTTGGCAGCTGCTCCACCACGAGTTCCGAGGGTATACACCCCCCCTTTTATTTATATTTTACCATTGTAAGGGACCCCTGGTCCCATTCCAGGGGTCCCCATTGTGTTTTACCTTTTTTTAGTAGTTAAAAAAAAAAAAAAAAAAGGGGGGGATAGGCCGACTTCGAGGCGTGGCCACGGGCATAGCCCTCACCACCATGCACGACCACTCCCGGAGGTCTAGGGGGGTCCTCAATCAATGAGTGATCCCCCTAGAGTCCCATTGCTCAACCCAATCAGCCATCCAAGCTTTTTTTTTTTCAAAAAATTTCAAAAAAAATCGTTTTCAAGACACTGCCTTTAACCCCGGTTTAACCATGGTTAGACCTGGGCTTGGCGAAAACCGAGGCCATGGTTAGACTCATCACACTCCAGGCTATCCCCTTGTACAATTTCAGCCCCTAACTCGCATTCTAACCATAGATAAATCGACCCCAAAGTGGGGTCGACAGTGTGAAAATCTGTGCGACAGGGCGAATTTGGGCCACTGTGGGGCCCACATCCGGCCTCCCCTTGGGCCCCACAAGGGCCCAAATTATTCCCCTCATAGTAGGCTTCATGACTATGGTCTCGGATCCCCTGGGGGTTGGGCCAATCAGCGGAAAATCGCCGCAAAGTTTGGAAAAAAATCTGTTTTGGTGGAAATCGTCATTTTATGTGGTGCTTTTCGGGGCAACTTTGGACCACTGTGGGGCCCATATACGGCATCCCCTTGGGTCCCACAAGGGCCCAAATTGTTCCCCACATATCAGGCTACCCACTGGTAGTCTCAGATTCCCCCGATTCCCCCGTTAACCATGTTTAAATTCATGTTAACTACAGTTAAAAATTTGATGCAAATTTTGGGTTTTTTGTAATTTCTGATATTTGTGGGGGCCAGACCGGGTAGGAGGCCAGTCTAGGCCCTGCCATGGATCTTGGGCCCACTTTTGCTTCAGTCGGCCCCTTAACCATGGTTAAACTCACCCGAGGTTAACATTTAACCATGGATAAGCGGCCCATGACCTAGCAAAAATTCTGAAAAAAGCATCAAAAAATCATAAATATTACATGGAATCCAGAAATGTCTTCAATTGCATTTTTACTGTGGTTAAGACACTTAATCAGAGTCGACCCCATTTTTGACCCTTAACCACGGGTAAAAAATCCTGATCCGGAAAAAATATGGAAAAATGCTCAAAAAATCTAAAATATTAGGAGAAACCCAAAAATAGTCTCTTTTGATCATTTAACCATGGGTAAAACTCTTAACCATGGTGACATCCTCTCCTTAACCGCGGTTAAGCACCTTTGACTGCTTGGAAAAATCTAAGAAAATCCCAAAAAAATCAGAAAAATTCAAAAAGACCAAAAGTCTGACATTTGACTTTTTTAACCATGGTTAGCACCCCTGACCAGGGTTAATCATCTTTCTTAACCCCGGTTAGCAACCCTAACCCTTGGTTAAGACACATTGGGCCTACTGGGCCTCACCCCTTGGCCTACCGGGCCTAATCTCGGCCTACCGGGCCAAACCCTAGCCTACCAGGCTCACACTTGGCCTACCGGGCCCAATCTTGGCCTACCAGGCCCAAACTAGCCTACCGGGCTGCACCCTCGGCTTACCGGGCCCAACCCTAGTTTATCGGACTTACCTTAGGCCTACCGGGCCCAATACTAAGCACTTGACCAACCCGGTCAACCACCCCTAGCCTCCCGGCTAGACCCTAAGCCACCTTTGGTGCGCACACACACACCCCTAGCCTTGGCACGGGCTCATGTGCCAGAACTACGCTCGGTCTGATCTCACCCCTATGTGAGTACGTAGGCAGCCCAACCCGGGTTCGACCCTAGTCTAGGATTTTCTCCTTCTTTGATTAGTATTATCTTAAATACTTAAGGTATTTGATTAAATCTGAGATTAATTTGGCTTAACCCTAGCAAGTAGGGAACCACTGAGAGTGGAAGTGCCGGGGTGCCTAACCCCTTCCCCGGACTTAACCGAACCTCTTACCTTAATCTCTGATCACAGACCAAGACCTTATCCAAATCCGGGGGACTTATCCCTTCCGAATGAATAGGTGGCGACTCTATACTACCCCGTGAGATGTAAATCAGGGTTTCCCCGAAACCCGCGCTCACAATCTCAATTGCAGACCAAGACCTTATCCAACTCTCGGGGCCTTATCCATTCTGAATGAATAGGTGGGGAATCTAAACATATCCTCACACATGAGAGGGTAGATCCACCATTTCGTTGAGTTCAAAATCTCGTGCTCACAGCTCTGACGACTCTGCTGGGGAAAATTATATCTGTACTTGCGGTTCAACCCAGAACGTAGGATTAAGCTAATTAAACCTCAATCTTATTCAAAATATCTAAGTATTTAACCTAATATTAATCATTTTTCATCTCTCGGATTAATTGTGTACTGTACATACCATACATGTCATAGTAGTGTAATTGTCCTATCAAACCCAGTAGACAAGCTTATTATGCTAATGACAGGTGGAAGATCATCCTCAATGTCAGTGTCTTAACAATCTTGGAGGTCCACAAAATTACTCAAGAAAGGATTCTAAATACTCCCGCTTTCACCAATCGTCTCTTTTAGGTATGTTCTATACCAGAGAGTTGTATATACTGTGTTAAGTGATCCCCCCATCTTGCTAAGAATAGACTTTCATCAAATCAGCATTCTTACATATAGCTTAGGTTAAGGTATAGTCTACAAGTAGCCCACCCAAGGAGGGTTACTCTGAATCCTAACCTGCTTGTACCCTATACCTGTTTTCAATTATGGTTGACTACTCGAGCACATTCTACTCGAATAACCACCCACCCAAGGGCATGTAATGAGCCAAACGTGTGCTTGTAATAAACTACATCCAACCCTACTTCCTGACATAGCATATGGGGTTCAAATCCAAGGTAGACAGACCTTCACCGGGCTTATCCCCAACCTTGACCTGATAGGTTCCTCGGTTCCCAACAACCCAAGCCAAAGCATTTCAGACCTCCGTCTTTCTGTCTTATTGGATCACATGTGCCTTGTCACACCCAATCAAATCAAAAATTTTAAAAAATATATTGTATCTTCTTTTGCATTTCATCTATATACATAGTATACTTACAAAGTTTGTATATTGTCCAGATAAATGGCAGGTCTTTCAGGGAGTGTTCCGTCAATGGGTCGACCGCACGGCCCGTGCATCTAACTTCTCAAGGGGCATGTGATGGCAACCTCCAGAAAACAATTGAGTCATTTACTTTGAATTAGCGTCTCGCTTGGGCTCAGTACTACAAAATGTGGTCTATCCTAAACCTATCTATGGTTAACTCGGACCCGCGCCTCATGAACGCTGCCATCCAATGTTGGAACCCGTCTCACATGGTGTTCCATTTCGGTAAGAATGAATTGTGTCCAATACTAGAAGAGATTCAGCGCATTCTAGGGTGAAACATGGATGGTGAAGCCATAGTACTGCGCTACAAGAAAACATACTAGACAGACCTATCCAGGTTCTTGCATATCAACCTTCTCTGCTTGTAGCCTGGCCCTAACGGTTCTTTTGATCGGATACCTGTATCATATCTTGAAAAGAAGTACAAGCACAAGTGGAAATCTGACTACATTGCAGAACTTTTCGGTCTCAATGCCCTTGCACTGATAGCCATGTCCTAGCTGGTATTCCCGAGGTGCTGTACACTCATCGAATCAGTTCTGGTGGGGATCATAAAGGACATGCACAACTCCGGTTCAGTCGTACCCGTCATCCTAGCAGAGCTTCATAAGGCTCTCATCCAGGCCGTAGACCGCAGAAAAGGCATCTTTCATTCCAATACACCTCTCCAACACCTGTGGTTGGTAAGTGACCTACCTACAATCATAGCAGAACCAGTCGATCTCAGTGATGCCTACAATCTAACTTGAAAGATTTTTCAGAATCAAGGTCCAATAGCGACTACAGACCTCTGAAAGTTGTACCAGCTTCTCCAAACCCTGTCAGAGGAGGAGATCATATGGCAGTGTGAGTGGCTTGTATTGAAAAAGCTACCTCGTGTTGCTATCACCGGAAGACGATGCATGATCCTTACCGGGCTAACAGGTTCCGCAGTCTATGCTCCACTCCGAGTCCTACGCCAGTTTGGATTCCCTCAGCGCATCCCAGTGATAGACTGGCAGGAAAGTGATTGGATCACTTTTACACTGTAGTCCGATAGCCTCACCCGACACTTACAGTCAGCTTGACGTAGCTCTAGATGAGACCAATAGCCTGACTTTATGGTTACATCACGACCACCGATCGATTCAATATACCAACTGTGGGTGGAAGATCCTGACATTTCATCCGTTATGCCCGCACCTAGGGAACTACCCACACCAATCTCAGCTCCATTAGACGGAACCATACCCCTAGCTGAAATGGTGGTTCCCTGGAAGGACTTCTTCCTGGAGAGACAGCTCCAGATCCAGCAGAAAGAGAAAAGGCTACGGAAAGCCCAACGAGCATTTAGGCAATAGGAAGCGGAACAGGGCTGCGAAATCCAAGTCATGCAAGAGCAGGTTGAGCAGCTCGAGCGGACAGTCCAGTCTCTCCAAAGGAGATGCAGGGACGATTCCAAAGAGAAATCCGTCATCAAGGCCCAGCTGCACTTCTACCAAGAGCAGCTTGATAGTGCAAAGGTTGAGATAACCGATTGGATCCGACAGTTCGGATTTTGATTGTTCAACACTTCAGAAACAATTGACAATATGGAGGTTGAGATCACATCCCTCCAACAACAGATCATGGACCTTAATGGAGTACCCCAGCCACTTGACTTCACGATCCCTGATGGGCCTACCTAGGATCGAGTCTTTTTCTCTTCTTCGAGTCTCGCTATCTTGTACTCACCAATCATGCATCAATGAAAAATCTTTTCCATGCATTCTCTCTTGCAAGTCATGCATAATCGGGATTAGCCGTTGCATTCTTTTCAGTTGCATGAGTCGACCCATGACACGTTCTATGACTATGATTCTCGCAGAAGCAGTAGCTGTAGACGCAGTCTTGATAGAGGTACCAATCACAGAGATAGTAGCTTACACAGCCCAATCAGTGAGTACCTCAGACTCAATGGCAGAACCTATAGATCAACATCAGTGAACCAGTGAAATCCTACAAGCTCATGACAGGGACATCGCAGCCATGCAATCAAAACTTGACAGTGTTCTAGAATCTCTAAAGATTCTAATTGGTGTCTAAACCAATGAACCCTCCACCCGGATCCCGACTGGTGAACCATCCGAGCAACCTGTTTCAGAGCCTCATCCTACCCCCCTTTTCATACCTAACCCTATACCCACAATAGGCGGAGGTGAAGAGTATGATCAATATGATGAACAGTCTAAAGCCTCACACGTTAATCAGGAGTGGCCATCATCTTCAGACCCTACTTCGTCCCTCCGGGATCAACATGAGGAGATTAAGCAAATGAAAGAAGAGATGAGAAGAATGAAGGGTGCGTCCACTAGTATAAATCTATCTTTGGAGGACTTAACTTTCTCATCAGGGGATGCTATTCCCACAGGCTTCAAGGTACCAGACTTTGATATGTATGATGGCACAGGCTGCCCGAAACAACGTCTGAAGTTGTACCAGGGGGGACATGCTCCAACATAACCAAAACTAGCCTCTACTCATCCAGTACTTTCAGAAAAGTCTAAAGGGGGCAGCTCTTACGTGGTAAATGTCTGTGGACAAATAGAAGGTCAAAACTTGGCTAAGGGTTAAGGGGTGCTTAACCATGGTTAAAAGTTAATCGGGGTTAGGTTAACCCCAGTTAAACGGTCCAGACAGGTTAAGGTGGGCTCAGAGAGTATGGCAAGGCCTAAAGTGACCTCCTACCAGGTTTGGGCCCTATGCAAAGCTCAAAAGATAGAGTTTAGTAATGACGGTAAATAGTCTACCGCCATTAACAGTAATCCTGTTAGTGGTTTTGGAAGGGACTAAGGTTAGGTTAAGGGTTAACCCAAGGGTCAAAGACCCACCAGGGTTGGACAGGGGACTCCCCAAAATGTCTTGGGCCTTTGGTGGGCCCTGGATATGGTCTGAAATGGGCATGAAGTAGGCCCAAAGTCACTGTGCGTGGAATATTGAAATGGTGGTAGATGGACTACCGCCATTCTAGAAAGGGTTGAGTTCAGGCCTTTTTAACCATAGTTAAACAACAAAAAATAACCTAGAATGGCCAGGGTGAGTAGCTAATAGGCAGGGGAGTCTAACCATGGCTCTAGAATGGATCAGGGCTCACACAAGAGGGTGTTACAGGGCTGTTTTGCAAGAGGGTTCAGGAATGGCGGTAATTATTCTACCGCCTTTCCTGGATTTTCCCAAAAATGAAATATACCCTACTAGGGGTTGCACCAGGGGGTTTCAGGGGTTCTCTCATGGCTTGAGGAACCCCAGAAGCCTTAAGGAGGTCTACAATGGTTGGGGGGTCTTGTACCCGAATTAGAAACCTCAAGGGGTTCCCCCACACCTATGAAGAAGGTGGGAGGACCCCTGTCCTTGGTTTGGAAATGTTTTAATGTAAAAGAAGGAAAGTAAATAGGGGACTCCTGGAATAGGACTAGGGATCCCTTACAATGCTTTAGCTGAAATGTAAAAAGGGAAGGGGTCTACTCTCTTGCTACGGTCTCCACAGTGGTAGGGGGTGTTGTGCACGGTGGTAGTTGACTGAAACAGGCCTAGGGGAGCTCCTGGGAGGTCTGGGGATCACCTTAGGTGGAGGGTAAAGGTCTGAGAAGGATGGAGTAGGGATGGTCGAACTGTGGTAAAGCTTAGGTATGGAAGTTTTGGAATGAGTTTGAACCAACAAGTGGTGGGGTATTTATAGGGTATGAGCAGACCTGGGGTAGTTTAGGGAACTCCTGCAGGCGTGCTAGACATGGGTGAGGTGGAGCTGGAGTGCTGCAGGGGGTCAGCTGCAAGTTTGAACTGAAACTAGATAATGGCAGTAATAACATTACCGCCATTCAGGATCTAGGCTATAATGAGAATAGCGGTAATGTTATTACTGTCATTTAGAGATTTAGCCAGAAATGGCCCAACCCTCACACGATTAGGCCGAAAGCACTGTTCACCTTGCCAATTTGGGAATGACGGTAAAGTTATTACTGCCATTCTTGAGATTTTTGAATTTGGATTGGTGGGGCCCATTGTAACGGCTCTAAAACGTCTATGGGCCCCTGTTTGGGCCCACAAAAGGTTCTGGGCTTAGATTTTGGGATTTTTGGACCCTGGAGCTAAGCCAGGTTTTACCTAGGGTTAGACTAGGGTTTACCTAAGGTTAGGTCTAGGGTCTTGACCAGGGTTTACCTAGGTTTGACTAGGGTTTAGGGTTTACCTAAGGTTGACTAGGGTTCAGGGTTTACCTAGGGTTTGATTGGGGTGTAGGGTTTATCCTAGGGTTAGGCCTAGGGCTTGACTAGGGTTTGGACTAGGATTTACCTAGGGTTAGGATTAGTCTGGGACTCAGTTGGGGATAACCATGGTTAAAGGTATTTAACCATGGTTAAGACAGGGTGTAAAATTTGGGTGCTTACAATTTTGCCAATTGAAATTAAAGCTAATGTCATAATGACTCCACAAAAAAATTTATTTGTTATATAAATAGTCCCAAAATTAATTTCCCATCTCAAACATAACATAAATTGTGTATGGTTATTCTTCATTAGGTTTCTCCATTTCGTTTTGTTTCTTTTTTTGTTTATAAAAAAATTCGCATATTAATTCGAACATTCATATGTTCCATAACCTAAATCTTGTGTTAGTCGTTATGTAATCGTATGACAAGGAGTATCATTGGACACACTATAAGCCCCAAAAATGGTGAGTGAATAAGTAAAGTACAAGGGATACCCACCCATCAATTCAGATGGTGGAGGTATTCTCCCCAGGTTTAGTCTCGGTTGGGAAGTTGACTTCGTAGGGGTGTATAAGTAGGGCTGTAAACGGATGTGGATATTATCCATATCCGATTCATATCCAAATCTGTTTAGTCGGATAATTATCAGAATAGGTATTTGGCGGATCGAATTCGGATAGTAAAATTACTATCCCTTTATAATCAGATACGAATTCGAATACTAGTATATCTGATCCGATAAATATTTGTCCCATTATATAATATATTTTAAAATTATATAATTAATATATCCTTTACAATATGTTTTAAAATAAAAATTTATATACTTATACAATTTTTTAATATTTTAAAACTTTTTTAAAGGTAATCGGATAATCCGGATACTATCCGAATTCGGATATTTTAATCGGAGTCGGATACGGATATTATATTTCACTATCCATCGGATATTTATTCGGATTTAGTTATTCAAATATATAATCAGATACGAATTCGGATATACCACTCTCCTCTCTGAATCCACTCTGCTTATAGCCCTATGTATAAGGGGCCATCAACCCTCCATAATTAAGACAGACCCTTTTAGAGAGGTTGCTTTGACTTATCCTTATGGCACCTTAGTGGCTAGTTTAGGTTTGGCTGCATGTGTGAGTTTAGTGTGTGTTAGTTACATGATAACATTTCACAAAAAAAAAAGATATTCTCCTCATTTGAGATAATTCTAGGATTAAGACTCGTATAGGGAATCTACAAATAAATTGGTAGTAGATTTTTCTTTCCTAATGTGGCTCGAAGATCACTCACCTCCCTAACCCTAGTAAATAATTGTTGATAAATACTGTCATGTACCAAAAATTCTAAGAGAAAGATGAAAAGTAAAGTAGGAGCAAAGTTTTTATTGTCCAAAATTTTTGTTTAAGAATGTAAATAGCATTTTCTAAAAATTTTAATTTTTCCAAATTTCAAAAAAGAAATAACTGATATTATAATCCAACATTTCATGAAAATTTGGAACAAAAGATTTTGGATTTCATCAGAAATAAATAAATTTTTTCCCAATTTTTCAAACAATTTTTTTTTTACTTTTATAAATTATTAAAGTATATAATTGAAAGCACCGATGAGCTATATTTCAAGTATTAAACTTATTAAATTATATTATATATATAGTGTATAAGATACTTGAAATTTAATCTCAAAAATCTATATAGGTCATACTTATTATATTAAGCATAAAAAATAATTAGATTAAGTAAAGTTTATAAGTAATATGTGTAAAATAAGTGTAATGTGCAGTTTATAAGTAGTTTATTATATCTTTTACTATTGTCATGGGAGAGGCAGATGTAGCCAGATTTTTTTGAAATTCCTAAACTACCCTTATATAAAACAAAACTTTAATTTAATGTTTTACTTTAATTCCCAAACTACCCTCATCTTTCTATTTAAAGAATAGAATCACAGTCAATCGTGATTGAACTAGGGGAGATTTCAATCGGACCTGCAGGTTAACACGTGACCCTTTTAACTCCTATTAACTGTGGTTAACTCCTTCCTCTCGCTCTCACGTGCATCACACGTGCCAACCGCTAGTAACTAATAAGTATAATTTACAGTTATATAATTGGTAAGCATATCTTTTTTGGATAGAAATAATTAATAAGTATAGTTTGTGCTCATTAAAGAAAATAATTTTACACTTACATCATTAAATTTCGAAAAACAAATCTTGAAATTTCTGTCCAAATTTTCAGAATTTCTCAAAGTTTCAAAATTTATTCACTAAAATTTATTTTCATTCTAAATTCACAAAAGAAAAAATAAGCTAGAATTATTTCGACTGAAAAAATTTTATACTATGAAATTTCAAATTTTTGGCTGAAATTGTTCCAAGAGGTATTTAAGTCATCTCGATTTGCGGGGGTGGGGGAGGCGAAACCAAAATTCCATTGATAGTTAAAAGCATGAGTACAAGCAATTGCCTACAAGTGTTCTTCTATCAATATGGCAATCAAACAAATTACGACCTACTTCCATGGAAATAATAAAAATGGGAATGACTATAATGATCGGCTATATTTTTCACTACTTAGACATTTTCATTGGCTATTATTATTATAATTGATTTTTTAAGTTCCTTGATGATCTGAATAACCGTAATGAATTTGAACTTATTTTTTGTAGAGAGCGGCTACAAATGCTGCGAAGGCGATCATTGATGAGGAAATTGCCAAGAATCTTAACATCAAACAACTCTTTTCTGCTTTGAAAACATTTCGTATTGCTGATTTGGGCTGCTCAGTTGGACCCAATACCTTTACTACAGTGCTGAAAATAATTGTAGCAGAGAACACAAGTATCGACCCAAATGCCTAGATTCAAGCATCCCCAAATTTCAAGTGTTCTTTAGCGATCAAAGCTCCAATGATTCCAATACGCTCTTTGCCACTCTTCCTCTAGACAGACAATACTTTGTGGCCGGCGTACCAGGATCTTTTCACGGCTGCTTATATCCCGAGGCCTCTCTCCATTTTGTGTACTCAGCATATGCACTTCAATGCCTCTCTAAGGTGCCGAAAGAGGTAGTAGACAAAAACTCTCCTGCATGGAACAAATGAAAGATCCATTACTTAAATGCTCCAAATGAAGTGGTAGAGGCTTATTCAACTCAATTCGCTAAGGACATTGAGGATTTTTTGTATGCTAGATCCCAAGAGCTTGTTTTTGGAGGGCTTATTGCACTTATCATGCCAAGTTTCCCAAATGGAACCCCTCTTTCTCAGTCCATTTTACCAATTCACCTTCTGGGATCCAGCCTAATGGATATGGCCAAGATGGTAAGTCATGCATTACCTTTTAGTACTGAAACTCATGTTTATGATCATTTCATCTAATAGTTCTGAATACTTTATATGTGGGATTGATGAGTATGAACACCAATTTGATGTTAAACGTGGTTTATATACAAGCTCCCATACTAATTGTTCGCAATTTTCATTTTCAATATGAGAAGAAGAGATTACTTTTGATTTAATCTCTTTATATGTGACTTGCATTGGATTTTCGCTTCAACGCCAAAATGCTTAATGCTCTTCCAAGGATTAGTCAGTGAAGCTAAAGTGGACTCCTTCAACTTGCCTATATACTTTGCATCTCCCCAAGAGTTAGAGGGCTTGGTAGAGAGAAATGGATGTTTCAGCATTAAGAAATTTTATCTAGCGGATTCTTCAATGAAGCACAATGCACAATCATGTGCAATGCACCTAAGAGCTGGTATGGAGGGAATCTTCAAGGTACACTTTGGAACTGAGATCATAGATGACCTAATCGACCGACACTGTGCTAAACTGGAAGAGTCTTCCTTTGTGTTCAGTTCTGACTACCAGAAAGGGAATCAATTATTTTTCATTCTCAAGCGTAAATGATGTGACTATAAGTTTCTCTTTGCCTTGTCATCCAGATTTCATTGAATTATTTTCTTTAATATTCTACAGGCTAGTTACTATTAGAAAATATCAAAATGTAATAAAGTGAATCAGATACACTGTATCAATTAAATTTGATTAGGATTAGGTTTGATTATGATGCGATAATGTTTCTATCATGAGGCTTATGTGATCTCTATATAAACTTGAATGAGGAGCCATTGTAATCATCTACGCATTATCAAAAAATAAGTTTCTTCAGTCCCTTGAGGTAGAATAAATCTATAATAAAAGTATAGAGAACACATGGAAGCAGCATGGCCATCATACTTGGGATTTTTTTAGAAATCGTGTTAAACAGAAAAGGCTACCAAGTGATCGTTAAACCTTACAATTCAATCTACTGCATTACTTTCTTTTCCATTTTTATGATGTGGAATATATTTATGATCAGGAATATATTTACGGGTAACTAGAAAACAACATTGGATTGATAGGTGTAATGGGAAAAATTCATAAAAATGATTAAGTGTTGGATAACGAGCTAGTTTTTGTTGTTATAACAACAGATGGGAGACAAGTATACAAATCAAGAACGAATTCATTCTTTTCAGGACAACGGACCCGTTGTCTACATGACAATGTACTCGTTGTTTGGAGGATGAATGTAGTCGCCCTCTTTGGACATCGGTTAATCTATCCATGTTCGCATAGAAAACGAGCTTGAGCTTCAGTCAATAACGAGACCAACTCGCGGGATGAAAAAATTAGGAGGCAATCATTCTACTCTGTTGTTAGGTGAAAAGCACTGTCTTAGCATGTAATGCATTTAATGCTAGTCATCTCAGTTGAGTTTCGACCCTAGACCGACCTTATGAATTGTGGGCTCACACGTGTGACACGTAAAACTCAAGATCTGTCTGGCATATTTGGTAATGAGTGTAAAGCAAGTGGCATGGTCATCCATGGCCATCTATGGGCATACAGAGCTAAACCTATAAATACCCCCAGAGACCCAGTGCATAAGGATAACAAAAATTTTGTATTTGCTCACTCTTATTGCTTCAGCTTTCTTATTGTACATCATCTTCTTCCAATACTGACTTTGGCATCGGAGTGTATTACATGGTGCACACCCTTCTCTTCTTTACCTCATCAGCAACTGGGCTTTGCTATCTTCAAACCAGACTTCGAAGAAACTGCTAAGGCATGGACTCTCCAAAAAATTCCCACACAAAATTGGTGTCATCTATGGGAATCTCCATAAACGAACCCCCCTTTGCTCATTTCTCATTCATCTTAGTCGCCATGGTGGATCACACCCCTGCACCCCAATATGAGGATCAAATCTTTCAAACCACTCAATTTGGTGGACATCTTGACCAAGAGACTTCTCAAGCGAGTCAGATTTTGCTACTGTTACAGTATCAGCAACCCCTTCTAACCCAGTTAGTCAACCTGCAGTAGTCATGTCAAGAAATGCTAGAAGCATGTGAACATGGCATGTATGAATCGGATATCACAATGCCCCAGACTGGTCCCCAAGCAACCCGGCCCCGTTCTCCGCCTATCCCGTCATCTCAACCTGGACAATGAGCTCAAGTTCGTGATGAAGTCCCCAAGTGGGAGAGTAATCAGGCAACGGACCGGTATTCTTTCTCCAACCGGACTGATCATGTTACGTTCACGGTCAGTCCATTGACAATCATGAAGTCAATAGAGAGTGAACCTGCCTTCGAATGGCCTGCACGTGCAAGTCGTGATGTCATAATGGGAGCGCGGACATGGGAGTACTGCCACTATCATAAGTGTCATGGCCATGTGACTAATCGTTGTCAAAACTTGAGGAGATATTTGGGAGGTTAGTGCGAGAAGGCTTTTTGGGACAGTGTGTGGTGTTTCCCAATATTGGCAAAGGTAACGAATTCCAGTGCAATCTAGTACATGATCAGTGAAAAATCAAGTGAATTGTCAAAACGCATGATGAAGCTAGGTGACCATGAGTCATAGGAGTAACATGTCTGAACGCAGTGACCACGAGTCACAAGGTTCAAGAGAGGTGACCACGAGTCACAGGAATAACATGTCTAAACGTGGTGACCACGAGTCACAAGGTTCAATACAAGTCCAAGAGAGGTGACCACGAGTCACTGGAGTAACATGTCTAAACGCGGTGACCAGGAGTCACAAGGTTCAGTACATGTCCAAGAGAGGTGACCACGAGTCACAGGAGTAACATATCTGAACGCGGGGACCACGAGTCACAAGGTTCAATACAAGTCTAAGAGAGGTGACCACGAGTCACAGGAGTAATATGTCTGAACGCGGTAACCGAGTCACAAGGTTCAATACATATCTAAGAGAGGTGACCACGAGTCACATGAGTAACATGTCTGAACACTGTGACCACAAGTCACAAGGTTCAATACATGATCAAGTGCTGGAGCAAATAATTCCGTACTCTGCAAGAGTAGTACTGTTATACCTTCTATAAATCTGTCAAGTGCATGATCAAAGGATTTCTCTAGTGCTTTCTCACATGAACTATCAAATGCAGTGTCAAGTGAATTATCAAGTGCTTGATCAATGAACTGTCTTGTACAATCTCATAATGAATTCTTAGTGAAAAATCAAGTGCAGTGTTAAGTGAATTGTCGAGAACATGATCATAACATATGACAAATGGTATGACCAGGAAACTCATGATTACAGTTTTAGATGATGTATCACCTGAATATAATTATGGGAAACCAGTGACTTATCCAAATGCATTGTCATCTAAGCATGGTGTTCTACCACGAGTTACCAATACGTTCTCCATATGAGATATCATTTGACAGAATCAATTCATAATGTGTTACACTATGGTGCATCTTATTGCTTTTAATGTATTTGCATCTTATCCGCAATTATCTTGAGTATTTTTATCAAGTGTTCGTGTGTTCATTCTGATCTTACGTGCTCTGTGCTTTATCAATTTGAAGATGATTAAGTTCTTCTCTTGATGTTTTATAGTACAAACAAGTTGCGTTCTCTGTGCCTTGTAAATAATTGAAAGTGCTTTATCTAGTGGAAGATAAAAGACAAATTACAAAATGAAACTGCCTTAATGAAGTCCCATAACGGGTTGAGTACAACGGAGAAAAAGAAAGAAGACTACAACAAGAGAAAGAAAAAAGGAGTACAACGGAACAAGAGAATAGATAAGGACTAAGCGGCAGGCTCGGTGTTAAGTTCTGCGGCAGGATCTAGCTAGACAACATGAGCAGAAGACGGCTGGACAATGGCTGCAT
The DNA here is from genome assembly GCA_015143295.1 of Tetracentron sinense. Classification (NCBI taxonomy): domain Eukaryota; kingdom Viridiplantae; phylum Streptophyta; class Magnoliopsida; order Trochodendrales; family Trochodendraceae; genus Tetracentron; species Tetracentron sinense. Next base: position 20,741,969 of record CM026560.1, on the reverse strand, counting down.
CATCAACAGAGATGGGTGGCTTAGTACGAAGATTAGGGACAACGGGAGCTGGTTCATTGGGAAGTGGAGGGTGCTCCAATCCTTGCACTTCAGGCTCGTCATCAACCTGAACAATTTATAAACCGGCAGCCTCAGAGCGAGTGGTCTCATCCTTCGACAGTTCGAGAGATTTTATCAACCGTCCAGACTTTTGAGCTCCTTCAGCAGCTCTGCTTCCGTCTTGACCCGGTCTTCAGCTATCAGCTGGTCCATCTTTTGCTGGAAGTGGCTGCGGAGAGTTTTTGTTAAAGCTTTCGTTGTGGCCTTTGCTTCCTTGAGCTACCTTGCCAAGGCCTCCTTTGCAGCGCCAGACTTCTCGAGCTGCCCGGATAGAGTTTGGGAAAACTCTTCCAGCTCACTGATTCGGAAGGTTGTAGCTTCAGCCTCTTCCTTTCGTCCTCCGCTGCTTGCCGAGCAGCCTTATGGGATGCATCCCATTGTATCTTGTAGGATTCGACTTTCTCGTTGGCCTCCCTCAGCTACATTCAGTACTTTTGTACCCAACTAGATTGTTTTCTTTGGTAGGTCTAGAGCCGGAGTTGGTTTCCAAGCCGTGGGTAGAAGAGGAGTACCATTAGGAAGAGAAGAAGGTGATCCCTTTGACAAGGGAGTGAGGGACCTAGGCCTTTTCCCATATTATTAGACTTTTGTTTCTTGTTTAAAAAGGGTTTTAATAGATATTTTGATACCTGTCACATATGGATTTATGATGTTTCTTAGGATTATACATTGGTTGACTTGGCCATAGTATTTTGTAAGGTGGTTTGCCTTATATCGAATTTTATTATTATCATTTTAGATATTCGTGTTTAGTATTGCCTTGTATGTTATGAAATCTAAGCAGGTTTAAGAAGTGTCACGGCCCAAGGTCCAATTATGACCAAGGTGGGATTTTGGGAGTGACACTTCCGGTATGAAGCTATGTGGGCCTCCCATGAGTCCTATAAATCCACCATTGCTACTGCTTAGGCTGTCCCTCGACATCGATTGGACATGTTCTCCCTTCAACACCGTATCCTTCATTGCAAGAAGGCCCTCAAGCCATGGAATCGTGAGGTATTTGGCAACCTGCAACGTCGGATAAAACATCTCCAGTAAGATCTTTGAGTCATTCAAGTCTGCCCTGATCGCCAATCAGTCCTTGCTCAAGAAAACCAAATTCTCTATTATCTGGACTTGGCTCACATGCAAGAAGAAGAGTTTTGGGCCCAAAAGTCGAGAATCAAATGACTTTGAATGGGCAACAAGAATACTGCCTTCTTTCATCAATCCACCCTCCAACGTCGCCGCTCGCATTACTCGTCTTCAAGATCAAGCGGGCGACTGGATCCAGGATAACACCCATCTTCAACACCACATAATCCAACATTTCCAAGAACTTTTCACTTCATCTGACCCAACCCCAACCGATGACCTCCTACTCAACTTGGCCCAACGTGTCTCAGTAGCCATGAATAGCTCTCTCACCCATCCTTTTTACCACCTCAAGATTCAAGAAACAGTGTTCCAACTTGGTGCCTTAAAAGCTCTGGGGATGGATGGCCTTCACGGCCATTTCTATCAATCCAACAGGGACATCGTTGGCCCCCAAGTTTGCATGGCAACACTTAGCTTTCTCAACAGTAGCTTCCTTTCGAAATATTTGAACCATACCTTCATCATCATAATACCAAAAACAAAATAGCTCGAAAACATAACCCAATTCCGTCTCATAAGTCTTTGCAATGTCATCTTCACAATCATGGCTAAATTTTTGGTGAATCAACTCAAGATCATAATGCCTTCAATCATCTCTCCTGAGCAAGCAGCATTTGTTCTAGGTTGAGAAATCACTAATAACATCTTCATTGCACACGAAGTGTTCTACTTCCTTAAGAACCCTCGTTGGAGCAAACATTTTCACGTAGTGGTCAAGCTTGATATGAACAAAGCCTATGACCGGATTAAGTAGAACTTCTTGCACCAGTTTATGCAAAGGTTGGGTTTTTGTTAAAGATTGTGCTGCTTCATCATTCACTCCTCAATGATTGTGGTATTATTCATCATCGTTCATGTCCATATACACCTGAGAAAAACGGTGTGGCAGAGAGAAAACAACGATATATTATTGAGACTGCCAACTCCCTTCTCTCGCCCAGCCACCTTCCCAATCCTTATTTGCTTGAGACAGCAAGCACTGCCATTTACCTAATAAATCGGATGTCATCTAAGCTACTTCACCACAAGTCTCCATTTGAACTGTTGTTTGGTCAGACTCCTGAGTACAAACTCCTCCGTAAGTTTGGGTGTGCTTGTTACCTCTTTAATAGCGCCACTAGACTTGACAAACTAAGCTCCAAATCATCTGAGTGCATTTTTCTTGGGTACAATGGTTCCCACTAAGGCTACAAATGTCTCAATATTTTCACAAGGAAAATTATTATCTCACGCCATGAGCTATATCAGGAGGATGTCTTTCCCTTTCCACCCTATTGCAGGTCTACAAGTTCCTCTCGCTCCACCACTGTTGTGTTCTTTGGCATCCACCCTGAGGTGTTCCATAACCCAATATCTGTTGCACCTACTTCTTCAGCCATTCATTCCTCTAAGTTGGTCTATGCACAATAGCCCTCTGCAGCAATTACAGGTTCTTCTCCCCAGTCTAGCGATCACAACCCCAGTAGGGTCCCTGAGGGAAATGTGCCTCCTAGTGATTTTATGCTCCCTGCCAAGCAACCTTCAATTCATCTGGTGGTTAACCTATCCAGCACATCGCCTGCATGTGATGCTCATCAAGATCCTCCATCTTCGATAGTGCTGCCCTCCACCGTTGGTTCTATTCAACCTATGACCACCCAGACTAGCGATGGCACCATAAGGCCTAAGATGTGGTTGACAACAAGGCATGCCATTCCGCTTGCTCTCACTATCAACAAATCTTCTGGTTTACCTAAACCAACAAACATCACATGTAAGCACCCAATTTTTACATCCCCTTAATCATGGTTAAACATCTTAACCATGGTTAATCAAACCCTAGGTAAACCCTAGTCAAGCCCTAGTCAAACCCTAGGTAAACCTTAGTCAAACCCTAGGATAAACCCTAATCCCAGGTAAACCGTAATCAAACCCTAGGTAAACCCTAGTCAAACCTTAGGTAAACTCTAATCAAACCCTAGTTAAACCCTAGGTAAACCCTAGTCAAACCCTAAGCCTAAACTTAGGACAAACCCTTATCCCAAGTAAACCCTTGTCAAACCCTAGGTAAACCCTAGGTAAACCCTAGTCAAATCCTAGCAACCCTAGGTAAACCCTAGTTTAACCCTAGGGCCCAAGCATGGGCCCATAGACCCTTGAGAGCCGTTGTTGTGGGGCCCACTAGTATTTTTCAAAAAAGTTCAGAAATGGTGGTAATAACATTACCATCATTTCCAAATTTAGTAAAATGCATAGTGCCACTGACCAATTGCATAAGGGTCTGGCCTATTTTAGCAAAAGAAAGGAAATGGCGGTAGAAACTCTACCGCCATTACTGGTGCAGTGTTCAAAACTCTGCTGGCACCCCCCTGGCCACTCCAGCTCCGCCTCCCTAGTGTTTAGGACCTCGATTTTAATCCCTAAACTACCCCAAGGCCTTCCCAATCCTATAAATATACCCCCACTCCAAGCTTCAATATTCATTCCAAAACCATCACAGTGAAGCCTTGTAGGACATCAACCAGCCTGAGCACCAGCCTTCTAAGCCATGGTCCTTCACCTGAGACCACCCCCAAGCTATCAGGGAGCTATCCAAGCCACCTCCTCAACTAGCCACCACCGTGTACCACTCCACCACTTTAGAAGTCATAGCAACAGGGTAGGCCCCCCTACCCCCTGTCCTTTTGCTTCAAGCTATGTAAGGCCCCTAGTCCTATCCCAGGGGCCATATATTTTATGTTATAGTGCGGTATACCCAGGGATAGGGGTTTCCCTGCCTCTTCATATGCATGAGGGAACCCCCTTGAGGGTTTAGACTTGGGTACAACGCCCCCCACGTGCATGACATCTCCCCTTTATCTCTGGGGGACCCTCAAGTTATGAGGGGTCCTCTAGGATAGCCTTGGTCTTGTCCATGAGGGGGCATATGTTAAACATGATGCCTATAAAAGTCATTTAGATTGTTAGACTCTTATTAATTTGATTAATAAAGACTTCTTCTTAATCTATTATGTATTTATTATGGGTAATTGACATGATCATGAGATGATCTATACGATATGAGATATCGATAAAGGTCCTTATGTTATATTATAGGAAAATTATGTGATTAGATTATCACGGGCAGATATGACTTTCCAGTTCTTTATACCTTATATAGTTACAGCTATGGGTGAAGCTAGGCACTTCACTTATATGGCTGCCACTATGCTAAGTTTTTCTCAATAGTTAAGATGTAGTTCTATCTCGAAGTATTGTAGTGGAGACTACACATTAGCATATGGGTACTTAAATGTACATTGACTGATTGCATTCAATGAGAGACCTCTTGCATAAATATACTATCAAATAGTTGGTCTCTCATTCACATTGAACAGTTTCGATGATTCTTAGATCTGATGAGTTCATCTATGACTAAGCAGTAATCCGACTATTTTGATTCCACCAACGTATTTTCTATCTTAGGGAATACAATACAGTGACAGTTAGATAGTCAAAAAGCTGTTCGAGTCATGATGAATTTCAAACAAGAAATCCATGCTCATTAATTTGAGAGATTATCCAAGTTTCGGGTAAGACAGTTGATTAAGTTTAAATCCTGCGCAGGTGATTTTGAAATCAAAATAAGTTTTGAAATATACTTTTGTTAAAAAATATTATACATATCAAATATTTTCTCAAAATGTTTTCCAAGATAAATTGTTTCTCATGGCTTAATCAGAAGTCTTTGAAACCTGGATGATTTGCAATGGGCTATGAGTTAGATAGTATGTCAATCTCAAAGGCCCATTAAGGATAATGTATTTGGAAGGATAAATCGAATTTAAAAGTTCATGTGGCGGGATCCGTATTGGTTAATTTTCATACACTGGGATTCAATTGCAACATGTATATCTCACGTCACTTGCAATTCTGATGTAATTCCTGTTTAGGGTCAATGAGATAACATTGGGTAAACCAGGGTAAGAATGTCCCAGAGCAATCTATGGAGATGCTCACATAATAAATACATGCTCAATAATTGATTAAATGTTAATCAATTATTTAAGGGGGTTGATAACATTCACGCAAGGGCATGAACGTTATCAACTTCACGCTGTGCAAATTTAGGGGCAGTTTGGATATTAACATTGGCATAAAGGGTATTATTGGAAAAATAGAAAAAGTTGATTTTATAAAAGTATCTAACATAGAAAGCATAATTACAAAACTACCATTCAAATTGCCTTGCGTGAAGGATTACAGAGTTCACGCAAGAAGTGCACTCTAACATTTCCCTTATTTAAGTGATTAAAAGTTAATCATTAATTAAATAGATTAAAAGTTAATCTATGGTTTAAATTAATTTTTAATTTAAATCTAGGGATTATATTAGTAATTATTTAATTAACCTAATTAAAGGGAAAATGCATTTGACCCATATCCATAAACCCATTAATATGGGCCCAAGCCCATGGGTTTAAACCCTAGGGTGGGGCGCCTACTTTGGAAATCTTAATTGGATTAGGACTTGGTTACTTGAATAATTATTGAGTAATAACTCTATTAATTATGGAATTAAATTCCGATTGTTGGAATGCAAATAGGATTAATAAAAGATAGAATTGGATCCGAACAAGGAGTCTAGCACTCCCCAAAGCTCACGCCCCCCCACCCCCCATTTGGTTATGATATCCTAGTTTGACTGGGATTCCTCCCTTATGTTGATTGTTGACTAATCCCCTTTAAATTAAGAAATCCTTTTTGGAAAAGGACTCTTTAATTAGTAGGTTTACTACAACTAAAGTAGTTATAGATAAACTAGGATATTGTTTAATTAATAATAAGAATTATTATTGATAAACAATTCCTAAGAGATAAGATCAAGTTGGAATAGGATTAGGATAGGATTCTACTCTATAAATACACCAACACCCAAGACCATAGGAAAATTAATTCTCTAGAATTTTTTCTCTCTCCCTCTCCTCTCTCTCAAAACTGTAAGCCCCTAGGGTCTCCCCTAGGGATTTTCGTGAGCTTCAAAGGGTGCTTCAAGTTGTGTTTTGCTACTTTAGGGTTTTGAACCTTAAGGTTGTGGGTGATATAAGGTCTACACCATTACTCCATCTTCTTCCTCTTGCTTCAACAATTTCAAAGAGAGATTCTAAAACTTCGTGGGGATAGTGAAGAACAAGGATCGAGCTTCTAGTATTTCTTCGAGAAATCTCTACAAAGAGTTCTGACGATTCGAGTGAATTTAGCTTCACCGGTGAACATCATTCATCGAGATAATGTGATTAAAGCTCTTAGATAATTTTCGTTGCCTTCATGGTGTAAAGATCATAGGGATCTAGTTTCCGCATACATTTTTATCCGGATCCCCCTTCAAGGGGTATCAGAGCATGGTTAGGAATTTTTTTTTTGTTTATTTTAAAGGATGAATAAATAAATAATTTAATTCATGAGATGAATTTAATTTTATTTATTTATTTATTCTCATAGTTTTCATTATTTTATTTCTTCATGAGATGAATAAATAAATATTTATTTTATTATATTATTGAATTAGATTTTATAATGATAATTTAATAATTTTAAAAACTAGCATTATATGTGATATAATTAAATTCAAAATAAAGAGTTTATTTTGAAATTTCTTTTTAAATGATTTGGTCATTTAATATATATTTATTAATTATTTAAAATAATTAATAAATGATTTTCCCCATAAATAGATTTTATTCGAAAAATTATAAAACCCTAATTTATGATGAGATCATATTTAGAATTTTCGATTCTCTTAATTTTTTTTATTTTAATCTTGGATAATAGTAGAACCAATCTATATCAAAGCCTCTTGCATTGGAGAAAGGATCTTGCATTCGAGAAAGAAATAAAATATTGTAGAGATTTTAAGAAAATTCTATCTTATATTTTAAAAATAATTTTATGAAAATAATTTTATGAAAAATTCAATTTTTTTTATTCTCCGGGGTTTGATCTATTTAAGATATAGATTTTATCGAGTGGTTTGATAATTGTTATCAAATTTTAAATCCTATTAAAATAAGAAAAAGTACTCCATCACCATGTAGCATCTATTTTATATGAGATTATAGTTATGAGTCATATTTTATGATAAATTGTTTATCATTCATACATTCATATTAGAGGATAATATGTAGTAGGATTTTCTGGCAATTTTGTAAAGGGTAGATTCATTCGGTTTTCCTGAAAAGGGCGAATGGAACACTGGTTTCTCTAATGTCATTATTTTATCATGCATTGGTAGAGATGTTGTGAAGGAGGATACTGCGATGTTGATCTGGATAAGATGATAAAGGATGGGATCGCGAAGGAGTTTGCGAGCTGCCTTTGTTCTTATCCCATTCTCTTGCAGCCATGCATTTTAATTTCATTGACCCATAACTATTAATTTCATGTAATGCTTATTTGTTGTTTATATTATCATGAGATGATTTCTATTATCTATTGTTTAATTATTCTATTGAAATAATTGTCCTTAATATATCATATGCATATAAGACTGGGGACAAGTCCCTAAGTATTATGATCTTCTGTCATACACTATGTGATCTTATAGTGGGGAGTGTGAATAAGATGACAGGCCAAAGCCAGGCCTAATCCCTCTCACCTGTGTGTGAACATGGTGAAAACTATATAAGTAAATAGTGGGAGCAATAATGCCAAAGCGTGAACTTTTGCTAGGTGTTTATTAGGTTCATGGGAGGTGGGCACATGAATAAGAGATATTATACAATAACACCAAAGTGTGAATATAATATCCCTTATAGATCAGACAATAGATTGAATGCTTCAAGATTCACAAGATATGATTTGTGAAATTGGAGAAGATAGTTTCTATCTGCCTATTCAAGGCGATGTGATATTATGCCCAAAGGCAGGATCACATTAAGCCAGTGTCTAGGTTTTCGATGCCAATTGATTCTTCCCAAATTGGCAATACCATTAGAAACAGACCCATAATCTAATAGGTTAATAATGAATTCAATAGATCCCTAATACTATCTTTTCTGTCATTTGATTAGATCATTACTGAAATTCTTCGTGATGAAAAGTTAGTAGGAACTAACTATGTAGACTGGAAGAGAAATTGATCTTCTTAAGAAGGTTGAATTTCATGAGATGAAAGACAACACAGCCAGTATCCAAGATGAACCTAATCCTTCCACTATTAATTCTTCTAATTTTGTTCCATTGAGAAGGTCTAAAAGAGTTTCAAGACTACCAGATAGACTTCAATAATGAGGTTTATCTAGTTACCCCTGGTAATGAGGATACAGATCATAATACTTATCAGGAAGCTACATTAGATGTAGATGCATCTCAATGGAATAAAGCCATGAATGCTGAAATAGATTGCAAGTATGACAACGGCGTTTGGAATTTAGTAGATCCACCAGATGGTATAAGGCCAAATTGGATGCAAATGGATTTACAAAAGGAAGAAGGGTGCCGATGGTAATGTGGAGACCTATAAAGCTAGACTTGTTGCAAAAAGTTATACTCAAATTCAAGGAGTTGATTATGAGGATACCTTTTAACCTGTAGTTATGCTCAAATCCATCAGGATATTGCTAGCTATAGCTGAACACCATGACTATGAGATATGGCAAATGGATGTCAAAACTGCTTTCCTTAATGGAATGTTAGATGAAGACATCTACATGAAGCAACCAGAAGGCTTCATTGCTCCTAACCAGGAGAACATGGTATGCAAACTCAACAAGTCAATATATGGTTTAAAACAAGCTTCCAGAAGCTGGAACTAAAGATTTGATCTTTCAATCAAAGAATTTGGATTCCAAAAGAATTTAAAAGAATCTTGTATATACAAGAAGGACAGTAGGAGAGTGGTAGTATTCCTAATTCTTTATATAGATGACATCCTACTCATTGGGAATGATGTAGGGATGTTGTCATCAGTCAAAATATGGCTTTCTCAGAATTTCTCAATGAAATACTTGGGAGAGGCATCCTATACTTTCGGAATAAAGATTCTAAGAGATAGGAAATGCCGAATGTTGGGATTGAGCCAAACTTCCTACATAGACAAGATTTTGTCTAGATACAGTATGAGTGATTGTAAGACATCACTCATTCCTTTTAGACATGGTGTCACTTTGTCTAAAAAGATGACCCCGACATCAACTGATGAGATCAAGCAGAAGAATAGGTGCTCTTATGCTTCGGTAGTTGGGAGCCTCATATATGCCACGTTATGTACTAGACCGGATATCTGTCATGCAGTGGGAGTTGTTAGTCGGTTCCAAAGCAGTCCAAGTATAAGATAATTGGACTGCTGTGAAGCATATCATGAAGTACTTGAAAAGAACTAGGGATTATGTGCTTGCTTTTCACATAGAGGAAGTATCTTCTCATTAATGAGATTATTGAGAAGCAAGACATCTATGTAACAAAAATTAGGTCTCAACTTAATGTTGCTAACCCGATGACTAAGTCTTTATTAAATAAAGTATTTGTAACACACTTAGATAGTATGAGATTGAAATCTATGACATAGTGACTTTTAGGGCAAGTGGGAGATTGTTAGACATGATGCCTAGAAAAGTCACTTAAATTGTTAGACTCTTATTAATTTGATTAATAAAGAATTCTTTTTAATCTATTGTGTATTCATTATGGGTAATTGACCATGATCATGAGACGATCTATATGATATGAAATATCGATAAAGGTCCTTACGATATATTGTAGGAAAGTTATGTGATTAGATTATCACAGGCAGATATGACTTTCCAGTTCCTAATATCTTATATAGTCATAGCTATGGGTGAAGCTGGGCATGGCTGCCACTATGCTAAGTTGTTCTCAATAGTTAAGATGTAGTTCTATCTCGAAGTATTGTAGTGGAGACTACACATCAGCATATGGGTGCTTAAATGTACACTGACTGATTGCATTCAATGAAAAACCTCTTGCATAAACATACTATCAGATAATTAGTCTCTCATTCACATTGAACAGTTTCGATGATCTTTAGATCTGATGAGTTCATCTATGACTGAGTAGTGATCTGACTATTTTGATTCCACCAACATATTTTCTACCTTAGGGAATACAATACAGTGACAGTTGGATAGTCAGAAAGCTATTCTAGTCATGATGAATTTCAAACAAGAAATCCATGCTCATTAATTTGAGAGATTATCCAAGTTCCAGGTAAGACAGTTTATTAAGTTTAAATCCTGTGCAGATGATTTTGAAATCAAAATAAGTTTTGAAATATACTTTAATTAAAAGATATTATACGTATCAAATGATTTTCTCTTAATCAGAAGTCTTGGAAACCTGGATGATTTGCAATGGGCTATGAGTTAGATAGTATGTCAATCTCGAAGGCCCAATAGGGATAATGTATTTGGAAGGATAAATCGAATTTAAAAGTTCATGTGGCGGGATCCGTATTGGTTAATGTTCATACACTGTGATTCAATTGCAACATGGATATCTCACGTCACTTGCAATTCCGATATAATTCTTGTTTAGGGTCAATGGGATAACATTGGGTAGGCTAGGGTAAAAATGTCCTAGAGCAATTTGTGGAAATGCTCACATAAGAAATACAAGCTCAATAATTGATTAAATTTTAATCAATTATTTAAGTGATTAAAATTTAATCATTAATTAAATAGATTAAAAGTTAATCTATGGTTTAAATTAATTATTAATTTAAATCTAGGGATTATATTATTAATTATTAAATTAACCTAATTAAAGGGGAAATAGGTTTGACCCATATCCATAAACTCATTAATATGGACCTTTAATATGGGCCCAAGCCCATAGGTTTAAACCTTAGGGTGGGGGCGCCCACTTTGGAAATCCTAATTGGATTAGGATTTGATTACTTGAATAATTATTGAGTAATAACTCTATTAATTATGGAATTAAATTCCGATTGTTGGAATGCAAATAGGATTGATAAAAGATGGAATTGGATCCAAACAAGGAGTCTAGCACTCCCCAAAGTTCATGCCCCTTTGATGCTCACGCCCCCCCCCCCCCCCCCCCCCCCCCCTTTTGGTTATGGTATGCTAGTTTGACTAGGATTTCTCCCTTATGTTGATTGTTGACTAATCCCCTTTAAATTAAGAAATCCTTAGGACTCTTTAATTAGTAGATTTACTATAACTAAAGTATTTATAGATAAACTAGGATATTGTTTAATTAATAATAAGATTTATTATTGATAAACAATTCCTAAGGGATAAGATCAAGTTGGAGTAGGATTAGGATAGGGTCCTAGTCTATAAATACACAAACACCCAAGACCATAGGAAAAATAATTCTCCAAAAATTTTTCTCTCTCCCTCTCCTCTCTCTCAAAACCATGAGCCCCTAGGGTCTCCCATAAGGATTTTCGTGAGCTTCAAGTTGGGTTTTGCTACTTTAGGATTTTGAACCTTAAAGTTGTGGGTGATAGAAGATCTACACCATTACTCCTTTTTCTTCCTCTTCTTCAACAATTCCAAAGAGAGATTCTAAAGTTTTGTAGGGATAGCGAAGAACAAGGATCGAGCTTTTAGTATTTCTTCGAGAAATCTCTACAAAGAGTTCTGACGGTTCGAGTGTATTTAGCTTCACCGAGGTAATATGACTAAAAATCTTAGATAATTTTAGTTGCTTTCATGGTGTAAAGATCATAGGGATCCAGTTTCCGAATAAATTTTTATCGGGATACCCCTTCAGCATATTCTAGTTTCTGTCAAAACTAGGAATGACGGTAAAGTCAATAGCTCCATTCCTGGGAGTACCGCCATTCCTAGGCTTCTCATTGCAGCACCTATAGCACCTATTTGGGTGGGCCCTAGTCCATTCCAGGGCCATGATTAGGTCCCTCAGACTTTCCCCAATCTACCCTTGTCCTTCCAGGTTCATCCTTGCTGCTTAACCATGGTTAAAATGCCCCTAACTTGAAACTGTCCAGAATGGCGGTAGAAACTCTACAGTCATTTTGAGTTTCTGTTTACAGTGTATTCAAGCCCATTTCAAAGCACTCCCTGGACCCACAACAATCCCAGGACACTCAGGGGAGTCCCCTCTTCAGCCCAATGGGTCCCTAACCCCTTGGGTTCACCCTTAACCAACCCCCCTGGCCAGCAAACTCAGTATCAGAAATGTTTGAAAATGGCGGTAGAGTCTCTACCACCATTCCAACTCACTATATATATGGGATTGGCGGTAAAGACTTTACCGCCATTTCATGTTTTCTTTAACTTAGGCTTTGCACAGGGCCCAGACCAAGTATGAGGCCATTCTAGGCCCTGCCATGCCATCTGGACCCACCCTGACCAAATCAAATCCTTTAACCGGGGTTAACTCAACCCTGATTAACATTTAACCATGGTTAAGGCACTTTTAACCCTTGGAAAAATGCCAAAAACATTCAAGAATGTAAAAGAGACAAAAAAATCAGACTTTAGACCATTTTTACCATGATTAGCAGTCCTAACCATGGTTAACCCTCCCTTTAATCGCGGTTAGCAACCCTAACTCATAGTTAAACCCCTTTTGGCCTATCGGGCCTAATCTCTTAGCTTATTGGGCTTACCCTTAGCCTATCACGCCCAACCTTAGCCTACCGGGCCCAACCTTGTATTCCCTGATCACGGTTAGCAATCCTAACCATGGTTAACTTATCCTTTAACCCCGATTAGCAATCCTAACCATGGTTAACTTATCCTTTAACCCCGATTAGCAATCTTAACCTTGGTTAAATCTAACATTGGCCTACCGGGCCAAACCCTAGTCTACCGGACTAATCTCTTAGTCTACCGGGCTAATCCTTAACCCACCAGACCTAAACCATGCACTTGACCAACCCGGTCAACCAAACCCTCACCTTCGGGCTAGACCCTTAGTCACCCTGATGCACACACACACACCCCTTAGCCTTGGCACGGGCTCATATGTCAGAACTACGGTCAGTTTGATCTCACCCTTGTAAATACATAGGCAACCCAACCCGGGTTCACCCTAGTTAGTTTTTTCTTTCTTGGGTTAGTATTATCATAAACACTTAGGTATTTAAATATAACTTAACTTTAATTTGACTTACATCTAGAAAGTAGGTAACCATTGAAAAATGGGGGTCCTGAGGTGCCTAACAGCTTCCCCGGGACTTAACCGAACCTCTTACCTAGAACTCTCACACAGACTAAGACCTTATCCACAACTCGGGGACTTATCCCTTCTGAATTAATAGGTGGCGACTCTCAACATAATCCGTGAGTAACAAATCCCGTGCTCACATCACAGATGTGGTTAAAATTCCAGAATGGCACAATGTAATGTCCGAGGAATTCAATGCCTTACTCATAAATAGAACATGGTCCCTGGTTCCAGCTACGACCGGCCATAATGTTGTTGGCAGTAAATGAGTTTTCAAACTCTAGCACAAGCCCGATGGTACCATCAGTAGATTCAAAGCTCTACTTGTCACCAAGGGCTACAATCAACATCACGGCCTTGACTATGACAAAACATTCAGTCCAGTCATCAAAGCTACTACAAATCGCACTATCCTAGTTATCGCTATATCATATGGATGGTCCATTCGCCAGTTGGGTGTTTGCAATGCATTTCTCCATGGCACTCTCCAAGAGGAAGTCCTTATAAAACAACCGCCAGGGTTCATTGACAAAGAATTCTCGATCATGTTTGCAAGCTTCATAAGGCAATCTATAGCCTAATAGACTCACACAGACAAAATAGACTCTTGATTTACTCGATCGTGCAAGAATGACTGGGTGTAAGCCCTGCTCTACATTGTTGGCAGGAGGCACGGAGCTCTCTATATTGGATGGTGATCCAATTGAAGATCCTACAGGCTATCAAAAGATTGTGGGTGCTTTACAGTACCTTACTCTGACTTGCCCATATATTACTTATGCGGTGAATCTGGCCTGTCAATTTATGCATAACCCACTTCAAACCCATCAGACTGTGGTCAAACGAATTCTCCGGTACTTAAAGGGATTGATTGGTCTTGGACTACATATTCAGATCTCTAACTCTTTTGACTTTACAGCATACTCTGATGCTGATTGGGTAGGATGTCTCGACAATCGCAGGTCCACTTCTGGTTTCTTTATCTATCTCGGACCTAATCTTATCTTATGGGGTAGCAAAAAGAAACCTGCTATCTCCTAATCGACTGCAGAAGCAGAATATCGAGCACTAGTTGTCACCTGTGCTGATACAGTTTAGATTTGTTATCTCCTCTGTGACATTGGGATTTCCCTCCCTACGCCCACTCGAATACTTTGTGATAATGTCAACGCAAGTTACATGGCTTCAAATCCGGTCTTCCATGCTCGTAGTAAGCATATAGAGATTGATTATCACTTTATCAGAGAACGAGTCAAATCTTGTTTGTCCCAACGCAAGATCAAATAGATGATGTCTTCACCAAAGCTCTTCATGGTCCTTGCTTTCGTTACCTAAGGTCCAAATTATTGCCTTCCAAGTCATCAACTTGCGGGGGAGTGTTAGACACATCAACAGAAGATTAAGTCACGAAGGATAGGTAATCCTATCACATAAGGATTATCCTTTCATCCTATCTGTAACCAAGTATATCCCATTGGGTTAGATCAGATTCAATCCCTGTGCATCATGTATCCTAGTTGTACTCAAAGTCTGATAATACCTCTCCTTGCCTCTCTAACACAAAGGACAGTACCACAAAGTTAATACCTCATACTATCAACAGTTGAACCTGTCGGCCAAACCGGACGAACCAGAAACTGGTCACCCTACCGGTTCGACAACCAGTCCAGTTATGACCAAAACCGTTGGTGGAATGAGACACATATTGTGTGTTCTTACATCAATCCAATCAAGCAAATTACAACATTTTTCCTTGAAAATGATAAAAAGAAGAGTGGCTATAAAGGTCTACTATCTTTTTCACTGCTTAGAAATGTATATTGGTTTTCTTTTTATTGGTCGCATGTATTGGCTATTCTCATTATAATTGTACCTTAATGAATTGAAATATACAATTGAGGGGGAGTCACATAAGCACTTTTGTTTTGGTTCACGATGTATCGTTAGACTGCAACCCTACTAAGTATGGTTAGTATCTATTCTAGGTGAGCAATGAGCATCTTAAACATCACATCCCTCAGCACTCAATGTCGGATCAAAGGAATGGTGGACTCACCAAGGAGGCAAGCTTTGCTGCCCATATATCTTCCCATATATAAGCTTTCCCTAATAAGTGGTATGAAAAGCAGAAGGTCCACTAGCCCGTTAACTCTTAACTCGGAACAATAGATAAATTATATATCACTAAAAAAGAAAAAAAGGAGGTAAATGACGCTGACCTCCCCATGAGGTTTGGTGAAATTTCACAAACCTCCCCCCTAGTTTCTGAAATAACACTACCCTTCCCTGAGGTTTGTCAAGATAACACCGTTGCAGTTTACAATTTTACCACCATTACTTGAGGAAACACATCTTACAACTAGGGGTCAACACAAGCCGAGCTAACTCAATGACTTGGCTCGATTCAGCTCCCAAACTTGACACATGTCCTCTTTGACATTCATTAACCGTGGTTAAGATTCACTCATCTCTAAGGTTAAATAATATAACCTTAGTTTTTAGAAAATAATATTTTTTAAAAATTAAAAATGTTAATTTTTTTCTAAAAACTAAGTTTATATTATTTAACCTTATGGATGAGTGAATATTAACCACAGCTAATAGATGTCAAAGAGGACATGTGGCGAGCTTCGGAGGTGTGCATGTACCACCCAATATAATGTGGAGTGCATGCTATCACTCTACCAAACCTTGGTTTTTTTTATAAAAAAAAAACAACTTAGGTTGATTATGTTTAACCACAATTAAAGGGGATCTACAAGCCCCTACATGTCCCTTTTAACACCTTCTAACTGTAGTTAAGATTCACTCACCCCTAGGATTCATCCATTTAACCTTGGTTTTAGAAAAAAAAATCACCTTAGGTTAATTATGCTTAACCATTAAAGGGTCTCTATAAGCCGTCATGTGTCCCTTTTCATACCCACTAACTATGGTTAAGATTTACTCACCCCTAGAGTTCATCTATCCAACCTTGGTTTTTTAGAAAAAAATATTATATTTTCCTTAAGTTTTTTGTTGAATACTATTAACCTTAGTTTTGAAAATATATACTAACCTTAACTTTATACTTACCAAACCCAATTATCATTTTTAGTGTACTAACTGACTTTGCCTTTAAGAAGGAAACTTTAGATATTTTAAAATGTTTAAATGATGACATCATCAAAATTCATTAATGTAAGTAATGGTCAACTAAAAAAAGGAGGTATGTGTTACAAACAATTGAAATTGAGGGGAAGATAGTGTAATTTCAGAAACTAGATGAGAGGTTTGTGAAATTTCACCAAACCTCAAGAGAAGTTAGTGTAATTTACCTAAAAAAAAAAAAAAAACTTCTAGTTTCCAAGGCCACAAGTGCTGTTAATAATCCATTATAAAATATCGTCATCATGATCGATACCTTATCACAAAAACTTGAGGTCGGCAACACAAATCCAATTTTACAGATCTGTTCTTAGCCATAATATGGGTTAAGTAGTGCATTATTAAATCAATCTTTCCTCGCTATTTTAATACTCTTTTAAACACTTCAACCTAAGGATGTCGGCATTGAGAGTTGGTGGCTTGGATTATAAGACCATGTTATCAATCCATTTTCAGTCAAAGTCCTTGGTTAAATGGTGTATGAATGCTTGTCCATATATTAGTCAAGAAACTCATCTTCTATTCAACCACTATTTGCACACAGTGGTAGTGTATCCCCTATTTTTGAGGAGGTACCGTGTTCCATTCCCGAGAGGATGGGGGATTGTATATACTCTTCACCCCGTCCACTAACTAACAGATACTAACACCTAACGGGTGTTGTGGCCTAAATGTATATCTCGCCCCCCAAAAAAGAACCACTATTTGCAATAAGTCATCTACCAGCGCGTCTAATCTTTACTATTATAATGCGAGAGGCATGCCTAGATGATTTTTTTTGAAATTTCCAAATTATCCTTATATAAAAACAAGCATTGATTTAATATTTTACTTTAATTCTTAAACTACCCTTGCCTTTGATTTAATGTTTTACTTTAATTCCTAAGCTGCCCCTTGCCATCTATCTATTTAGAATCACAGCCAATCACGATTGATCTCAGGGAGAGTTCAATCACACCCATGGGTTAACACATGCCCCTTTTAATTCTTATTAACTCCTTCCCTCGCTCTCACGTGCATTGCACGTGTCACTAACATGTTCAATCGGGTGTCGTTAACTCTTTTCCCTTTACTAGTTTTCATTAAACATACATGCCTAGTTGTCGTCTTTTATTCTTTTGGAGACGGCGAAAGTATGAAATGTTGGAACATTTCAACCGTTACATCACAAAATGTTGTACTACACACTGCCATTAGTACAATCAGGCAGGTGTATGTGATGTCTATATATTTATGTTATAAAAGGGAAACATAATTGTGGTTGAGAGACGAAGAGCGAGAAAGAGAGATGGAAGATGTGGAGAGGAGCAACAACATATCGACCGAGTCTTTACTATGAACGGAGGAGATGGGCCTTACAGTTACGCCAAAAACTCCGACTATCAGGTATCTATTCTAGCCACCTTTACTTGTTTCATATCCATGGAAAGAATTTCTTTGGTAAGACCAATTGCAACTATGGGTATAACAGGGGCGACTAGTGGATTCTTTTCCGTCAGCTCCTTAGATTACATTACTGTTCAAGACTTCAATCTCACTTCGAGCTTACAGATTTATGTTGAAGCTCAAGCTTGTAAAAACTATTGGAAATTTGAGCTTGATTTGGTTCGTTATAAATATTAATGAATTAAGCTTCTTTGAGCCGAGCTTCAGGCCTTATTTTTCAAGCTTAACTTAATACATCCCTACTTCTTTCTATGATTTGGGAATTTTGTTTCAATGCTTTGGACACCTTATCAAGGTTTTAAATTTCATCCAGATTTTGCAAAATCTAGGTTTCGTCCAACCTCGACAACATAGATATAGAGTGGATTCGGAAAACACGATTTCAGCTGTAATTTCAAAATTTTCAAGTCAAATTTTGAATTTTCGGGATTTCGGCAATATTTTAGAAATTTATTTTTAAATTAAAGTTTCTTTTTATTAATATTTCACAATATTTTGATATTTTTATTAGGGCTGTATTCGGGCTGGGCTTGACCAGGCTTGGCCAAGCCCGACTCGGGTTGAATGGATTTGATCAAGGCCCAAAGCCCGACTCGGCCCGAAATAGAGCTGGAAAGTGCTGCCCAAAGCTCGGCCCAAATTCAAAATCCTGGCTCGAAGCTCGGCTCTGTCCGAATTGATTCAAGCTCGAGCTGGGCTTGGCTTGGCTCGAGCTCGGCTTGAATTGAGTTTTCGGGCTTTTTTTTAGGCTTGGCTTGGCCCGTTTAAGCCTAAAATTCGAGCCGATCTCGGGCCAAACCAGGCCGAGCCAAGCCGCACCAACGGGCTGATTGAGCTTTGTGCACCCCTAATTTTTATCAGAGAATTTATATATTAATTTTAAAAATAAAATAATAATATTTATATATATATATATATATATATAATTTTAACTAATAAATATATATATAATTTTACCTAATAAATATATATATATATATATAATAAAATATTAATAAATCTGAATCTGAAATTTCACTGAGATACCGCAATTTCTCGGGATTTCGGTTTAGGTTGGCTGACCAAAATCACCGAAAATTTCGGGATTTCAAACCTTGCACTTGATTTATTTTACTTTTGAACTTAATATTTTTGGCTTTTATCATTTTGGTTAGAGGCAAGGGTGGCTAGTATATAATAGCTGTTCTTTCATGATGTTTGATTCTGGATGGGCTATATATCTCTACTAATATAAAGAGGATTCCTCTGTTCAAAACGTTAATTGATATTTATGTTAATTACAAAAATACCCTTTAACTTTTATCTAATGTATTACTCTATTACTTATTATAAGATAATGATTAGAATGCTCTCATTAAAAAGTCTACTAATTTTTTTTATAAATTTCTAAAATCTCCTTATCATAATCATGTATATAAGACAAATTTTAGTGAATGTTTGTTTAATTCTCATACCACCCTTATCCAGCTATAGAATACTTGAAATTTTCTAGGGTTATACACTACTTAACTATGGCTACGATTCACTCACTCCTAGGGTTCATCGACTTATTTTTAGTTTTATTTAAAAAATTAACCCGAAAATTTAGTGAATTTTAACCGGGGTATACAAAATATTAATATTTTTTCTAAAAAACCAAGGATAAGTGGGTGAACCCTTAGGGTGGGTGAACTCTAGGGGTAAGTAAATCTTAACCACAATTAAGGGTTGTCAAAAGAGACTCATGAGAACCCTATGATTCACCCACTTATTCTTTGGTTTTAAAAAAATATTAATTTTTTAAACCTTGGTTAAAATTCATTAACTCATAGGGTGAAATTTTTTTTTTTCTAAAAACCAAGGATAAGGGGTTGAATCCTAGGGGTGGGTGAATCTTAACCATAGGTAAGAGGTGTCAATAGAAACACATGGTAACCTCAAGAGCATAACCGGACTCCAACTGTGGTTAAAATTCACCCACCCTTAAAGTTCACCCACTTATCCTTGGTTTTTAGAAAAAACATATTAATTTTTTTAACCCCTAATTAAAATTCAACATCTCATAGGGTGAAAAAAATTCATATTTTTTTTCTAAAAACAAAGAATAAGTGGTTGAACTTCAAGGGTGAGTGAATCTTAACCACAATTAATGAGTATTAAAAAGTGACACATGGTGACCTTAGTGGCGTACCCAGACTCCTCGCTCTCTTAATAAAACGCTCCGAAAGAAAAACTTCTTGCCCGTCCCTTTCTTTGCTATACCCAAAATGCCCCTAAAGCTTTTTGAGTATCAAAATGTCCCCAAGTCATATTTTTATAACCAAGTGTCCCTCACATTTCTATATCCAAAATATTCTTTAATTTTATTTCCAAATGCACTTACTAGAGTCCCTCTTCCCAATCTCTCTCCTCTTTCCCTCTCTCTCATGCATCGCACGGCCCCCCACTAGTAATGCATATATGGAAAAGTGGGATGAGGGAGAGTTCAATCTCACACTAGTGTTCTACTGCTTCCATGGTGTTGGATGGCTAGTCTATAACTGCAACTGTAATTGGTTATGATCCTATCTTGAACAAACAGCATTTGTACGTGAACACGTGTTTTTTATGATCACAGCCAATCGTGATTCAATTCCGGAAGAGTTGAGGGAGAGTTCAATCGCACCCATAGATGAACACTTGTTTCTTTTAACCTCTATTAAGTATGGTTAAGATTCATAATCCTTACTGTTCAATATGCTAACCTTGGTTTGTAGAAAAAAAAAGTAATGTTAAAAAAATACTAAAGAATTATCAACTCTAGGGTTAACCCACATGCCTTGTCTGTTCCCCTCCAAATCAAAAACTCTGCAATACAATAACTTAAGGATGAGCTGCTGCAGGAACCCCACCGCTACCAGTAGGGTTCGGTACAAACGTATAGTTGCCGTCACCACCACCCAAGTATGGAATCATGACCCGTCCAATACCTGGATAGAATGAAAGATGGTTTGAGGAGGTTGTTGGCGATATATCTGTTCCAATAACTCCCCAATCAATCTTTCCTTAAATTGGTAATTGCTAATATAAAGTTAAAAGAGTACATTGGTGAGTGTCGCCAGGTCGACAGAGGCTTTGGATAGAAGGAAAGATTGATTGGGGAGACAGTTGGGCTATCTATTCCAATAAGAAATAAGGGATGCTTTTGCCAAATGAGTAATTACAAATATAATGTTGAGGATAAGAAGGAGAGGAAGGAGGGAGGAATATGAATTGTAAGCTATTGCTAGGGAAGTCTCAGAGAGATTTTCAGCAAGGCTTTGGCTTGTCTCTGGCGAAGCCAGAAACCCCTCTCGGGGTTCCATACATTGTGCGACAGTTGGCCAAAAAATGGGGAGAAGTCATTTCATTTTCTCCCCATTTTTTTGACTTCTCCCCATATGATATCTCTTCCCTATATTCTCACACACTTACCGCCACATGTCTTATTAAGGTTGGAGAAGTCAAAATCGTGGGCCCCATGATTTTGACTTCTCCACCACTTGTCACCTATTCTATGGAACCCCGAGATAAGCCCTTTCTGGCTTCGCCAGAGACAAGCCCAGGTCTTTCAGCAAGAGTAGTACGGTGACAGAGGAAGAAGATAAAGATAAGGGTATTTCTGCCCTTTTAAATTTCTCTGTCATTTAACTTACAATATTTTATGTATTGCTGTGTGTGTGATCAGTAAATCTATCAGCACTTTAAATTAAATTTTTTTTTTAAAATTCTAAAAAACAAGATTAAATTGTTGAACCCTAAGTGTTATTGAATCGTAACCACAATTAATAGGGGTTAAAAGTGATGTGTTGACCTATGGGTGTGAATAAACTCGGGGTGAGTTCACCGCGATTGGCTATGATATCTGATCTCAGTCCTGAAAGACAAGTTTGCACAAATCCTTAGGCATCATTATGACACCTATTTTGAATATCAATTTTTGCCAACTCTTTTAGACATTGCAAAGACTTTGGTTGCGCCAAATAGTGCTGGGTAGTAACCCAAACTCCAAACCTGGAAATCTCGCATTCACAATTTGAGAGCAAAATTACTTCGAGATCATGGTTTCAACTTTTATAAAGTGTGATGTATAGTTTATTGAGAGAGTGATTTATGGTTTCTGGAAATCACCTTCTCAAAGAGAGCAATATCTGTGTAAAGTTTCTTTTTTTCTTCAATTTTCATGTTATTTTGTTGAACATTTTTCCTGTTAAGTGGGGGTGAATTTTGTCATTTTCCCTTCTAGGATACAAAATTCTGATTAGATTAATTTGTTAATATTGGTGAACTTGCAATTGAATTTGAAATTATATATTGACTACACATTGATGATCTTGTTTACCGTGTCTACATATTTGAATGATGAATGATTTTGATATCTTTGGGGCTACAAATATTTTCATAACCCATCAAGCATATATGTATATGTGTGTGTGTGTGCGTGCTTCGGAGGTACTCTCGAGCATATGCTAAATTGAAATTAGATGCTCTCGTGCTCTCGCTCATACTCTCGTTCTATGCTCTGGTTACTTAGGGTAGAAAATGGTCTCCATTTTTAACAAACTTGAAGAAAAGATTAGAGAGAAGAAACGATAAGTAGAGAAAAAATATATTTTTTTCCAAAGAGCAAGGATCTACTCTTCTTGTTTCAAAGAAATAGATTTAGTGGTCAAAGAGGGAATTGGGATGATGTTAGAAAGGGTCCATTAAAATTATTTGGTATTTCACATGACCCTCTCAGATTTCAGATATTAATAAATACATCTGTCTAATTTGATTTTTGACAATTAAGTACCTTCCAAAGGTATTTAAAATGAGTCAGTATATGGTACTCCCAATTATACTCCCACATATACTCTTAAATCCTAACTCTTTAATTTAAATAATTAAGTGTCAAGATTAGAGCTTGTGTAACTTTTAAAAAATAACAAAATTAGCTAAGCCAAATTAGCCAAGCCAAATCTAATCTTAACCCTTAATTATTTGAATTAAAGGGTTAAGATTTGACAGTAAATTTGGAAGTACCCATGGAATGATTCTTTTCAAATTGACCCTGTCAACTAATAGCCTTTTAATAGGAAACATGGCGTTGCCCCAAGAATTTAAGTCAACGTTTGTTTGGACATAAAAAGCTTATGAAGCCAATCACTTACGATGTAAAAGATTTTGTAGTAATTGTTCAACTAGAAAATATATAAAAATGTCATATTTATATATTTTTATTCAAATGAAAAAAAAAACACTACTCTTACATGAAATTTTCAATGTTCCTTTACTCAAAACACAAGTAAAGTAACATAAAATAAAAAATCACTTTATTTTTAAGAATGTAAGCAAATGAAATATAAGTGAAGGGAGGTATTTTTATCACTTTAGAAAATACAAGTAAAGAGATATTTTTGTTATTTTAAAAAATACATGTGAATAGGGATAATTTTTTTATTTTAAAAAATATATGTGAAGTGGGGTATTATTGTTATTTTGAAAATATATTTAAAAAGTGATATTTTGGCAAAGAAAATACATGTAGATGGATATTTTTTGTTATTTTATGAAATATATGTGAAGGGTATTTTTGTCATTTACACGACTAGCGAAGTTTTTGTCAATTAAAAAAATATATGTGAAGAGCGTTTAGAATATATTTAAAGAGACTAGGATTTTATGAGAAAATGAAATATGATTCTTTAAAATAAACGTCATTTTCTGCTAAAGTTGTTATTTTTCGGAAAACATTCTGCTTATGAAATATTTTATGTATAAACAAACACACAAAAAATGATATTTTTGAAAGTTTTGATTTGTTTTTCACTATTTTAAAACAAAAGGAGCAATATAACCACAATTCTTATTTAGAACTCTCAATTTTTCTATTTCTTAATATTATTTTGCACCATGGTTGGGATTGGAAACTATACCAATAGTAGCAAGAAATATTCTGTTATAGAAAAATAATTATAAATAATGGGGATGTGCTCATAATTGAGAGCACAAATATTCTAGGTGGAACTCTATACCATTTTGATATCCCGTCCTACACATACCAACAAATTTGAAACACATGTAACCTATCTTTTTCCTAAAATCCTACTCAAGGTTAATGCTAGGAAAAAGGAAGTGCATATACTTTAAGAGTTCTGATTAGAGGACCGCAAGGTCCTCTTCTAAGCTGACCACACCAATCAAATTTCAACACATTTAGAAAGAGAAATAAAATAACAATTTCTCAGCCA
The DNA here is from genome assembly GCA_015143295.1 of Tetracentron sinense. NCBI lineage: Eukaryota > Viridiplantae > Streptophyta > Magnoliopsida > Trochodendrales > Trochodendraceae > Tetracentron > Tetracentron sinense. The sequence goes on along the minus strand of CM026560.1, from coordinate 20,717,775 downwards.
CGTGTCAATTTGCAATTGGGTGGTTAGTTTGGAAAAGGAACCTGTGGTCCATTTTCCATACTTTAAAAGGGTCATTTCTCTTAATTTTATTGGTTTATGAAATCAAATACCAAAAATAAGAAAAGGCTCATGTTAGAGGATTTGCCCTCCATAACAGAAAACTCTGTTATTTAATTATTTTTGGGGTGAGTTGGCCATTGTTTTGCCAATTGAAATTAAAGCTAATGTCGTAATGACTCCACAAAAAAATTATTTGTTATATAAATAGTCCCAGGAAATAATTTCCCATCTCAAACATAACATAAATTGTATATGATTATTCTTCTCTAGGTTTCCCATTTCGCTTTGTCTCCTTTTTTGTTTATAAAAAAATTGGCATATTAATTCGAACATTCATATATTCAATAACCTAAATCTTGTGTTGGTCGTTATGTAATCTCATGACAAGGAGTATCATTGGCACAATATAAGTCCCAAAAATGGGGAATGAATAAGTGACTACTTTAAGACAGATCCTTTTAGAGTGGTTGCTTCTACTTACCCTTATGGCACCTTAGTGACTACTTTAGGTTTGGTTTTGTGTGAGAGTTTAGTGTGTGTTAGTTACATGATAACATTTTACAAAAAAAGAAAGAAAGATAGTCTCCTCATTTGAGATAATTCTGGGATCAAGACTCGTACAGGGAATCTCCAAATAAATTGGTAGTAGATTTTTCTTTCCTAATGTGACTCAAATGCCACTCACCTGCCTAACCTTCGTAAATAATTGTTGATAAATAATGTCATGCACCAAAAATTCCAAGAGAAAGAAGAAAAGTAAAGTACAAATAAAGTTTCAAATGCCCAAAATTTTGGTTTAAGAATGTAAATAACATTTTCTAAAAATTTAATTTTGCCAAATTAAAAAAAAAATGATATTATATTACTCCAATATTCCAACATTTCACGAAAATTTGGAACAAAAGATTTTGGATTTCATCAGAAATACATAATATTGTTCCAAAATTTTCAATGAATTTTTTTTTTTAACTTTTATAAATTATTAAAGTATATAGTTGAAAGTTCCGATGAGCTATATTTCAAGAATTAAATTATATTATATATTGTATAAGATACTTGAGATTTAATCTTAAAAATCTATATAGGTCATACTTATTATATTAAGCATAAAAAAATAATTTGATTAAGTAAAGTTTATAAGTAATATGTGTAAAATAAGTGTAATGTGCAGTTTATAAGTAGTTTACAGTTTATAACTAATAAGTATAATTTACAGTTATATACTTGGTAGGCATATGTTTTTTTGGTAGAAATAATTATTATGTATAGTTTGTGCTCATTAAATAAAAGAATTTTACACTTAAATCATTAAATTTCGGGAAAAAAAATCGTGAAATTTCTGTCCAAAATTTCAGACTTTCTCAAAGTTTTAAAAATTATTCACTAAAATTTATTTCATTTTGAATTCACAAAAGAAAAAATTAAACTAGAATTATTTCGGTTTTTCTAAAATTTCAAAATTTTGGCCAAAATTGTTGCAAACGGTATTTAAGTCATTTCAATTTACGGGGGCCGGGGAGGCGAAACCAAAATTTCATAGATAGTTAAAATCATGAGTACAAGGGGCAAAGTAGTTAACTCAAAAATAATTAAAAAAAGTAAAAAAAATACACTTATTGTAGAGGGATATCTCTAAGCCTAGAGTTGTCTTGGGATCAAGTCACATGCATGGGAGCTTTCCCTCGGTGATGTGCCAAACAGGATGTCCTTTCACTAGTTACCAAATGACCCATCTTAACTACTAACTATAGATAAATGATTCCTTTTACCCCCCAAAAAAAAAAGATTGTATTGGAACCGATGGTGGCATGAGATACATCCAGTGTTCTTCTATCAATATGCCAATCAAACAAATTACAACCTTCTTCCATGGAAATGATAAAAATGGGAGTGGCTATAATGATCGGCTATGTTTTTCACGACTTAGACATGTTCATTGGCTATTATTATTATTAGAATTGATTTTTTTTAGTACCTTGATGATCTGAATAACCATGATGAATTTGAACTTATTTTTTGTAGAGAGCGGCTGCAAATGCTACGAAGGCGATCATTGATGAGGAAATTGCCGAGAATCTTAACATCGAACAACTCTTTTCTATTGCAGTAGTAGAACACAAGTATCGATTTGAAGGCCTAGATTCAACCATCCCCGAATTTCAAGTGTTCTTTAGAGACCAAACCTCCAATGATTTCAATACGCTCTTTACCACTCTTCCTCTGGACAGGCGATACTTTGTGGCCGGCGTATCAGGATCTTTTCAAGACCGCTTATTTCCGGAGGCTTCTCTCCATTTTGTGTATTCGGCATATGCACTTCACTTCCTCTCTTAGTTGCCAAAAGAGGTAGTAGAGAAAAGCTCGCCTGCATGGAACAAAGGAAATATCCATTGCTCAAATGCGCCAAATGAAGTGGTAGAGGCTTATTCAGCTCAATTCACTAAGGACATTGAGACATTTTTGTATGCTAGATCCCAAAGCTTGTTTCTGGAGGGCTTCTTGCACTTATCATGCCAAGTTTCCCAAATGGAACCCCTCTTTCTCAGTCCTTTTTAGGTATACAAATTGACCTTATGGGATCCACCCTCATGGATATGGCCAAGATGGTAAGTCATGATCAACTGCATTACTTTTCTCTACTGAAACTCATGCGTATGATCCATTTCTGTTGTCTAGGTAGTCGACATAATCATCATTCAAAATCCATTTCAACTATTGTCTTAGTGGTAGTGTGTCTCCCATTTTGGGGGTAAGTTCCATGATCTAGTCTTGAGGGATGCGATGGTTGTAATATCCACCCGCTGCCAAGCATCAAGTGCTAGGCTAATCCTACTAACCTAGAATAGATACTAACACTACTAACCAGGGTTGTGTTGGGATTTGAACTACACGTTTAATCCCTAAACCCTTTGGATCATGAAAACTATGAATCACATAAATCACAAAGCAAATAGAAAAATGTTGTAGAGAATAAAATAGAGACAAAACACAGAATATACGAGGATCGACAACATGCTTACGTCCTCAGGAGCCACACCAATTCACTATCTTGAAGATACAGAGTACATAAAGTTTTTTTTTTATAAGAATGACGGTCACTTCTCACTCACCCACCTAAAAAATACACACACTTCAATATTTTTAGGGTTAAAACTGTAAGGCCGAAAATATCCATGCAGAAACGCAAAATATAGTTTTTGTGCGTCATAGGCACCGGGGCAATCTACTGAAGGTTGTCTACATTCCCAACAGTATGACTTGTACCAGAAACAAAAAACAGTTATTTGATTTGTCTAATTTAATACTTGATATGATTGATGAGCAGGTGCAACATTTTTATGTTATATATGGTTTATATTCAAGTTCCCATACTAGTTTTTCACAATTTTTTATTTTCAATACGAGAAGAATACACTTATTTTTTTATTTTATCACTTTTTATATGACTTGCACCACATTTTTGCCTTGATTCCAAAATAAATAATGTTCTTCCAGGGACTAGTCAGTGAAGCTAAAGTGGACTCCTTCAACTTGCCCATATACCTAACATCTCCCCAGGAGTTAGAGGGGTTGGTGGAGAGAAATGGATGTTTCAGCATTATGAAACTTTATTTGGCAGATTCTTCGATGAAGCACAAAGCACAATCAGTGACGATACATGCAAGAGCTGGTATGGAGGGACTGGTCAGGGAACACTTTGGAAGTGAGATCATAGATGAGCTATTCAACCAATATTGTGCTAAATTGGAAGAGTATTCCTTTATTTTTGATTCCGACTACCTGAAAGAGAATCAATTATTTGTCATTCTCAAGCGCAAATGATCTGATTAGACGTCCTCTTTGCCATTTCATCCAGCTTTTATTGAGTAATTATCTATAGTTTTCTATAGGGTAGTTCCGATTAGATAATATCTATTGTAATAAAGTGAATGAGATACACTGTATTATTATCGGTGTCTCTCATCACAATTAGATTTGATTAGGATTAGGTTTGATTATGATTTGGTAATGTTTCTATCTTTAGACTTATGAGATCTCTATATAAACTCTAATGAGGAGCCATTGTAATCATCCAAGCATTATCAATAAAATAAGTTTTGTCAGTTCCTTGAGGTAGAATAAATCTATAAGCAAAGTATAGGGCACACATGGAAGCATCATGATTCATAATGGCAATCGCATTAAACAGAAAATATTATCAAGGGATCGTTACTATTCAATCTATTGCATTACTTTCTTTCCTTTTTATGATTAATAATATATTTATGAATGATCTGAAATCAACACAGAAATGATAGGTTGAATTAAGTAGATCAGATTTGCAAATGGACTAAAAAGCACTTTGTTTTGACAATCTTAACCATTTGTTAATGCAACAGTGACCACAAAGGCTCTTGTTTGGCAATTAGGATATGCTTAAACTACATGAGGTTTGGATAGTCTCTAATCAGTGAAATCATATGATAAATGATGGTCCATATTGATCTTGGATGTTGTTAATTTCTGCTAGTCACAAAGGCTTCGCCAATCCTAGCCACTTAAACCTCTAATTAAGATGTTTGGGAGGTATCCTCACTCAAAAAACTTAAAGTGGGATCGCCCAAATTAATTTATATCCAAGTATACAGCATAACCCAGTGTGACTAGTGGAGAAACTTGGTCTATTAGATCACCCCAACCAATATATGGTAGTAGAGCTTACAAACAAGGTGCAGTCTTTTCCAATTCTACTACAAGTTGGAGTCCGAAAACAGTTTCAAAGTTGTCCATTGGTTGGTAAGTGACGTGAACTGAAGCGTGTAGACAAAAGGAGAAGATCATCAACTAATTCTAACTTTGAGAAAAACCCTGAATCCACAAGAAAAACATGAACGAAATTCTCAAGAAAATATGAACAAAATTCAATTGATCATACACTGAAGAGATTCCTTACAACCATAGCATAAACAAAGATCCAAACTCCTAATTCAACTCTAGTTCCTCTAAAAGTGAATTGACCAGAAATAACAAATTTTCTGATAATAGCAAAATTTAGAAACTGACTGAAACACTTAAATAACTCTTAATTAAGAGTTTCTAAACCTAACTAAACTCTCTGAACCAAAAATGAAACTATAAATAGTAAAATCAAAATTAATAAAAATAAAAAATTTGACTTTAGACTGAAACCTAACCCTCAAAGCATCCTCATTTCATTGATCCGAAGGTTCAAGGACCCTCATTAAAATTGGTCATAGACCTCGTTTTTAGCTTTCCAACAATATGTTATATTAGCAATTTTGGTAATCATGCATCCAGTTACGCTCATTGAAAGTTAGGGTCCACGAAAGTGGTATAATTTGTCCTTTGATCAGGCCGATTTGATCCAGGCATTCCAAGTAGTCATCCGTAATCCGTTATACATCATTATGGGAGTTCAAACACAACCACTACATCCATTCTATTACCTTGCTTTCTTTTCTTTCGCTTTGGTAATCTATTAGTTTCTTCTATTTGTTGTGACATTATGACCTTGTCAAAAATCTTAAAATAATAATCCAAATATTCTCCAAATTAGCACACATAAAGCATGCTAATATGGTGTCAAGCCCCTAAAATCTACACACAATATATCTTATAATTGTGCAGATCTCGGTGCATGAAATGGGAATACATCCCAATGTATAATGGAAGTTATAACCATATGATCCATCAATACATATGATAATCATGCATCAATTAAAGATTCTAAATAAAGACATGCTATTGAAATAATAAACCAATTAAATCTTTAAAAAGTGAATACCTCACTAAAATTCTCTCAAGTAAGGAAAATTAAAATAACTAATGACCTGCTAGCTCCACGTGAAGAGGATCTCTATCTTCCTCAGGTATCTCTGGAAAAGAATCAGATTAAACAAAAGTGAGCATGACAAAGCCCAACAAGATAAACACATCCATTAGGTGCACATAAAAATCTTTACTGTGTGCAACAATTAAGAATACCATTTTGTCATTAATTTGTTTTCCCTACATGAAATTAACAACCAATTACCAGAATAGTACATTTTATGTTATGCTTTTCTTTGTTCTAATTACTTACCATTGGGGGTCATACACAACTCATCCTATTGGTAAATGTTTGGTGCAGCACACATCACGCCCAATGGAAAACTTTGATTCATACACTACTTCACCCAGTTTATAACCATCCCTTGAGGTGGCACACAGTTCACCCAATTAACAAACATTTGGGGCACCACACAGCTAGCACACCAAATTGGACTTGGGTTCTCTTTACCCAGTTAACCATATCTTGGGGTCGCACATAGTTCACCCAATGAAAACCTTGGGGTTGTACACAACTCGTCCAGTTAACAATATTTTAGGAAATAGTTAACTGTTGAATTTATCTTTGAACTAAAAATTCCTATTTATCGCTCCTTTGAGTGACTGACTCAGTTCGATTTATTTTTATTCTTGATACAAGCTCCATGGCCTTATCTAACTCCCTTATGCGGCAGAGAAGATCAACCATTAGACCATAATATAACGATCTGAATTGGCCTTGAGGCGGTATTCATGCACCATCATATCAAAGATCTTTATTGCCTCTTCAACCAAACATGTATGACTACATGCAGACAGAACTGAGAGGAATATGACATGGTTAGGTCTAAGCACAGATTAAATTTTTGAAGGGCTTCCACACAAGGCCATGAATTCCATATCCCACAATCATTTAACTCCAATCTAACTTAATTTCTTTTTCAGCCATTCCCTAAAATACTCGGATACCATTGTCCAAGCTACCGCATTTTCAGTGTAAATCCATGAGTGCAGCCCCAACAAAAACCTTATTGCTGAATCTAAGGCAAAGAGCTTGCTGAAGAATCCTCAATTCTGAACAAGGGGTGACTATCTTCACCTTAGTAACTGCATCAAGCTAAGTGTCGATCATTGGACAACATAATATGGAAAATCGCCATTGACTCGTTTGTCATCCCATTCCGAGCATACCCACTTAACAAAACTATCCAAGATACCACATATTTCTTGGGCATTCTTTCGAAAAGATCGACTGCATCTATAGGGCACAAACACTTCATGTACATATCTACTTAGAGCAGTAGAGTGATATGCGTATGAGATTTAATAGGCCTAAAAAAAACTCTAATAGCTTATAGAGAAATATAACAGTAATATTTCTATTAATAAATTCTTACTTTGCTAATTATTAAACTTTCATTTATTGTTGTTGTGTTAAATTGGAATTCTTGTTACTTTTGATGGACTAATGCATGATCTCTATAAATAAATTGAGCTTGTGGAGGCTTTCCAGTTGAGGTTTGTGATGGAAAAAAAAACCAATATATATATATATATATTCTATTATATTATATTATTAAAATTACTTAGGCTTGGTCATGCAGTTTGGATTACCAATTATATATTAACTATGATATTTTGATCTTTATATTGGTATGAAATTACGGATTGAATTGTATTCTTAGAATAGTAGTTATAAAATAATTTTTTTAATTTAAAATATTTAATTTATCTTTTTAGTTATAAAAATAATAGTAATTGTGGAATCACATTATCTCCTTGACCAACATAGGTTAGGTCCACTATTCTTAGAATACTTCTAAAATTGAAATAAAAATGAAGCAACTAAAAATATTTATTTGTCATGAATGTATAACATATTTGTAAAAGGTTAGCAACTTTTCATATTATCTCCAATTGCTTCTTGAAAAATTTTCTTTCATTTTAAAGCAACTAGTTGTAAATATACATTTTTGAATAAAATTATATCTATTGAAATTATTTACGTGCAACGCAAGTGCATTTTTACAAGTGTATATATATATATATATATATGAAGTCACAAAACGACAAAAACTTTCACAAAAAATACCCTCATCTTTTTTTTATTCCCAATACATCCCTCAAGTTATATACCAAAAATATCCTTTTATCATTTTTGGTTCCAAACATATCCCTCAAGTTATATTTTCAAAATGCCCCTATATAATTTTCTTTATTTCCGAAAGCCCAAAATGCCCTCAAGTTTTGGTTCCCTAAATTTTCCTTGATTTTTATTTTCTAAAATACTCTTATATTATTTTCTTTATTTCTAAAATGTTCCTAAAGTTTCTATACCAAAAGTGTCCCTTAAGTTTTTCTATGCACAAAATACTCTCCATTTTTTTTCCAAAATGTCCCCAAGTCAATTTTCTATACCTAAAATGCCTCTAAGTTTTTTCCTAAAATGCCCTCAAGTTTGTATATCCAATCCCTCAAAAAATAATTCAAAATACAAGCCTCTAATTCTTTGTTTTTGCTGCAAACATATCCCTCAAGTTTTATTTTTCAAAATGCCCCTAGTTATTTTCTTTTAGGGTAAATTACACTGACCTCCCCTCAGGTTTGGTGAATTTGCACACACCTCCCCTCTTGTTTCAAAAATTACATTTCCCTCCCATACAGGCTAGTCAAGTGGATGTCGTTAACAATATATATTATTCTATTCTTTATACCTTGTAATTTGCTCACAACTCGCAAGTCCTATTTGTCTTCTCCAAAACTCCTAATTGGTATGGCTTCTCTCTCTCTCTCTCTCTCTCTCTCTCTATGATTGAATATGATCCCAAGCCAAATACTTCAGTTGCTGTGATGGGGCCAATTTGCTGAATTTTGAAAAAAAACTAACATTGGACCTAATAATGGTGATATACTGAAATTTGAAAAGAAATCCACTGGAAGAATTTAACTCTGGTTAAGAATTTTTAATTCTTGAGGTTAAATTTTTCAAAATATTTATTTAAAACTGCTCTCATTATAATATCTATACTCACCTTAGCTAGTAACATTCAATCTCAATGCTATCTTAACTAGTTGAAAATTACAGCATTGGAGTTGATGATGCCAATATGCTAAAATTTGAGAAAAACCTATTGAAAGAATTTAACTCTTGTTAAAAAAATGTAATTCTTGAGGTTAAATTTTTAAAAATAATTTGTTAACTATTTTTCATTATGAAATCCATACTCACCCCACTACAACACACCCACAAGTAGGCCATCACACGGTTTCACAAGTTGACCACTTGCTTTGATAATGTTGAAGTGTTTTTGTTAAGAGAATAACAACTAAGTAATATAATAAAAATTTATTTTATTGGTATTATGAGGGTAATTTGGGTATTTTAAAATATTTAAAGCATGACATCATCATAATTCATCCATCTCAATAACAGGATACTAACGAAATGGGGAATCTGTTAACAACAATTAAAACATAGGGGAGGGCAATGTAATTTTTGAAACAAGAGGAGATGTTAATTTCTGCAATTTTGCCAAACCTTAGGGGAGGTAAGTGTAATTTATCATTTCTTTTATTTCTAAAATGCCACTAAATTTTTTATACCAAAATACCCTCAAAATTTTCCTCCAAAATGACTTTCTAATTTTATATTATTAGTTTATTATTATAAAAATATATAATTTTATTATCATAAAATAGATGATCTATGCACATAGGATTAGGGGTGTAATCAAGCTGATCCGAGTAACGGGGTGTTCAAGCTTGGCTCGTCACAATTAGTGTGTTCAAGCTCGGCTCAAACTCGATTCTAGCTCCACACTCCACACCTGTGTTCGAACTTGGCTGGTAAAAATTGTCATTAGCTCTAGCTCCGCTCGAGCTCATTTACTCAATCGTTAGTACAAAGGCAGCCTCAAGTGGTTTGGCTAGTTAGCTTACAAGCAGGAGTCCCACTGCTTTTAGAGCAATAGTCCCCTCGTCGGCCAAGGAGGGGACTATCCTCCTTGCTCTCACATAGCCGACCCTTCAACTCCCATTAACTTGGGTTATTTTTTTTTAAACCCTTTAGTTAATTTTTTTTTTTTTTCTAAAAACCAAAGGTAGATGGATGAACCCTAAGAGTGGATGAATCTTATCCACAGTTGAATGGGGTTAGAAGGGGGACACAAGGCAAGAAAATGGGAGCCGAGACGCCCCTCCTCGTGTCACCAACCGAGGAGATGATTATTTTCCTTTTTCCTATAAGCCAACAGTCCCTAGGCATCTATGTCTTTTACGGATGTGGGATTAAACACTCTTGGAAACACTCACATGCTAGTATGTTAGACAACACAGTTCAAAAAACAAAACAAAAAAAAACCATAGGGACTTAGTCCCTCATCGATTAAACAGAAGAAGGTTAATGGAGTGTTGGCCTATAAAATGACTAACATGGGCCTTTACTGAATGTTGCGGAAGAGACAAAAGTGAGCCTTTACAATGCATACTATTGGCCCATTTATTTACCCCTTAGCGAGGCGAGTTTTTAATGAGCTGAACAGGGGTGTGGTTGAGCTCGGCTCCTTAACTAACTATCGTTAACTAAACTAATTGAGCTTAAAGAGTGTTCAAGCTCGACTTGTGAAAGTAAATAAGTAAATGAAGAGCTTTTAAAGAGCCGAGTTTGAACTGTTTATTAGCACGCTTGTTTGATAATCACCCTTACATAGGGTGCACCAGCTAATTCTTTTTGATAGAAAAATTATCATGTAACACACACATACACCTCAACGACACACACAGCCAGACTAGCCAGCAAGGTACTGTTAGCATGGGTTTCAGGAAAACCCTGATTTAATCTCACGGGTGAGTTTAGAGTCGCCACCTATTCATTCAGAATGGATAAGTCCTCAGGATTCGGATAAGGTCTTGGTCTACGATTTGAGATTAGAGTAAGAGGTTCGGTTAAGTCCGGGGAAGGGGTTAGGCATCTTGGCACTTTCACTTTTCAGTGGTTCCCTACTTGTTAGGGTTAAGCTAAATTAAACTCAATTTTAATCAAATGCCTAAATGTTTAAGATAATACTAACCATAAGAAAGAAAAGCTAATTAGGGTCAAACCCGGGTTGGGTTGCCTACGTACTCATATTGGGGTGAGATAAGACCGAGCATAGTTCTAGAACATGAGCCTATGCCAAGGCTAGGGGGTGTGTGTGTATGCACCAAAGGTGGCTAATGGGCCTAATCCGGTAGATCAAGATTTTGTTTGACCGAGGTTGGTCAATGTGCAAAGTATTGGGCTCGGTAGGCCAAGGGGTAGTCCGGTAGACTAGGTTTTGGACCCGGTAGGCCAAGAGATGAGTTTGACCAAGGTTAGGATTGCTAACCGGGGTTAGGTCAAACTTACCGTGGTTAGGAATGCTAACCACAATTGATGTGGTATGGTCAAGCCCGTTAGGCCGAAGTTGGGCCCAGTAGGCCAAGGATGAGTCCAGTAGGCTAGGGGATGAGGCTTGGTAGGCCAAAAATATTTTAAACAAGGGTTAGGGTTGCTAACCGGGGTTAAACGATATTAACCGTGGTTAGGGGTGCTAACCAGGGTTAAAATGTCCAAAGTCAGTGTTTTGGGTCTTTTTGCTTTTTTTCGGGATTTTTCCTAGTGGTTAAGGATTGCTTAACCGTGGTTAAGGGGGTCGGTCACCATGGTTAAAAGGTCAAGACAGACAATTTTCAAGCTTCTCAGAATATTTATGATGTTTTGAGCTTATTTCCATATTTTTTTCTGCTTAAAAGCTGCTTAACCATGGTTAAAAGTTAACCAAAAGTAGGGTTTGACTATGGTTAAGAGTCCTAACCAGGGTTAAAATGATCACAGAGGAGCTTTCTGGAATCCTATGAATATTTTAAATTTTTTGATCAATTTTTCAGAATTTTATGGGTTAAGGGGTGCTTAACCATGATTAAATGTTAACCACATATGGGTTTAACCATGGTTAAGAGTCCGATTAGGTCAAAAGTGGGCCCAGGGACCATGGCATGGCCTATACTGGCCTCCTACCTGGTATGAGCCCTGTATAAAGGCCAGAATTTACAAAGAACCGAAATTTCAGCCATATTTTTAACCATAGTTTGCGTAGACTTAACTCGGGTTAGGGGTTGAACCAATGGAAAGTGAGACCATGGGTTGATAGCTTAAAGTGTAGGGAACACCCTAGGCCTTTGATGGGCCCAGGGGGAGGTCGGGTGTGGGCCCCACAAAGGCCCAAAGAGGCCTTGTTTGGCTACATATAAAATGACGATTTAAAAAAAAAAAGATTTCAGGCTTATTTTTAATCACTGTTTGCAGTGATTTAACTGTGGTTAGGGGCTGACCCAAGGGGATCTGGGACCATGATTGCGAAGCCTGAAGTCCAGGGAAGACCCTGAGCCTTTAGTGGGCCTAGGGGGAGGTAGGGAGTAGGCCCCGCGGTGGCCCAAAGATACCCTGCTCGACTGTTCAAAATGGTGATTTTCAATTTTTGAGGCCAAAATTAACCACAGTTAAGGGGGAGTTAGGGCATGGTAAGGCTATGGGAGTTAGCCAGGGGTGAGGTGAGACTAACCATGGCCTTGATCTTGACTAGGGCCACACCTAACCATGATTAACAGCTGGTTACAGTCAAGGCCAACTAATGACGATTTTTGAAAAAAAAATGTTTTTTTTCCTTTGCTGAGGATGAACCAGTGTGAGTCCAAGGGGTCCTCATGATCTGAGGACCCCCTAAACCCGAAGGGGACTTACCATGCATGCAAGGGAGCGGTTAACCCGAGTTAAGCCTCAAGGGGGTTCCCCCTCGCCTATGGTTAAGGCGGGAGGACCCCTATCCCTGGCTGATCAATGCTACTAGTATGCAAATAAGAGTAAAATGATCCCTGGGATAGGATCAGGGGCCTTATAGGGCAGTTAGGCAAAAGAAAACAAAATTTTAAAAAAAATGAAAAGAAAATAGGGATGACCTTACACTGTATTCAACTGCTACTGTGGTGGAGGGAGTGATCCTTGGCTGGGACAGGCTTAGAATAGCCTGGTTCGACTTCCTGGACCTCTCTCAGCTAGTGGACGACGGGGTTAATTGGAGGTTGGGGTGATCAAGCCATAAGCCCATAGTGCTTTGGTATGGCTGTTATGGAATGGGGTGGTAGTATACGGTGGTACTAAGGGAGTTGGGACAGGCCTGGGGAGTTTCTGGGAGGTCTGGGTTCTTCCTAAGGTTGAGGCAAAGGGTGGAACAGGGGAGAGGCGGGGCTGGCCGTGCCTGGACAAAGCTTGGATAGAAAAAAATGGCATGCCCGAATGTTGTGGAGGAGGGTTGTTTAAACAAAAAATGAAGGAGGACCTTTGGGGGCATTATGGGGATAAGTTCAGGCGTAGGGGACCAAGCCAGGAGGGAACTGGAGCAGCAGGGGAGCTGTTGTACACTCGGCCAGCTGGGGAAGACGATGAACACTCCCCCTCTTTTTCTTTTTTTTTGTGTGTTTGCTGTTTTGAGCCTAGCCCCCACACAGGTGGGCCAAAGCCAATGTTAGCTTTGCCATTTTAGGAGTTTTGGCACCTGGATTTCGAATTTTAGGCCCCACCCTATGGGCCCTAAGAGGTCGTGGGCCTATCTTTGGGCCCACAACAGGCCTTGGTTTCTGTTTTCTTGGGGTTTGCTTTGCAAATGGACCTTGAGCCCGTGGAGCTTAACCTAGGTTTTAGCTAAGGTTTGGACTAGGGCTAGGGTTAGGTCTAGGGTTTACCTAGGGCTTTAGATAGGGTTAGCCTAGGGTTTGGTTTAGGGCTTAGGTTTTAAAGTTGAAATGGGCGTTGAGCCGGTGAGGTTTGGGTCCCAGGGTTTGGTCTAGGGCTTAGGGTTTGCCTAGGGTTTAGGGTTGACCTAGGGCTTGGCTAGGGTCTAAGGTTTACCTAGGATTTAGCTAGGGTTAGGCCTGTGGTTCACTTAGGGTTAGGTCTAAGGATTCAACTGAGGATGACCATGGTTAAGGGAGGTTAACCATGGCTAAGTAGGGTGTAAAAATTAGGTGCTTACAGCTGCCCTTCTTTGCTGGAGAGTGTCAGAATGGTGATTGAATGGCAAAGACTAGAAACATCTTATTTTTACACCGAGGTGTCGAAAAAGTGTATTATGTCGACGCTCACCTGGGATGCTAAGGACACACGGGGTGTTGAAGAGGACATGCAGGTGGTGCACATTGTAAAGGTGCACATGAGATGTTGAGCATGCGAGATGTCGACAAAATGTACTATGTTGACGCTCACCTGGGATGCCGAAGACACAGGGGGGTGTCACAAAGGTGGACATGCAAGAGGTAATGTTGCAGTATAACGAGATTGTCACGGAGCACACAGGATGTCAGGCATGTAAGGTGTCGACAAAGTGTGTTATGTCGACGCTCACCTGGGATGCCAAGGACACACGGGGGTATCACAGAGGAGACATGCATGAGGTAATATTATAGTGTGACGAGGTTTTCATGGAGCATACAGGATGTTGGGCATGTGAGGTGTCAACAAAATGTATTATGTCAACGCTCACCTGGGATACTGAGGACACATGGGGGTGTCACAAAGGAGGACATGCAGGTGGTATACACTGTAAAGGTACACACGGGATGTCGGGCATGCGAGATATCAAAAAAATGTATTATGTCGACACTCACCTGGGATGCCAAGGATACACGGGGGTGTCACAGAGGGGACATGCAGGTGGTATACACTGTAAAGGTACACACGGGATGTCGAATTGGTTTGAGGCATGATGGCAGATTTGATTTTGATATGGCCAAGATGTCGCGACCCGAAACCCACCCTAGGAGTTAGAGTGAACTTTGGACGACTAATCATGACTTGCTTGACAACAAACCTGCAAAACCCACAGAGCATATACGATAGAGGACAAAACAGCGGAAACATGCTCTAACATGGTATAGCGGAAGTCTACCAAACCTCTATGTATATACATAATCAATCCAAGTTTATACAAAAAGAATCCAAAAGAAAGTGCGGACATGCCCGCCAAAATACATAAATCTGACTCTCGTCTCACCCACAGCTAAACCACTCAGAATCTACAACCACCTATTGGTAACCCTCTACTGGAGGTTCCTCCAAAGGCTCCTCGATGTACTCCTCTTCCACCCATGGACCAGGAGCACAAACATCAAATGGAGTAGCAGCTCCCTCAGAACCTGCCGACATAAGAAGTACGGCTGAGCATGGAATACTCAGCGGGTACTGAATACTAACCAACGATTATAGCATAAAACATGGCAATACATAATCAGGAGCAATTCATATTTGTCAAACAGAAACAATTATATCATACAAGGAAGTAAAGCAGTTTATAATCATGCTTGAAACCCGTAGAAAACCGATAAATCCTCTTGAAAACATCGTGCACTTGACTTGACTTGAAATATCTTTTCGTACGTGAAAGCTTGTCTTGTATATCTTGCTTGATTCTTGTATGTCATGTCATGTCATGCATGCTTGCTTGTGATCATGTAACTTGTGAGATGCACTTGTGAGATGCCTTGAGAGGGAAGGGAGACCCTTCTTTATGCAATGCACTTGTGAGGGAAGGGAGACCCTTCTTTATGATATGTATGTACTTACGAGGGAAGGGAGACCCTTCGTGGAATGTTGGTTCTTGTCTTCTTGTGAAAAGCGAGGTAAAACATATCGTAGGATATGTCCCACCTCTAACCATGTTCTTGTAAACCTCGATAAATCATGCCATGCATGCCGTGCTCGTGGGAACCGTGTACATACTTGCATTTAAATTTAAACATGACCATTGGGTAATTTCACAACACATATAGCGTCAAAGATTAAGCAATTCAATATTCATAGCATTTAGGGAAAACAGGAAACACACTATCATAGGCCCTAGCAATATTCAGAATTTATTAGGCATGTATTTCCTAATTTACAGCTCACTGTATTCACCTTGGCATTTCATCAAACATGGTGTGTTCATTATGGATTTACCCTACAACATGCTTTTCTAGATGGTTTTACTCAATCATACATGTATGTTTATTATTGGAACAATGCCCTTCCCCGTTTTAATCATCACTACACAACCACTGGCATCCAATCGCCCCTTACATCACCATTCACCATTCACCATTCACCATTCACCATTTACCATTCATCCATCTCATAGCACATGTGTAAGTGAAAGAAAATAAAGAGAAATGAGGGGAACAGAGGATCTATAACTAGGAGGGTAGTAAAAAGTACCGACCATGAAGAAATGAGGAAGAAACCCTCCTTCCAAATGACTGTGAGTTGCTGCCTTAGCTTGAATTGCGAGCTCCACAATGCCTGAACCGAAATCTTGAAGAAAACGGGTTTGAGGTTGATCTAGGGTTTCAAACCCTTTGATTTCTCTCCCAAATGGAAACCCTAGGTTGGAATCGCCTTCTCCTCTTTCTTTTATTCTCTCAAACTCTCTAAGTGTCGAATGATGCCCTAAAGGCTCAGGTTAAACTCTTAAGGTAAGAGTGAACTGACCAAAAGACCGTAATACCCTTACTGGGATTTCTGTGAATAGTGTTGTGAATAGTGCCACTCGTGGCTCGTGGTGCTTGTGAATAGTGCCACTCGTGGTGCTTGTGAATAGTGCCACTCGTGGTGCTATGAATAGTGCCACTGGTGGTGCTTGTGAATAGTGCCACTCGTGGTGTTGTGAATAGTGCCACTCGTGGTGCTTGTGAATAGTGTCACTCGTGGCTCGTGGTGCTTGTGAATAGTGCCACTCGTGGTGCTGTGAATAGTGCCACTCGTGGTGCTGTGAATAGTGCCACTCATGGTGCTTGTGAATAGTGTCACTCGTGGTGTTGTTGTCAAGGGTGACGAACCCGTTGTCACGTTGTTTCATGTACAGCGTGCCCGTGGTGAGTTGTACAACGTACCCGTGGTGAGTTGTACAACGTACCCGTGGTGAGCTACACAACGTGCCCGTGGTGAGTTGTACAACGGATGCACACAGTATACGTTATCAGAGTACGTTGTCTGTGCTACGATTTCCTACAGGTACAGACTGTTTTGGCCATAACTTTTGACTCGTTCGTCCGATTTTGACGATTCAACTTGCATTGTGTTCGTACTTCGAAGAGGAACAATTCTGACATTTCAAAATTTCCAAATTCTTCCTAATTTATTAATCATACCTCTTAAAAAGGCAAGATGACAACGAAAGTGTCATGTATTAAGCATGAAAAAGTCTGGGGCTCTACACAAGAGGCACTGAATTCTAATCATGTTTGAATGATGCTGAAGAGTTTTGATCACGAAGGGTGTGATGCTATGCAAAGTGATGTCATGCAAGAGACGAATGCGAGAATGCTTTACCATGACTCTGTTGACTGTGGCTTGCTAGAGAGGTGTGGCGGTGGCTTCTTTTGCTTCGCTTGCCAAGGCTGCTCAGTGCAGGTTGGTACAAACGGATTTTGATACCAGGAGATTTGAAAAAACCTTTTTCAGAAAAAGTGTAGAAGACTTTTACAAAGACTTTACTAAGCATGCTTAGTTAGCTTTCAGATTTATCAGTAAATTACCTATGTTAGGGCTTAATGGGAGTCTGTGGGTTGTCTTTAACTCTCGGAGAGTGGGTTATGATTCAGAGTAGAATGCTACCAAAGGTAGACAAGCTTGTCTAGGTGTTGTTGCAGGCTGAGGACCCTGGCTGTGGGAAGCTTTGCTGGAAACTTCAGGGCTCTTGCTGGGGAGAGCACTGCTAGGAGCAATTGAGGCTTCTGCTGGAGATCCACTGGGAATTGAAAGATTGTTATAGCCTGCTACCGGGTATCTACTGAGTAGGTCTCTATTGTAGATTACTGCCCGGTAGTTTGGCGATTTCCAATCTACTGGGGATTTCCCAATGTTCGCCATTCTGCTGGAAAAATATTTTCTAGGGGATTCTCTACTGGGAATGCCTGGAGTTAATCATCTGTGGGAGATGTTCCTTGTTGGACTCTCTGTTGGGGATACTGATCCACTGAGAGAGGTTGGTTGTTAGGGATGAGGGGGGAGTCCGGTGAGCCTGATTACCGTCGGATTCATTTGCCAAATTGCTCTTAAGCTTTTCTCCATTTTTTACCCTTGGAATGACCAAGTCATGGGATTCGCATGATTTTTGCGCGATGAGGCAATCGCCAATTTTCCTCATGCTTCAAAGCTGATTGATTTTTTGTCTCTTTTTTGCCCCTAGTCGCAATACTAGGTCTAGGAGTGGCGTAAGTTTTGGGCAATGAGGTCATTTCTGGTTTTCACTCATGCCCGCGATTTGTTGAGGGTTCTGATCCTCTCCCTTCATCGTCCTGATTGAAAATTGTTGGAGATTGGTACTCCACTGAGGGATATAGATGTGATATTGTACTTGTACTTGCACTTACAGTTTCTAGAGGATCTAGGAGGACTTAGAGTATAACGAAATGTAGACTAGGGGACCGAAGTTTGGGACACCCTGGATTGTTCGTTTTCTTGTTTCAATTGACTTGCATGGGGATCTTTCGTTGGAGATTTTTGGTTGAGCTCCACTGGGGATTGTCCTCTCTGGTAGAGGCTAACTTTTGGGGATTCTCCCCTGTTTGAAGGATTCTTCTGGGAAGAGTTTTTTATTCCACTGGGGAGAGATTTTTTCCACTGGGAAATGCTTTGAAAGAAGTTGATTCTATTAAGTAGAAGGCCTGAAGAGATTAGTTTTTGCTCGAGGAGTCCCTGACTTGGAGAATGTTTTAACTTCTAATTTTGAGATTTCCTTTTATAGAATATTTTGTAAACTTGGTGTCGATTCCGTCGTGGAAATTGGGAGAGTTGGTCTCTGTTTGGGGAGTGACTCTGTGGGGAATAGTCTTCTAAGTGGAGAGAGAGCTAGAGAAAGTTTGGCTTTTTCTGGGGGAGAGGAAATTCTGAGGGATTAAATCCCTTTTTGTGACCACACCTGGTTTGTCAGGTTGCATACGTACCCTTTGCAGGATCAGGTCATGACGTAGTTCATTTAAATGCCTCAAATAATAAAGGAGGGTGTCCCTGAAAAGGTTTTTGTGAAAGAAATGTTGTTAGGCTCAAGGGACTAACTAGCGGATTTCATTGATTTGTAAAATGGGTTACATTGTTGGGATAAGGAGTGTGCCAAAGATGGCCTCCCGTCATTTCCCAGAGGTTCTACGAGTACAAAACGCCTATCAGACCTAGATCCTAAGTGTAGTATCGTTTGAATTTGTCCATGTTGATAGGCTCTAGGAGGTCTTCGTCATCCATACATCCAAGTCGAAGGACACCGCCAGAGAATTTGCCTCAGACGATGTATGGGCCTTCATAGTTAGGTGTCAACTTCTCCCTCGGGTAAGGGCGATTTGGCAACATTTTCTGGAGGACCAGGTCACCGACTTCGATGCTACGGGGTTTAACTTTCCTGTTGAAAGCTCTAGCCATGCGCCTCTGATAGGCCTGAGAGTGATTGATGGCTTTCCGTCGCCACTCTTCGATCAGATTCAACTGTTCATACATGGTCTGTGTCCATTCTGCTTCTGATAGTTCTACTTCCATTAACACTCAGAGTGATGGAATCTCTACTTCGATGGGAAGGACTGCTTCCATACCATAAGCTAGAGAGAATGGTGTTGCCCCAGTTGAAGTTCGGATGGATATTTTATAGGCCATGAGTGCGTATGAGAGCATCTCATGCCATGCAGAATAGTTGGTTGTCATCTTCTCAATGATCTTTTTTAGGTTATTGTTAGCTACTTCCACTGTACTGTTGGTCTGAGGCCTGTATGGTGTGGAGTTGTAATGCTGTATCTTGAATTTTTGGCAAAGATCAGTCATCCCCTTATTACAGAAGTTGAGAGCATTGTCTGTTATAATCTCGAATGGCACACCGTATTGGCACATGATGTCCTTTTTCAGGAAACGCTGAACCATGGAGGCTGTGACGTTGGCATAAGAGGCTGCCTCGACCCATTTTTTTAAATAATCGATTGCAACCAGTATGAATCGATGTCCGTTTGATGTTTTTGGAGCTATAGGTCCGATGACGTCCATGCCCCAAGTAGAGAAGGGCCACGGAGTAGTCAGGTTGTGCAGCCTTGTCGACGATGCATTGATCTTGTCAGCATAAATTGGCATTGGTGGCACTTCTGTACGTGCTTACAATAATCAGTTTCTATAGTAGACCAATAGTAGCCCAACCTGAGAATCTTCTTGGATAACATCAAACCGTTCATGTGTGGGCTACAAGTTCCTCCATGAACTTCTTCAACTACCTGTGCTGCTTCACTAGTATCGAGGCATCTGAGCCAGATCAGATTAGGCGATCTCTTATACAAAATTTCCCTTGAGAGAAAAAACTGAATGGTCAATATTCTGATTGCTCTATGGTCTATTTTGGTAGCATCGAGAGGGAAGGTCCCGTCCTCGAGATACTGCTTGATGTTCGAATACCAAGGCTTATTGTCCGATACTCTGTCTAGCTTGAAGCAATAGGCAGGCTAATCCTCTTGTTGAATTTCAATTGGCCAGAGCATGATGCCCCTGGGGATTTGTACCATGAAGGAGAGCGTAGCCAGTGCATCGACGAATCTGTTATGGTTCCTGGACCTGTGGCTGAAGGTAATTCTCCTGAACTAAGTGATCAACATGTTGAGGTAGGCTAAGTACAGGACTAGCCTTGCTTCTCAGATGACCCAAGATTCAATTGTGTGATAGATTACTAAAGATGAGTCCCCGTAGATGTCTATCTCTTCAATCCCAATGCCCAGGGCTTCTTTCAGTCTCACTATGCATGCCTCATACTTCGCTTCACTGTTCGAACATCTGAACTTTGGCTTAACTGAGATAGGGAGGTGTGCCCCCTTAGGTGAGATTAGGACTGCTCCTACCTCATGCCCGTGACTATTGGCAGCTCCGTCAAAGTATAACTCTCAGTCGAAGTATTTTTGCTCTTCTGCTTCCGCAAACAGGATGACTTCATCTAAAACTGATCATGTACAGATACATAGTCTTGTGCTGCTAGACTATGGGCCAAGTGATCTGCAATCGCCTGCCCCTTAATTGACTTCTGAGTCATGTATGTGATGTCAAATTTAGACAACATCATAAGTCATTGGGCAGTCCTTCCAGTGGTGGCTGGCTTTTCCAGTAGATATCTGAGTGGGTCCATCCAAGAGATCAGGATTACAGGGTAGGAAAGTAGATAGTGCCAAAGATGTTGTGTAGCCCAGACCAGTGCCAGACGTGTTTTCTCAAGGGGCTGTATCTCTCTTTGTACTTTAGTAGACGCTTACTGATATAGTAAATGGCTTGTTCTATTCTACCTGTCTCGTCGTGCTGTGCAAGGACGCATCCCATGGAGGTTTCTTGCACTGAGATGTAGAGTAGTAGGGGCCGTCTCGGTGTAAGAAGCATAAGTACTGGAGGACTCAAAAAATACTGCTTTATTCTGTCAAAGGCTTCTTGGCACTCGGCTATCTAGACTGTCGGTGTATTCTTCCGGAAAAGCTTGAAGATCGGTTAGCATATCAGAGTGAGCTGAGAGATGAACCGGCTGATGTACTGAATTCTGCCCAAGAAACCACGGATCTCCTTCTCAGTTTGGGGTGTGAGCATTTCGATGATAACTCTAGGTTTAGCTTGATCAATCTCAATGCCACTCTTGCTGACTATGAAGCCGAGGAGCTTTCCTAATGAGACTCCAAAGACACATTTGGCCAGGTTCAGTCTTAGGTTGAACTCTTTGAGTCTGTCACAGAGTCCTTTCAGGTCTTCTGGGTGTTGCCAAGCAGTTGGTGATTTGACGATCATGTCATCCACATATATTTTAGTTATCTTGTAGATCATGTCATAGAACAGCGCCGTCATGGCCCTCTGGTAGGTTACCCCTGCGATCTTGAGTCTGAACGGCATGACCTTATAGCAGAACGTGCCCCAACGTATAATGAAGGAAGTTTTCTCCATGTCTTCTTCTGCCATTCTGATCTGGTTATATCTGGAGAAACCATCCATGAATGAGAGTGTCTCGTGCCATGCCGTATTTTCAACCAGGATGTCGATGTGCGGGAGAGGGAAGTTGTCTTTAAGATTGGCTTTGTTCAGGTTCCGGTAGTTGATGCACATCCAGACTTTGCCATCTTTTGTGTGTAACAACACGATGTTGGCCAACTATTCAGGGTAGTTTGCTATTGCCAAGAAGCCTGCACTGATCTTATGTTCGACTTCTTCGTTGACTTTCTGTGACCATTCGGGTCTCATCCGTCTCAACTTCTGTTTAACTGGTCTGATGTTTGGGTTCAGGGGCAATCTGTGAACCACCAATGCTGGGTCTAGGCCAAGCATGTCTGCATATGACCAGGCAAAGACATCAATGTTGCTCTTCAGAAAGCTGATCATGTCTGTTCTTTATTGTGGGCTCATGGTTGTGCCGATCTTAAGTAGTTGGGGGTTGTATTCGAATTCCAGGTTTACTGTCTCGGTGTCCTCGATGTTCGACTGTAGTAGCCCTTCACTGTGTTCTAGGAGGTCCAAAATTTCCTGAGGCAGTTCCTCATCCTATTCTGAGTCATACTCCACTTCGGAAAGTTCAAGGAGGGTTTTAGGGGTAGCCTTTGTTAGTGGCGATTTCCTGACAAATTAATTAGCTTAGTTTAGAATGCTTATGATTTTTATGTTTTTGTTGGCTTCAGGACACTAGGCCTTCCAGGAGAAGAGTCCATGTGATTTCGTCATCAGCCGATATGAAATGTTTCTTTTGAAAACATGCTTTTTAAGTCAAAACATCCGATTTGTATTGATAAAAAGTGGACTGTTTATAAAATTGGCCGACATTTGGATTGTGCTAATAGGAGCAAAAGAGAGGTAGGAGGAGGACGGTGCTCCAATCAAGGCTTGATTTAACCAACCTGTACTGCAACTGGCTACTTGCCCCGACCCCGAATTACTTCGACAGTGAGAGCCTCAATCCACCAAAGCATCAGTGGTCGGCAACTAGAGGATGCTTCAGCGCTGTTGGAGAGGGTGCAAACCTACTCTCCCATTGATTCTTCCATTTCTACATCATCTTCGATAGTCAGCTCGTTGAATATTTGGGCCATACTGAAGACCTCCGTATCTGGAATCCCTGAAGATTCATCACTGGGCTGAGGGTTTGAGGTTTTCACAACAAGTTTAAGAGGGGTATCTAGAGAGGTTTCGAAGATTCACACAAGAAAGGTGACGGATATGTGAGGTCGGGTTTCAGTTTTTGCCAACCGGCTGTTCTTCTTGGTGAATTTGGAGAGATAGTCCTCATACCTGGGCTTGTACCCTAGTCCGAATAGAGAAGTGTACTGAGGAGGGGTGTATCTCTTTTTTATCCCCTGATTCCTGACTCCCAGGCCAAGCCCTGGCTAGTAATTCATGTGGGCTATCATTATGACAAATGGCGGGATTATCTGCTTGCTTTGCTATTCTATTTGGGTGATGGAACTAACCTGCTCAAACTGGTAGGACATAAAGGCCATACCCTGCCCCAGCTCTTGAATATCCCCGAAGGAACTAGCCATCTCCTCTGAAGGGATTACGACTAGGTGGTCGTCTTGAATGAACTTGACTTTCTAATGGAGAAATGAGAGAATGGCTCCGGCCATGTGGATCCACGGCCTTCCCAAGAGCAAGGTGAATGAGGCTAGTACATTCACGACCTGAAAGTTTGTAGTGAACTGAGTTGGTCCGACCCTGATGGTCAAATCAATATCACCGAGATTCGGTCTGGTAGAATTGTCAAAGGCCTTGATAGTCATCGGTCTCTTCTTCACCTAACTGAGATCTAGGCCCAGGCTTTGCAGTGTGGAGAGAGTACAAACATTGAGGCCGGAGCCGTTGTCAATGAGCACTGATGATAAGGTTCGATCCATGCACTGAACTGCAATGTATAAAGCTCGGGTGTGATCACTGTTGGGTATTTCCTCTTCTATGAAGGAAATAATTTTTGATTCAAGCACCTGCCCCCACCATACGCCATAGCTTTTCGGGCATGATGTCTAACGTTACGTGAGCATTGTTGAATACCCGAAGCAACTACTTTCTGTGATACTCTGAAGTCAGAAGAAGACCCAAAATTGAGATCTGTGCTGACACTTTGCTTAACTGTTGGGTGAGCTTTTTCCAGGATTTTCAACAGGACTGTTGAGTTCACTGCCTCTTTCTCTGGGTCTGACACCTCTGCTTTCTCTTTCTCTATTCCCTTTGCCTTTGTCGGCTCAGCTACGGGAGGTTGGTATACTTAGGCGATCGGATTAGGTTGGCAATGCTTTTGCTCTCAAGGATGAGGGAGCGAGGAGCAGGTACTCAATTAAGGTCGAAAGGCGGAGAAGGGATGTAAGGGATCTGGATAGGGCCTGTAGAGGTGGAGGCTTGTGATAAGGCCGTGAGTCAGTTTACAGGGAAGGGATGGTATAGACGATCCGTTCGGGGACAGGAATTTGGACCGGTGGTAAAATAGACTGGATATTTGATTGAGAAGATGGGACTATGACTGGGTATTGGTAAGAAGGCCTGATGATGTCGTTGTCAACAGCGGGTGCGTAGGGTCTCTGCTGCCCTACCCTGGGCTCTTCCCACTCAATAAAGTTGACTTGATTATTGTGTGGGGGCAGTGGCACATGGTCGATGCTGGTGTTGCTGGGAGCCAGTTCGACCTTACCCGCATCTAGAAGATCCTGGATGGTGCACGTCAGACTAATGCAGTAGTCTGTTGCATAGCCTGGGCCATGATGAAAGGCGCAGTATTGGTTGGCATCATAGTTTTTGTTCCGTTTGTCTGGAGGTAAGAGGGGAGTAGGGCCTCTTAATGTGAGAAGACCTTACTTGGTCAAAAAACCCAATAGCTGACTGAGTGGGTAGGGGAGAGGGGTAAAGTTCTTGGGGGGATGATTTTGCCCCTGATTTTGCTTGGCTGGCCGGGTACTATCGGATACTTGCTGAGACTGAGCGACTGGAGCCAGCAGTCTGATAGGAGCTGAAGAAGAAACCATCTACACATCTTCTCTTCTTTTCTGGTCTCGGGGACCACTATTTCTACTTGTCGAAGCTATTTTTCTGGGAGGGGCGAGTCCTAAGCTGGAATGGATGGCACCACTCTAGATGGCTGACTCAATACAGGCGCCAGCCTTGACGATGTTGCTGAAGTCTACTACTTGCAATGTTACCATCAGAGTTGAGTAGGGCTGTTTTAGAGTTCCCATTAATATTTTTGTGAACTCCTCTTTGGGGATAGGAGTGAAGACTTTTGCAGTCATTTCCCTCCAACGAGTGGCGTACTCCAAGAACGAATCATTGTTACGCTGGCTCATCTACTCGAGTTGGCTTTTCTGAGGCCGAAGTTCTTGGTTAAAAGAGTACTGCTCCACAAAGACGTCCATGGCATCCTGCCAGGTCTTGATTCTCTGTTTAACGACTGAAAACCACCAAATAAGGGCTGCTCCCTTCAAAATTTTCTGAAAGTACTGGATTAGCAGAGGCTGGTTCTTGTTGTACTGGAGCATGTCCCCCAAATACAACTGTAAATGTTGCTTCGGGCAGTCTGTACCATCATACTTTTCAAATTCGGATACTTTGAAACCAGCGGGAATGGCATCCCCGAAAGAGAAATTCAGGTCTTCTAATGATAGGTTGGGACCGGCAGATGCCCCTTTCATCCGTCTTATTTCTTCCTTCATCTGTTTAATTTCCTCATGCTGGTCCCTGAGAGATAGAGTCGGGTCGAAAGACGATGGCCTGTCTTGATTGACACGGGAAGCTTTCGGTTATTCATTATACTGGTCATATTCTTCTCCTCTACCTGTTGCATGTAGGGTTAGGAATGATGATAAGGATAGGTTGCTCTAGATGAGGCTGTTCAGGGGTTTCTCCGGTAGGGATTCGGGTGGAGGGTTCTTCGGTTCGGGCATCAATCAGAATCTTCAGGGATTCCAGAAAACTATCCAACTTTGCCTCCATGACTGCTATATCCCGAACGTGAGCTTGTAGCATCTCATCTGTCCTCTGCTGCTAGTCTGATGATTCTACCATGGATTCTAAGCTGCTCTCAGATGGGGCCCTATAAGGTACTAGATCCGATATGGGTACTTCTGTCAGGACTCCTTCTGCGGCTACTGCTTCTGCGAGAATCGCAGTTAGAGAACGAGTCATGGGTCGGCTCATGAAAACTGAAAATGATAGAACGGCTAAACATGAATATGCATGCTGACAAAAGAATATGCTAGAAAAATATTTTTTCATTGATGCATGTAAAGTACATTGATTACAAGTTTGTGTGACTCAAAAAAAGAAAAAGACTCGATCCTAGGAAGGTCCATCAGGGATAGCGAAGTCAAGTGGGCGGGGCACACCCTCTAAGTCCATGATCTACTGTATGAGGGATATGACCTCAACCTCCATGTTTGCAATGGTTTCAGTAGCGTTGAACATGCGCTATCCAAACTGTTGAATAAGAGAGGTCAACTCAGCCTTTGCACTATAAAGCTGATCCTGGTAGAAGTGCAGCTAGGCCCTGGTAATGGTTGTTTCCTTGGCGTCGTCTTTTCGCTTCTTCTGGCAAGACTGGAGTGTCTGCTCGAGATGCTCGATCTGCTCTTCCATGGCCTAAGTTCGCGATCCCGCTCTGCTTCCTATAGCCTGAATGCCTGTTGAGCCTTCCATAACTTTTTCTCTTTTATATGGATCTAGAGTTGTCTCTTCAAGAAGATGTCTCTCCAAGGAATCACTCTTTCAGCTAGGGGTATGGTTCCATGAGATGGAGCTAAGACTGGGGTGGGTAGTTCCCTGGGTGTAGGCATGGGGGATGAAATGTTAGGGTTTTCCACCCAAAGCCGGTATCCTGCATCTGTAGGTGGTCCTGATGTAACCACAAAGTCGAGCCACTGATCTCGCCTAGAACTTCATCAATCTGACTGGAATCAGCTAGTGAGGCGCTCGAAGTGCAGTGTGAAGGTGGTGAAGTCATTTCCCTACCGGTTTAATACTGGGATGCATTGAGGGAACTCAAACTGTCGAAGGACTTAGAGTGGTGTATAGATTACGGACCCTGCTAGTCCAGTAAGGATCATGCAATGCCTTCCAGTGATGACAACGCAAGGTAGCCCTTTCATGACAAGCCACTCACACTGTCATACGATCTCTTTCTCTGTCAGGGTTTGGAGAAGCTGGTAGAGTTTTCTCACGTCTGTAGTTGTTATTGGGCCCTCATTCGAAGAAACCTTCCAGAGGAGACTGTAGGCTTCACGGAGTTTGACTGGTATGGCTATGATTGTGGGCAGGTGTCCTACCAACTATAGGTGCAGGAGAGGTGCACTGGCTTGGAAGATGCCCTTTCTATGAGCTACTGCCTGATTAAGAGCCCTAAGAAGCTCTGCAAGGATTACTGGTACGATGGTTCCAGAACTACAAGTGTCCTCAATGATCCCTACCAGTACTAACTCTACAAGTGTGCGGTATCTCAGGAACAGCAACTGAGACACAACTATCAGTGTAAAGGCATTGAGACTGAGGAGTTCCGCTGTAATGGGATCAGGGTTCCACTTGGGTCTGTACTATTTTCCCAGAAAATCTACAGGTATCTTGTCGAAAGTTTAATTAGGACCGGGCTGCAAGCAGGCAGGCTTGAGATGTAAAAACCTTGAAAGGTCTGCTTGATAAATTATCTTGTAGCGTGGTATTATGGCATCGCCGTCCATGTTTAACCTTAGAATGTGTTGAATTTCCTCCAAAGTCGGACATAGTTCGTTCTTACCAAAATGAAAGACCATGTACGAGGGGTTCCAACACTGCATTACAGCGTTCATAAGGCGCAGATCCGGTTTAACCATGAACAGTTTAGAACAGATCCCAATTTGTAGTACTGGGCCCAAGAGAGACGCTGATTGGAGGTAAAGACCTTAATTGCATCGTGGAGGCTCTGGTCACATGCCCCTGAGAAGTCAAATGCACGGGCCACAAAGGTTGACCAGTTGTCTTAACAATCGCTGAAGGACCTACCATCTACCTGAATAAAGACATACTTGATGTGAGTGACTGCAGATGAAAATGCAAAGATGCAAATGATGATGATTTTTTTCTTGATTGGGTGTGGCAAGGCACATGTGAGCCGATAGGGCAGTCGGACAGAGTTCCGGTGTGCTTTACCCGGGTTGTTAGGAATCGGGGGCCTATCAAGTCAAGGTTGGGAGTAGGCCCGGTAAAGGCTTATCTGCTTGGGATTTGAATCTCATATGCTTTGTCGGGAAGCAGGGTAGGGTGTATTTTATTACAAGTACATGTTTGATTCATTACATGCCCCTGGGTGGATGGTTATCTTAGTAGAGTGTGCCCAGGTAGTCAATCATGATTGGGGACAGGTATAGGGTGCAAGCAGGTTAGGGTTCAGAGTAACCCTCCCTTGGTGGGTTACTTATAGACTATACTCTAGCGTAGGCTGTATGTATGAATATTGGTTTGATGCAAGTGTATTCCTAACAGGGTAGAGGATCACTTAACACCATATATGCGACTCCCTTGAAAATGGATGATTGGTGTAAGTGGGAGCGTTCAGAATCCTTCCCTGAGGGTAATCATCTACCAGGAATAACTCCGCGGACCTCCAAGACTGTTAAGCCACTGACACTGAGGATGATCATCCACTAGCCATTAGCGTAATAAATCTGTCTAATGAGTTTAGTAGGATAGTTACACTACTATGAGATGAATGAGATGCACAATACAAAATTCACTCACAAGATGTAAAATGATTAGTATTACATTATATTCTTAGGCATTTGATTAATATGAGATTCAGTTTAGCTTAAACCTAGATTCCGAGCTGAACCTTATGAACCAATTCCCCAGCAGAGTCGCTAGAGTTGTGAGCACGAGTTTCGGAAAACCCTGATTTAATCTCACGGGTGAGTTTAGAGTCGCCACCTATTCATTTAAAATTGATAAGTTCATGAGATTTAGATAAGGTCTTGGTCTGTGATTTAAGATTAGGGTAAGAGGTTTGGTTAAGTCCGGGGAAGGGGTTAGGCACCCCGGCACTTCCACTTTTCAGTGGTTCCCTACTTGTTAAGGTCATGCCAAGTTAAGCTCAATTTTAATCAAATGCCTAAATGTTTTAGATAATGCTAACCGTAAGAAAGAAAAGCTCACTAAGGTCAAACCCCGGGTTGGGTTGCCTATGTACTCACATTGAGGTGAAATCAGACCGAGTGTAGTTCTGGCACGTGAGCCTGTGCCAATGCTAGGGGGTGTGTATGTGTGCATCAAGGGTGGCTAATGGACCTAATCCGGTAGATCAGGGTTTTATTTGATCGAGGTTGATCAATGTGCAAAGTATTGGGCCCGATAGGCCAAGGGGTAATCAGGTAGACTAGGTTTTTGACCAAGGTTAGGGTTGCTAACAGGGGTTAGGTCAAACTTACCGTGGTTAGGATTGCTAACCACAGTTGATGTGGTATGGTCAAGCCTGATAGGCTGAGGTTGGGCTCGGTAGGCCAAGGGTGAGCCTGGTAGGCCAGGAGATGAGGCCCGGTAGGCCAAAAGTATTTTAACCAATGGTTAGGATTGCTAACTAGGGTTAAAAGTTGATAACCATGGTTAGGAATGCTAACCAAGGTTAAAAGGTCCAAAGTCAGTGTTTCTGGTCTTCTTGAATTTTTTTTATTTTTTTGGGATTTTTCCAGATTTTTCCTAGTGGTTAAGGATTGCTTAACCATGGTTAAGGAGTTGGTCACCATGGTTAGGGCTGCTAACCATGGTTAAATGGTTGAGACAGATCATTTTTGACCTTTTCAAAATATTTATAATTTTCTGAGCATTTTTTCATATTTTTTTCTAGTTAAAGGCTGCTTAACTATTGTTAAAAGTTAACCAAAAGTGAGGTTTAACCATGGTTAAAAGTCCTAACCAAGGTTAAAATAATCACAGAGGATCATTCTGGAATCCTGATAATATATCTGATTTTTTTAATCAATTTTTTCAGAATTTTATGGGTTAAGGGTGCTTAACCATGGTTAAATGTTAACCACATGTAGATTTAACCATGGTTAAGGGTCCGGTTAGGTCAAAAGTGGGCCCAGGGACCATGGCAGGGCTGACACTGGCCTCCTACCTGGTTTGGGCCCTGTATAAAGGCCAGAAGTTACAAAGAACAAAAATTTTAGCCATATTTTAAACCATGGTTTGCGGAGACTTAACTCAGGTTAAGTGCTGAACCAATGGAAAGTGAGACCATGGGTGGATAGCCTGAAGTGCAGGGAACACCCTGGGCCTTTGGTGGGCCGAGGGGGAGGTCGGGTGTGGGCTCCACAAAGGCCCAAAGAGGCCTTGTTTGGCTGCACATTAAATGACGATCTTCAATGAAAAGATTTCAGGCTTATTTGTAACCACTGTTTATAGTGATTTAATCGTGGTTAGGGGCTGACCCAGGGGGATCTGATACCATAGTTGCGAAGCGTGAAATTCAGGGAAGACCCTGGGCCTTTAGTAGGCCCAAAGGGAGGTTGGGTGTGGGCCCCAAAGTAGCCCAAAAACACCCTGCTCAACTGTTCAAAATTGTGATTTTCAGCTTTTGAGGCCAAAATTAACCAAGGTTAGGGCATGGGAAGGCTATGGGAGTGAACCAGGGGTGAGGTGAGACTAACCATGACCCTAATCTTGACCAAGGCCACACCTAACCATGGTCAACAGCTGGTTACAGTCAAGGCCAACTAATAGCGATTTTTGAAAAAAAAAAAAACATTTTTTTTTCCTTTGCTGGGGATGAACCAGTGTGAATCTAGGGGGTTCCTCATGGTCTGAGGACCCCCTAGACCCGAAGGGGACTTGCTATGCACGTAGGGTTGCGGTTAACCCGAGTTAAGCCTCAAGGGAATTCTCCCTCGCCTATGGTTAAGGCGGAAGGACCCCTATCCCTGACTGATCAATGCTACTAGTATGCAAATAAGAGTAAAATGGCCCCTGGAATAGGATTAGGGGCCTTATAGGGCAGTTAGGCAAAAGAAAACAAAATAAAAAAAATTAAAAGAAAATAGAGATGACCCTACACTGTATTCAACTGGTATAATGGGGGAGGCGAGTGCTGCTCAGCTGGGACAGACTTAGAATAGCTTGGTTCAACTTCCTGAACCTCTCTCAGGTGGACAACGAGGTTAATGGGAGGTTGGGGTGATCGAGCCGTAAGCCCACAGTGCTTTGGTATGACTGTTATGGAATGGGGTGGTAGTATACTGTGGTACTAAGGGAGCTGGGACAGGCCTGAGGAGTTTCTGGGAGGTCTAGGTTCTTCCTAAGGCTGAGGGAAATGTTGGAGCAGGGGAGAGGTGACAAATCAAGTTGTTAGACACAAGGTCTTCACTCTTGTTAGGAGGAGAAATCAATTTAAAGCATTTCTTCCAATAGTTTTTAGTAATACTTAATAATTATGTTAATTATATTATATATTAATTAATATATTTCAGTAATATTTGACAAATTTTATATATGTTGGCAATATTTACTTGTACTACGAATTTATTTGTATATTTATAGGCAGCAAATCCTCTCCGGTGATAACCGGATTTTGCAAATCCGGTTATCACCCCTAGAGGTCACCACGTGTCTCCTTTGACACCCATTAACCATGGGTAAGGTTCACCCAACCCTAGGGTTCACCCACCTATTTTTGGTTTTTTTTTAAAAATAATAATTCTTTTTTTAAAATTAAAAAACTGTTTTTAATATTAAAAAAACTCTAAAAACAGTTTTTTAATTTTAAAAAAAGAATTATTATTTTTTTTAAAAAACCAAAAATAGGTGGGTGAACCCTAGGGTTGGGTGAACCTTACCCACGGTTAAGGGGTGTCAAAGGAGACACGTGGTGACCTCTAGGGGTGATAACCGGATTTGCAAAATCCGGTTATCACCGGAGAGGATTTGATGCCATATTTATACTAAACAATTTAAATGATTAACAATTAATAGGGGTGCCACGTAGACACCCCTATTTGTAGATGCCTAACAACATACCATACCATGAAGTTAAAGACTCAAAACTCCAAAGACCCAATTCGCCCATTGCAATAACAATCGCAACCTCACCAGGTAATTTGTATCTCACGGAAAAACACCAAAGCTTCATGAGAACAACCATGAGCAAACTAAGAAATAATTGTCCCACCACAACCATCTCTGGTATCAACCCGAAAAGTAATTCTGTATTCTCCATCTCCCCAACCATCGCATAACCAGAAATAATAGACGTTCAAGAAAACTAATCTCTTTCACCCATTTCATCAAACACCTTGCAGCCGGAATCAAAAGAATGACATTTGTAGTGCGTATCAACTACTGAATTTTTATAGCTTAGATTATTTTCAACCAAAAGCTGCAAAATTACAGGATGAAATGAAATTCCGAGATTAGAATCATCCATAACTGCACAATAGTTGAGCAAAACGGAAAATGGAGACGCTTGCTTTGGGAAGATGAAAGACATTATAGAGAAGTAAAGTTTATCTTTGTTGTCGTTGCTTCACAGTGGAAGATAAACGCAAGAAAGAAAGTATTTAAAAACTTCCACGTTCAAGTGCTTGAATTCACTCAGTAGGGCTTCGAATGATCCACAATAGTCAATGCTGGACAACGCTAAAGGTGACGTCTCCAAAACTCATGGAACGATCCACATGAGTTTTAAAGAGCCGGTAGGGTCAATCCAACAGGAGCTTTAGTTATTTATGAGGAGACCAACAGGCCGCTTCCCAACCATTCCGAGTCTCCAAAACACCGTTTTTGTAATCGGTTTCGTCCATTTTCCAAAGGTGACGTCTGTATATGGAAAGTTGGGATTTGAAGTCTTTGTAGGTGGTTCATTGGTTTAAGAGTGATAGGAAATAGACTCGATGTGATGAAAGCAAATTGCTAATAGAGGTCAAAGAGGATGACACGTAGGATTTTTTCGTTGCTCGAACCCCAATTTCTATATTGTCCTAGCGGAGACACGGGTTAAGAAGACAGTGAATTAAATTGAAAATAATATTTATAAAATATGGTGATATAAAATTAGTATGTTACTTTATCCGATAGAATTACTCAAATGAACATGTATATAAGAAGATAGCATGAAATTGGCATCTCAAATAACATAAGAAATTTTTTCTTTAAATGATAGAAATTAATCAAATGAGCATTAAGTATGTCATGAGTAGTAGTTTCATTGATATCCCAAAAATACATAAGCAAACAAAATTATATATATGAATTATATGCATGTCTCGTAATGTCTAATTAAGTAATTCAAATACTAAAATGATATTTAATTGTGATGAGCTCTTGTTATTTTATAGTCATCTAAAAGCCATCTTTTCTTATATAAGCATTGTTATGACATCTAAATCTAATTACTTGGGACAATATTTGTATACACATGATATTAGTTGTATCTAACTATTAACCTTATAAGGCCACCAAAAAAAAGGTGCTATTAACCATACGGGAACAAAAAACAAAAGGTGCATTTTCTGCTATAACCAACATTGTGTATTAAAGTTTAATTTTAAAATATGGATGAATTTCAAGTATATATACTACATGAAATGAAAAGGTATTATATGATAAAAGGCCTTAGGGAAGATAACAATGTAAAGAAATTAAGAGCTTCAAAAATAATTGCAACACATGTAAGCTAAGATCCTTGTTAACAACTCAATGGAATATGAATAGACCAAAGAGGAGTGCTGGCCCTACTCCCAGTCAAGCCCTATCCTCACCCTCCACTAACCACATGTTCATGTTTGTGGTGAGATAATACATTAATCATCTGGGATAGGGCCTAACTGTATCGAAGTATCGCAAATTCATCATCTATTAAAATGTGTACTTCCTCGTTAAAAAAGACAAATAAAACTGGATTTCATAACATTTAAATTAAATGTGCATTAACATGGGCCAGCAACAATTATTCCCATTAATTAAAAAAATGGAAAAGAATATTTTAACAACCTTGTTTTTTGGTAACACACAAGCACAAACACACCTACACACTATACAACACACATAAACACACCGAACAAAGCCAATGCACCCCCACGCCCTCATTTAAACTGCCTCTTGGGAGGATGTATTGCAATGTAAAAGTGTCACCAGTCACTCTCTTCCTTGAATGCAAGACAAATCTATTTTTTTCATGGTTTACAAATCAAATTTTATATCGATTTACTAAGCTTTCATAACATCCTAACAGAATATATGTATATAGATAAGAAAATTTTCTTACATATATATATGAGAGAG
Source organism: Tetracentron sinense (assembly GCA_015143295.1). Classification (NCBI taxonomy): domain Eukaryota; kingdom Viridiplantae; phylum Streptophyta; class Magnoliopsida; order Trochodendrales; family Trochodendraceae; genus Tetracentron; species Tetracentron sinense. The sequence goes on along the minus strand of CM026560.1, from coordinate 20,683,607 downwards.
AGAGAGGGAAAATATATCCCTATGTGGTGTCTATATAAGGAGATGGAGGTTCTCTATCGAATCAACAGCCTCAACTCCCCACCTTCCTCCAACGTCCACCTATACATCATTTAGAATTGGAATAGCAATCTATGCTTTTGAGCTAATGCCTCATTATGTTTTGAGATTGATCTTTATGTAATCTCATGATTTCATGCCATTATCTCAACCAGGGGTCCATCATGCACCTTCCCAAAACCACCTTTTTCTGTTTGGTTTATGGGGACTATGGCGTGTCTAATAAAAAGCTTTCACCTTCCCAAGCGTGCAATCCTCACGTGTATACAAACCTTGCAAACACCAAAGCAAACCCGAAAAAAATAATAAATAAATAAAAAGAATATCTATTAGCAAAAAATCAACTGCAGAAAATGAAAAAGAAGAAGATCTGAAAGCAAGGAAGTGGTTGTTGGATTTGATTTGATTTTAAAATAATAAATTAATAATATTTTATTATTATTTAATTATGATTAAATGTGTCTATGAGGGACATGCTAGTGTGTATCTTAGTCTTTTGGTTTATTGATCCATTCAATAAATTGGGATCATTAGATCAAGTTGTGATTGAAATCCAAGGGTTGTGATGAAGGGATATGGACCAAACTCTCCTATGCATGCATCAGTTAAGGACTTGAGGACTTGAGACTTTTTATTGTCCAACGGTTATTGTAGTGTTGGTTTCTTTAGATTTCAACACTATAACGTATAGGTTCATGAGTGTGTTAATGGGTGATAGTTAATATCATTATTATGATCATGGTGTCATGGGCTTTAAAGCCAAACCATGTGACTATTGGTTTGCCTCAATGCTTGGTCCCTTCACACTCTATAAATAGAGAATGAGTAAGAGAGTCTTAGAGAGTTCATCCTTTGGCGCGGAAGCTCTGGCGAGATACCTCTAGACCGAGGAAATAAAATCCCCTATTGCAAAGATACCAAAAGGCGGGTCCTAGATATACTTCGAAGTTTCTCTTCCAGATTGATCAGCCATATTATGTGGATTGATCTTTCTTAGGACCGGACTATTTAGTTCGGATCCGTTTAATTGATCTAAATGGATTGTCTTTTTAGACAGACCTCGAGATCAATTTTTGACAATCCAAATGGATCGTCTCTTGTCTAGAATAATTGGACAGACTCTATTGGGTCCGTCCTAACTTACTAGTATTTTGAGATTATACGATCGGATAGTCAATTTTTTGGATTGTTCCTTAATTGGGCTAATCCATCAATCCGAAACCGCATAAGCTAAGGGGAGACTCTGTCGAATTTTTTTTGGGACAAACTGCAACACTTAATATAATTTAATTTAAATAATTAAATTTAGAAGTATTTTGAATTAATCGGTAAAATAATTTAACCCGATTTTAAATCTCATATTATGGGACGTTTTGATCATGAGATTAAATTAATTTTGATGCAATAAAATTAATTTGATTAATTTTATATATATGGTTAAATTTAAAATATGTGAATAAATTCAATTTTAATTTAAAATTAATTTATTCGGGCATTCTAAAGGAGGTTGGGTACTGTCGTCTTCCGCCAAGTAGTGCAAACTTGTAGGGAAAGACCGGATGAATCCGAGCTGAGTTGAATCCCGGAGGTAGAGCTGCCTTATCCCTTGCACAATGGGAGGCTTCGACTATCTTTAAGAAAGACTCTTCGAGCGCTTCTCAGTTCGAGTGATTCATTATATAATTATTTATTTTATTTCTTTGTTAATGGTAGTTAATTGTGTTCTGATTTGTGAATAATTTTAGACTAACAGTCAACAGTGGTGTAAGATGTTACCTTAGCGGATGGATCCTTTCGATAAAAGATTCGAACTCGGGAACAAAGTAAGGTCTATAACTGCTCTCCATCCCGTGAGAAAGAACAAATTTTTGATCCCTTTGTTTGATTTAGAACATCCGAATCAAACAAAGGCAAACTCCAATAAATTTTTCTATTTATAGATTTTCATCTAAAAAAACTAAAGAGAACATGTTAAAAGCCAAAGGTGCATGACGGTCAAAATTTGAAAAACAATAAGCCATTACCCCCAACTAACATAATGTCTTGTGGTTTCTGAGTTTTTTGCGGTGTCAATGCTCTTTGTGTCTGTTATTTTATCTCTAATAGCAGAATAGAATGAGCAACATAATAATGGAAGGGATAATGAGAAGTGCAACAAAATAATAGTAGTACCTTTCTACTTGGTAATCTATAGCATACTTTTCTCCACTGAAGATGAAAACAAACTTGTACGTGTTGGATAAAAACTATCTCTAACAGGAGAAAATTAAGATGGAGAGAGCAAAGAGAGATAGATAGAATAATGCTTAGATAATGAAGTATGCTATCTCTCTTTATAAGAAAAAAAGGGGAACGGCCACTTCCCTGGAAGTGGGATAGAGTTGTGAAAAACTCCTGTTTGGAAGATGAACCGTTTAGGTTGAGAGAGAGAGAATTGGGAACTCCTACTTGGAAGAAACCATTTAGGTTACGAGAAATAAATGAGAGAGAATTAAGAACTTCTAACTAATAATCAGAAGGTAATGGGCTAGTGGTCATTAATTAATCAAAATAGTGGTTTGACTAGTAATGACATGACATCATTTGATTGGAGCAATTAAGGAGAGTTTGCCATGTTTGCAGACACATTTCATCAACCTGAAGAGAGAATTGAGAGATTTGAGGTATGTCACGCGGCATCAACCAACATATAGTATTAGTACTAGCAAAATCCCAGTGCAATGCACAGGTAGGAAAGTAACATATATATGAAAAAAGGAGAGGATAAAGTTGGCAATCAATATGGGGGGAACCGATTCATCAACTCAACCCTAACCCAAAACGAAACAAACGAAGAAACATCATTTTCTTTAATTTCTGTGTAATCTTTGTTATGCATAATAATAATAAGTTGCACCTACCTAGGTTGCTTAAGTATCAGAAGTGTAGCATACCTCATCAGTTACTTTTAGGGCTGGTTTCAAGTCTTATAAGGTGCATGGGTTCCCATGCACTCGGATTAGAAAATATTCCAATGTTAGTCTCCAACCTAGCAAACCCAAGAACATGTACCAACAAAAGGTAATTGGGAATGCGGCCTAACCATTTTACATACCCAAGAAGATTAATTAGCCATTTGATAGCCTAAATGTTCCTAAATTTGATTTGGATGGTCTAAAACAACAGTGTTCCTTCAAGGGATGAGATTTGGTCTTGCTCTTGGTGGGCTTTCCACATGTGGCGATAAATAGGATATAGAGAAGATATCTAAGGGAGAGAAGTCAAAGAACTAAGGAGAAAATGAAATGACTTCTCCCCTTTATATCGCCAGTCGGACATTGTACATAGGCAAGATGGTTTTGGTCTTGCTAGAGCAAGACCAAATCCCATCCCTTCCTTCAAATATTTTCAACAGTGCACCATATACATTGATCTAAAATCGTATGGAAGGTACACTTTTAATGTAGACAACATATTACCTCTAGCATATGCCGAGATCCAGTGTTGGGCACCACTCTTCCGCTGACCCGTGAAATGGTGTTCCACTAAGGATGTGATAGCATGCATTTTACAGGTTTTGCTAGACAATATGAGTATACCTTCCCAGCTCACCATGCTTGCTCTTTGATATCTATTGACTGTGGTTAAGATTCATCCAACCTTAGGGTATATAATCTAACCTTAGTTATTAGAAAAATATCTTAAAAAAATTAACCACATGAATGAGTGAATTCATAACCAAGGTTAATTGTTTATAAAAATTAAGGTTAGATTATTTAACCCTAGCTATGAGTTAATCTTAACCAAGGTTAATAGATGTCAAAGAGGAGATGTTGCAAGCTTGAGAGGTGTACATGTACTACTTAACAGAATGTGCAAGGCTCGTTATCACTCCCCCCTAGAAAAATGCCTTCTCATGCGTTAGCTGTTACACTCCCCTAGGTAATCCGTTGCCGTAGACAAAGGAGAGACTTGGCATCAATGATCTCCCACCCTTTTTTTTATTTTATTTTAATATACTAAATATCAATACAAACTCACGCACACCACACTCACACACACAACCCTCAATCTCAACTCAAGCTTTTTTTTTTTAATGAAACACACCTCTTGCATCAATGCTCCCTTTAGAAGGCCATAGACTATAGAGTACAACAAATTCTGCCCTCCAACTTATGGAGCTCTGACTCCCATAAGCTATCTTTACATTTTAAATGGCCTGGGATTGTCTCTGGCGAAGCCAGAAAGGGCTTATCTCGGGGTTCCATTGAATAGCTGACAAGTGGTGAGGAAGTCAAAATCATGGGGCCCACGATTTTGACTTCTCCACCTATAATAAGACATGTGGCGATAAGTGTGTGAGAATAAAGGGAAGAGACATCATATGGGGAAAAGTCAAAAAAATGGGGAGAAAATAAAATGACTTCTCCTCATATTTTTGCCAACTGTCACACAATGTATGGAACCCCAAGAGGAGTTTCTGGCTTCGCTAAAGACAAGCCAAGGCCATTTTTAATAATACAGCCTGATACAGTAACCTTGAACTTGACCAGCAGAATGCCTTTTTTTGGGGTCGGGTCTGGTCTGATCTCGACACTGTCATCACCATTTTCCGGGCCATCTGAAGAATCGAGAGTAACTGAAACCTGGGAGGGGATTTGGTGTACATATATTTGAGAATTCCCTTTTTCCAGTAACCTTGAACTTGAGTGATGTCAAAAGGCATGACATCATCATTGTCGACCTGCTTGTGACGCACGAACGGTTCCCATAGAGTGTTTGTTCTTTGTTGCATCATTTTGAAACTCTCGAAATGCTGGGGACCGTTGTCAATCCATCTATGAATTCAATGCTGAGATCTTGAAGACAAAAGAGAAAAGAAAATCTTGTTAAACCAGCGTACTACAACTTTTGTTGCCTCTGGAATCCTCGTACATATCTCCTACGTATGCAATGAGTCTCTTATTTTATATACAAGGGACCAGGAAAAGAAAAGGAAAAAAGAGAGAGAATAGAAAATCATTAGAAGCATAAACCTACAAATCTTCAAAAAAGAAGACTCAAAAGGACCTTCTTCACTTTTATTAGATCAAAAGCATAGATAAATTGCACTCCAAAAGGATCCCATTTACTGCAAATAGAGATCGAAAGTAAGCTAAAAAAAGGAAAAAGACAGTGAACAATGGGTTTCTCCTCTCCCGAATTTGCTCTTCAAATTCCAATGGGTTTCTCCTCTCTGAATTTGCTCTTCGAATTTTTAAGTGGGATGGGGTAAACATTGGATATTTCAAAGAGAGAAGTGGATGAGAAAAGAGGACGAGAGGGTATAAAACCCAAGGTGGAGGGAGGGAATAACAAAGGTTACATGGTAAAGATTTTTGGAGTGGGTTTAGTTGGAAAAAGAGATAAATTTAAGGAAAAAAAAATTGTAACCAAAACCATAAATAAGAGTAAGTGGAAGAGAGAAAAAAAGTAACTGAAACGATCTAAAACAATAAGGGCAAGTGGAAGAGTGGAATAAAGGTGGTCAGCTACGTGTCTTAGTTGACCTCTTCCGAAGACCCAGCTATGAGTCACCACTCACATAATGCATATCCTTCCCTTCCGAAATTCGGAGGTTGTGATAGGTTCACCGTTTACCATTACAATGGGAAAGAAAGCAGTGGAATTATTATTGAGACTCTTGCAATTATGCTGTCTCCTCCTCCTCTTCTCTCGGACATGCCAAAGGTACTGTATTCTCTATTTTGAGAAAGAAGATGAACACTTTTATTTTATTTTAGCTGTTTTCACCCATTTGCTCCATAACCAAGGGATAAATGTTTTTATTTTGATAATTAAGGGATAAATGTTTATATTTATTTAAAATAAATAATAGTAATTATGACACTCTACCGTTACCCTTAGGGAGTCTAATCTCCGCCAAAAACCAACAAATGTTAAAGCAAGAACTGGTTTTATTTTCAATTTACAATATGACTGCTTAGGGGGTTTGATTTGTATGTGAGAGAGAGATGCCCTAAAGGTTGTCACTTTTTATTGTTATGGCAGCGAACGAGCGGGACGCATTCAAGATAAGCCGCTACAACCACCGCCAACACCCTTACCACCCAAGTCGCAACATCCGTGAAAGAGGAGGAGGGACACTTTTTGTGGCGTTCAGTGTAGAATAAAGAGAGTAGTAGTGCATGTCAAGCGCACCCGGTACGTTAAATAATGATGCACCGTTTCGTGTCCAAATTGTGCCCTAATTAGGATGTCAAACCAGTGCAATCCCAGTTTGGCATGCGATACCAATTGCATAGCTCTTTTGTGTAACGTAAACTTTTAAACTTTAGAAATGTAATGCTCTATTTGGAGTGTCATCGTGTAATTATATATAGTAAAATGAATTGTCCATTTAGTATACTATATCTCATACATAATTTCAAAGTATTTTTAGAATTAGTTTTATGAACCGTTAATTGTCTCGGAAAAACGAATGTCAATTTACTTTTAATAGAGCGGGGAAATACAAATACTAGCGTTTGCAAAGAAATCCAGCTTGCCCTCCTTTAAAGAAAAAAATGTGGGTTTTCAATTCCTACCCAAAAGGAAGGACTTCGATTATGAAGCATGTGGAAATTTTTATTAAGAAGAGATCCTGATAAGGAAAAAAAAAAAAGATTAATTTTGAGCCGGAGCTTTGCTTCACGGCGTTGAAGCGGAGCTTCCTTTTTACACTATAAATGTGACATTTTTGTAATTATTGATAGAGGCTGGGGTAATTTTGCAATACACCATAATTACACATTTGCCACCGGATAGTGTAAAAAGAGGAGCTCCACACAAAGTGGTGATTGCAGAGCTCCTCTTTATATTTAAACTGAAAAAAAATATCTTTCTTTCATCTCTATGATGTCCTCTACCCTGCTCCGATCCCATCTAGTGAAATTGTACATCGCACGAACATGGTTTAGACTATTGGAGAATACACTTTTTTGTCTACGGGCGACTGTACGCGTCGTTTTTTTCCGCAAGTCAATGTCCACCTCTCTCTCTCTCTATATAGATCATTAACTTGGGGTTTTAGTTTTATTGAAGCCATTGATGACAATGGCTTGCATAGCCTGCCACTTGAAGTAAATTTCTCCAAATTTACTCATGATTTACGTAGCGCAAATGACACACATATTGACAAATGACATGACTTGCAAAGCCTGGCACAAGTCGCGGCACATTGCAAGTCTCAGCAAAAGAATGGAGTATAGGCAAATATTTCTTCTGCTTTTTTTTTAATTAAAGATATCGTTTAACCTACCCAAAACCATTCCAAAAACAGGCATGGAGCTTTCCAATCAATCATATACTATCTCTCGCATTTGTCATTTCATCAACGAGTTTTATAAATCGAGAGAACTTACAAAACCAACAGCAATATATTTGAATTTTGAACCTACTGCAACATTCCCTTTAATTCTATTTCATGCATAATGAATGGTTCAGATTCCAAATTTGCAAAGGCAAAAGGCATCAAAGAGAGATATAACAAAATCCAACTAGACACAAGATCATCACTTATTATCAATTTAAAACATTTCTTCCAGTATCAAGAACGAGAAATCAAGTTGTTAGGACTGTTCAGCTGTTGCCAAAGATGTGTGATTTATTTACATAGATTATGGTTTTACCAGTGCAAACAGACAGCTAGTATAAGGAAAAATAAATCTAATATTCAATTTGTATTTATCATGTAATATAATTTAAATAACTTATATATAATAGTTTTTAGTAATACTTAATAATTATGTTAATTATAATATCTATTAAATAAGATAATTCATTAATATTGTGAGTATGGGATCTTCCTACCCACTTTCACAATTATATGTTTTGACTTGAGTCGCCACCTATTCATTCTTACGGATAGGTCCCGGGTATTTGTTTGTTTGGATAAGGCAAATGGTCTAATCAGAGTTAGGGTAAGTGGTTCGATTAAGCCCTGAGGAAGGTGTTAGGCACCCCAAGACCCCCATTTTATAACGGTTACCTACTCCCTAAACTTAAGCCAATTATAATCTCAAAGTTTAATTAAAATGTCCAAAGTTTTTAAGTGAGTGCTAATCCAAGAAAAATAGAAAGCTAGATGGCTAGGGTCGAACCCGAGTTGAGTTGCCTATGTACTCACATGGTGAGATCAGACCGAGCGTAGTTCTGGCACATGAGCCCGTGCCGAGGCTAGGGGTGAGTGTGTGTGTGCATAGGATGGTCAAAGGGTCTAGCCTAGAAGGCTATGGTTTAGTTGATCGGGGAGGTCAAGTGCACAAGTGTTAAGTCTAACCGCGGTTAGAGGGTATTTATCCATGGTTAGATGAGCTAACCAAAGCTAAGGAGGTCCTATAAGTCTTTTTTTGGTCTTTTTGTATTTTTTATATTTTTTGAGATTTTTGGGGATATTTGAATGTTTTTGGTGTTTTGAGATTTTATCATGTTTTTGGTATTTTGAGATTTTATCATGTTTTTGAATTTTCATATAGGTAAGGTTTTGACAAACTTAACTAAAGTCAAATTTAGTCCAAGAGTTTGGCTAAAAGATTATAGTTTAAAACATAAAGATGGGTTGTGCTTTATGAATAGTAAATGGTCTATTACCAACACCTATTTTGTTGGATTGATATTGATAATAGATCAAATACCATTATCTTTAGTATGAAACATTTTTAAGAATGTCCTCTTTAAGTCCTTACACCATCATTTATCTTAAGTCATTAAACCATCACCTACCCATTCAACATAGAACATGAAGGAAAAATAAAGAAATGAAAGAAAATGAAAACTCATCATCTCCCTTTTAAGGTGGTTCATTTACACCATTATTAATGATGTAATGTTGCTCTAAAGAATGTTAGGGAGGGGATGAGCTTTTACAAAAAATTTTAGAAAGAGGACTAGAATCTCAAAAGAAAACAAAATGAAAAAAGAGAGGTATAGCTTTAGCTTCCACTCTCTATGGGCCTACCCATATCCACACTTGTGGGTACATAAAAAAGAAGAAAATATGTACATGGAAAGGAAAAGAAAAAATGAGCATCTCCTTGCCTTTGATATGGGGTCCCTCTACACCATTAGATTGGTGTAGAGATGCCCAACTATGCTTGAGAAATGAGAGATCAAGAAGAGAGAACCAAATAAAAAAAAAGATAAAAAAGAAGAGAAAATGAAAGAAGGAGTGCCTACTCCTCCAAGAATTCTCCTTCAATGCTCCAAGGGATAGGGTTTTAGAATCCACAAAGGAAGAGAGTTAGTGAAGAACTCTAAGCTTTTAGTCTTAGAATTATTTCCAAACTCTAAACCTTAGTTTCTTCTCCCTTCTTCAAACTCAAGAGAAACACAAGTGGGTGGAAACCTTCTAGGGGTCTTGAGGGATGGATCTAAGGGGCTAAGGGATTGGTATTTATAGGAAAACTAAGAGGTTGGGTTGTGTCTTTTACATGAGGGATAAAAGGAGCTAGTGGGTAAAAACTTGAGTGTTGTAAGGTGAGTTGATAGATTGAGTGTTGTAAGGAGTGTAAGAGAGTGTAAGAGAGTTGGTGGGTTGAGTGAACTATGAGTTATATGAGTATGGGTTGTAGGATATAGGGTGTAAGAGAGGTTTAAGAGAGTTGGTGGGTTGAGTGAACTATGAGTTATATAGGTATGGGTTGATGTAAGAGAGGTGTAAGAGAGTTGGTGGGTTGAGTGAACTATGGGTTATATGGGTATAGGTTGTAGGATATAGGGTAGGTGGATATGGATATGTGGATTAGGTCTTATGGATCATGGGTTATTAGTAGATGGGCCATGGGTTATGATTATTGGACTTTGACTATGACATTTGGGCTTGGGCTATGGAAATAGGCTTTGGCTTAGGCAATTGGGTGATTGGGTATTTGGGCTTGACTACTTGGGTTGGGTAATAAAATTAGGTAATTGGGTTTGATTGAGTTGTCTAGGTATAAGTTTGGTCAAATGGGCTTGGGCCTTGGGTATACCTAGGGCTTACTAAGGTTAGGCTAGGAATACCTAGGGTTTGGGTTTAGGACTACCTAGGGTTAAGCTTAAGGTTAACTAGGGTCTTAGCTAGGTTTAGTCCTATGGTTAAGGGTTTACCTAGGGTTTGGAACTAGGGTTGATCTAGGGTTTGGACCATAGCTAAATTAATTAACCACGGTTAAGGGGGTGTAAAAATAAGGTGCTGACACCTGCCCCTCTTTGTCGGAGAATGCCAGGTTGGAAATTGAACGACAAAGACTAGAATCACCGTATTTTTACACCAGAGCACGCAAGGTAGAGTGAGGTGATGGTCGATCTCACAACCGCTTCACCGAAGATAGAATAATGTGAGGGTCGATCACACAACCGTCTACCGGAGATGAAGCAAAGCAATGATGGGTGTAGGATTAGCGTCACTGGAGGCTGTAGACGACATATGGTCACACAACCGCATCAGCATACCCCTTGATTAGTGAGCTAGTAGAGCAAGAAGAACTTCACTGGAGGCCACAACTGACACCCGGTCACACAACCGTGACAGTATACTCCTTGATTAGTTAAGGGGAAGCGAACCTGTAGACAACCGCCCGATTGTCTGACAAGGATAAATAAGGATAAAGATAGCTGCCCGACTGCTTCACCTGGTAGCAAACCAAGATAGTATAGACAATCGCCGGATTGTCTCACTGAAGGGGAATGCGACACAGTGCAGACAACGGCCCCATTGCCTGACTGGGTAGCAAGATGAGGAGGGTAAAGACAGCCGCCCGACTGCTTCGCCTTGTAGCAAGCCAAGATAGTGTAGACAATCGCTCGATTGTCTCACTGAAGGGGAATACAACACAGTACAGACAACGGCCCCATTGTCTGACTGGGTAGCAAGATAAAGAGGGTAAAGACAGCCGCCCGACTGCTTCACCTGGTAGCAAGCCAAGATAGTGTAGACAACCGTCTGATTGTCTCACTGAAGGAGAATACAACACAGTACAGACAACGGCCCCATTATCTGACTGGGTTGCAAGATAAAAAGGGTAAAGACAGCCGCCCGACTGCTTCACCTAGTAGCAAGCCAATATAGTGTAGACAACCGCCCGATTGTCTCACTGAAGGGGAATACAACACAACACAGACAACAGTCCCATTATCTGACTGGGTTGCAAGATAAAAAGGGTAAAGACAGCCGCCCGACTGCTTCACCTGGTTCCAAGCCAACATAGTGTAGACAGCCGTTTGATTGTCTCACTGAAGGGGAACGCAACACAGCACAAACAACGGCCCCATTGTCTGACTGGATAGTGGACTAAGGAGGGTGAAGATAGTCATCCGACTGCTTCACCTGGAGAGATTTGAATAGGTTGCTGATAAGAATAAGCAAGAGTTATAGAGAGTATGACAATGAGTTTGAAAATTCGAATGAATTGGATATGAGGGAGCGAGAGTTGTGACCCTGAGCCATTGCATGTATCTTTGCCTCTCTGTATATATCTGACCTGCCGAACTGGATTGCCCCCGGCTCAGATGGTCCAATTGTTGGTACTTGCCCCCCAGGGTGTACTGATCTTTTTTTAAACATCTAGGATAGTCTACTGACTTTGCCTTGCCATGGTTCCATTGTTTTCCTTGCACCAGCGAGAGTGAACAGTCGACTTTAAGCTGACTCTACTGGGGAATGGACTTTGACTGATTATGAATTCACACGACTTGATAAAAGACTGATGGATTGACTGACAGATGATGCGAACAACTTAAAAAGATTGATAGACTAACTGACTAGTGGTTTGACGGTAGACTGACGATTGACCAGCAGACTGTTTATAATGAAATTGACCACTTATATGTGTGTCTGAGATTGCCTGCAGTGGGAGACCTAGCTAGGTTCTTTTGCCTTCAGGTAACATTGATGAAGCTGTGGTTGATCATCTTTAGAATAGATCTGCATCTGTTCCTGATTGATTGATACTCGCACTTGTATTAATTATGCTTCTCTATTTTGCTCCCGAGTTTCTCAGCTTCTCACCGCGACTAGGTTGCACATTTTGATTTTTATCTCTTTTTTGCCCCTGGGCCTTTTCGGGTTTTCACCAGGACTGGGTACAAAAGTTTTGCATCTTCTCATCTGTTCTTGAACCTTTCTCCAATAATTCTCCAGTCTTCTCTCATCATCGCCTGTCGAACAATGAGGACGAATGCTTTTGAACGTTAATGCTCAATTCCTTTCAAAGATCAATGAGGGCTTAATGTTTCGGACGAAACGTGGTTTGGCTAGAAACGAGATAAGGCTCAAAATTTCAGTTCTAGCAAGGGTAGCGCACCCTATGATTTTATTCGGTGTCGGGATAGAACCAGCTTATGCATTCTTGATCTTTTGGTATAGCTTTGCTGTGTAACCAAATACCTTTTTCTTTATTTCTTTTTTTTGAGTTTTCTTTTTTTTCTTTTTTTTTTGGTACATGGTTGTCTTGTATTGTGGCATATTTGCTGTGTTATGACCGCACCTGATTTCAGGCTGCCTACGTACCCAAATAGGGATCAGGTCAAGACGTAGTTCGACCAAAAGGCCGCATTTGTTAGTTGCTCTTTGCTGATTGTTCCTCTTTGTCATTTTGACATTCAAGAGGTGCCCCTGTGTGGGTTTTGAAAGAAAGGCTATTAGGCTCAAAGGTCTAACTAGAGGATATACGTAGCACGGGTGAGCGAGGTGTTGTGAAGGTTTATCCAAAGATGGCCTCCTATCATATCCTTGATTGGTCGAGAGCATGTATGGTCATTGCGTTGCCTCGTTTCAGTTGATTGTCCTTTGATGCTCAGAGAGGTCTTCACTGTTTCTGCATTTGTTTAGATAGTTGTTGAACTTCCCATTGAATGATCAAGTTGTCCCTTACAGGCATTAGGAACTAGTCTAACTCCCAAATTAAGCATCTCAGAACACAATAAAACTTGACTTAGACTTAAAAATAGCAATTTTCATTAAAATGTCAAAATGGACAGACTTGACAAAAAGACATAGCAAGGACCACTAGTCACTTGCTCGGACTGGACTGATGATAGGGATAGACATGGACCAACATGGCCGACTGAGGTACTAAGAAAAGAGGTACAAGATAGACATAACAAAAGTGGGATTGTTCAAAAGTCAGCTACAGAACTATTCCGGCTGACACACCTTAGTTTGCAGGAGGAGTATGATCTGGGAGAGGAGCTTGATTGATGTCCGTATTTCCCGGTGCAAAACAAATTCTGTCGGTTTCCAACAAGTCTTGGATTGCGTGTTTCAGATCATAGCACCTATCAGTAGGATGTCCTGGCGACTGGTGGTACACGCAGTGTTGATCCACCCTGTAGTTCTTTGGAAGATTTGCGGGTGGAGGCTGTGGATCTTTCTGGGTGATCAGTTTCTTGTCCAACAGGAAGGATATGAGTGTCGTCGGAGAATACGGTAGCGGAGTGAATGCCCGGTTTCTAGTCTGTTCAAGAGTCATCTGGTGAGAGAGTAGCTTCCCCTGGGGTTGCTGAACTTGCCGTGGTCGTTGAGCTTGTTGGCGGGGCAAGTTGGGCACCCGGACTGGTATGGCTGATATCGTGTGTCCATCATCCTCTCTCTTTTTGTTGTCTCTCTTCGGATGGATGAGAGGTCGAGAGGAAGATGCGCCCTTCGTTCCTTGAAAAATGTCGACTGACCCACTATCACCCAATGTCGTTTCAATTCTGGCACCACACTTGGCCATGGTGCTAAAGTCAGAGATGGGTTGTGCCGCTAGGAGAGTCTTGAGTGGGTGTTTAAGGGTGCGGAGAAAAGTTGTTACCAATTCTTCTTCCGGCAGAGGGGTGCTCATCTTGCCAGCCATTTCTCTCCACCGAACTGAATACTCGATGAAGGTTTCATTGTCCCTCTGGGACATTCTCTCCAGGTCTGCCCTTTGTGGGACCAGATCAACATTGTAAGAGTACTGGGCAATGAAGGTTTCGCAGAGATCTTCCCAAGTTCGTACCTTGCTAGGGTCCAGCTTGGTGAACCATTGCAGTGCAAGCCCTTTTAGGCTTTTCTGAAACAACTGTACCAACAATTTGTCTCCATGTTCAAGCTGAAATAATTCTCCGCGGTATGCCCTCAAGTGTGTCTCAGGACAACCCTTCCCATTATATTTTTCAAAGTCAGGAACCTTGAAGTCCTTGGGCATTTGGATTCCAGGGTGTATACACATGTCCCTGAAGTTAGTGGACTTACGGGATCCCTGATTTTGCTTTATCAGCTCTTCTAATTTCTCGATCCTCTCCCGGTATGCATCCGGGATTTGAGCAGTGCTTGAAGATACATGGGCGGACCCCGTGTGAGGTTCACTGCCAGCCCTGGCCTCCTCTTCCTCGTAATGGTCTATGAGTGGTGTGGAGATGTGGTGAGTAGGTTGTAGCTGAATTGGCGGAGGAGGAATGTTGAGGGTATGTGATGGTGGCGTAGGTTGTGGTGTGATGTTGATGGTGGGTAGAGAAGGGGTAATGTTGGTTGTAGATGCTGGGTTTGGTTGTGATGGCCTTTTTGTTTCGGCGGGTTGAAGGTTGGAGGAAGAGAGGGCATGAGTCACTGCCCGCATAAAATCCTGGACGATATTTGTTAGATTCTCAATGCTCAGGGCATTTTCTGCTAGTCTTGTCTCAAAATCCGGGACCTGAGGTTGCGATCTCGGGGTGTCAGGGTCAGTCTCTTGTCCGTCTCGGGGGTCCATATCATATCAAGTATTCTGCTTTTTAGATCCGTGCTTGGCTCAAGGTATGCTCCCTGAAAAGATAGAGGTATGGAGTAAGTTGAAGCAGATAGGAAAGCCGAAAAGAAATAGAATGCATGCAAATGACCAATCTGTCTAGTTGACACAGGGGCGATGCCCCTGATGGGGAGATTGGAGTGACATGTAGGAGAAGGGAAGAAAGTCGGAAGGCATGCAAAGGACCTAACCGTCTAATTGACACAGGGGCAATGCCCCTGGTCTGGAGTTGGAATGTCATGCAAGAGGATATTTTTTTATTTTTTCCATTTTCTAATTTTTTTTTACTTTTTGATTTTTATTTTGGACGGGGTTTGACATGACAGGTGTAGCCCGATAGGGTAGGCGGAGAGAACTCCGTTCAACTAACCTGGGTTGTTGGTAACCAGGGCCTACTGGGCCAAAGCTGGAGCGGGTTAATGAGCTTACCCATGTGAATCTCACCTGTATGTCTGAAGACAGGGTAGGAGGTATTTTATTACAAGCACAAAAATGGCTCAGTACATGCCCCTTGGATGGGTGTTTATCTGGATAAAATGTCCTGAAGTTCAGCCATGATTGGAGGGCAGGTATAGGGTACAAGCAGGTTAGGGTTTAGAATATCCCTCCAAGGTGGGCTGCTTGTAGACTATACCTCAGCCTATTCTATATGTATGCATGCTGGGGTAATGCAAGGTGTTCCTAAAGGATAGAGGGATCACTTAACACCGTATATGCGACTCCCTGGTATAGAACATACCTGGGACGATTGGTGTAAGCGGGAGCGTTCAGAATCCTTCCCTGAGAGTAGTCACCCAGCAGGAGTAATTCCACGGACCTCCAAGACTGTTAAGCCCCTGTCACTGAGGATAGTCATCCAACAGCCGTGAGCGTAATAAGCCTGTATAATGGGTATTAGGTTGTTACACTAGTATGCGATGCATGAAATGCACTGTACAAGGAACATCCCAAAAAGTATAAAGAATCGGCACTTAATTAAATACTTAGGTAGTTTAATTAATTTTGAGATCATTTGGCTTAAATTTAAGTTTCGGCTTGAACCTCATCCCCAGCAGAGTCGCCAGAGCTGTGAGCATGGGATCTTCCTACCCACTTTCCCAATTATATGTTTTGACTTGAGTCGCCACCTATTCATTCTTAGGGATAGGTCCCGGGTATTTGTTTGTTTGGTAAGGCAAATGGTCTAATCAGAGTTAGGGTAAGTAGTTCGATTAAGCCCTGAGGAAGGTGTTAGGCACCCCAAGACCCCCGTTTTATGACGGTTACCTACTCCCTAAACTTAAGCCAATTATAATCTCAAAGTTTAATTAAAATGTCCAAAGTTTTTAAGTGAGTGATAATCCAAGAAAAATAGAAAGCTAGATGGCTAGGGTCGAAACCGAGTTGAGTTGCCTATGTACTCACATGGTGAGATCAGACCGAGCGTAGTTCTGGCACATGAGCCTGTGCCGAGGTTAGGGGTGAGTGTGTGTGTGCATAGGATGGTCAAAGGGTCTAGCCTAGAAGGCTATGGTTCAGTTGACCGGGGAGGTCAAGTGCACAAGTGTTAAGTCTAACCGCGGTTAGAGGGTATTTATCCATGGTTAGATGAGCTAACCAAAGCTAAGGAGGTCCTACAAGTCTCTTTTTGGTATTTTTGTATTTTTTATATTTTTTGAAATTTTTGGGGATATTTGAATGTTTTTGGTGTTTTGAGATTTTATCATGTTTTTGGTATTTTGAGATTTTATCATGTTTTTGAATTTTCATATAGGTAAGGTTTTGACAAACTTAACTAAAGTCAAATTTAGTCCAAGAGTTTGGCTAAAAGATTATAGTTTAAGACATAAAGAGGGATGTGCCTTATGAATAGTAAATGGTCTATTACCAACACCTATTTTGTTGGATTGATGTTGATAATAGATCAAATACCATTGTCTTTAGTATGAAACATTTTTAAGAATGTCCTCTTTAAGTCCTTACACCATCATTTATCTTAAGTCCTTAAACTATCACCTACCCATTCAACATAGAACATGAAGGAAAAATAAAGAAATGAAAGAAAATGAAAACTCATCCTCTCCCTTTTAAGGTGGTTCATTTACACCATTATTAATGATGTAATGTTGCTCTAAAAAATGTTAGGGAGGGGATGAGGTTTTACAAAAAATTTTAGAAAGAGGACTAGAATCTCAAAAGAAAACAAAATGAAAAAAGAGAGGTATAGCTTTAGCTTCCACTCTCTATGGGCCTACCCATATCCACACTTGTGGGTACATAAAAAAGAAGAAAATATGTACATGGAAAGGAAAAGAAAAAAGGAGCATCTCCTTGCCTTTGATATGGGGTCCCTCTACACCATTAGATTGGTGTAGAGATGCCCAACTATGCTTGAGAAATGAGAGATCAAGAAGAGAGAACCAAATAAAAAAAAAGATAAAAAAGAAGAGAAAATGAAAGAAGGAGTGCCTACTCCTCCAAGAATTCTCCTTCAATGCTCCAAGGGGTAGGGTTTTAGAATCCACAAAGGAAGAGAGTTAGTGAAGAACTCTAAGCTTTTAGTCTTAGAATTATTTCCAAACTCTAAACCTTAGTTTCTTCTCCCTTCTTCAAACTCAAGAGAAACACAAGTGGGTGGAAACCTTCTAGGGGTCTTGAGGGATGGATCTAAGGGGCTAAGGGATTGGTATTTATAGGAAAACTAAGAGGTTGGGTTGTGTCTTTTACATGAGGGATAAAAGGAGCTAGTGGGTAAAGACTTGAGTGTTGTAAGGTGAGTTGATAGATTGAGTGTTGTAAGGAGTGTAAGAGAGTTGGTGGGTTGAGTGAACTATGAGTTATATGAGTATGGGTTGTAGGATATAGGGTGTAAGAGAGGTGTAAGAGAGTTGGTAGGTTGAGTGAACTATGAGTTATATAGGTATGGGTTGATGTAAGAGAGGTGTAAGAGAGTTGGTGGGTTGAGTGAACTATTGGTTATATGGGCATGGGTTGTAGGATATAGGGTAGGTGGATATGGATATGTGGATTAGGTCTTATGGATCATGGGTTATTAGTAGATGGGTCATGGGTTATGATTATTGGACTTTGACTATGACATTTGGGCTTGGGCTATGGAAATAGGCTTTGGCTTAGGCAATTGGGTGATTGGGTATTTGGGCTTGACTACTTAGGTTGGGTAATAAAATTAGGTAATTGGGTTTGATTGAGTTGTCTAGGTATAAGTTTGGTCAAATGGGCTTGGGCCTTGGGTATACCTAGGGCTTACTAAGGTTAGGCTAGGGCTACCTAGGGTTTGGGTTTAAGACTACCTAGGGTTAAGCTTAAGATTAACTAGGGTCTTAGCTAGGGTTTAGTCCTATGGTTAAGGGTTTACCTAGGGTTTGGAACTAGGGTTTGGACCATAGCTAAATTAATTAACCACGGTTAAGGGGGTGTAAAAATAGGGTGCTGACAAATATTTGACAAATTTTATATATGTTGGCAATATTTACTTGTACTATGAATTTATTTGTTTTTTTATAATAAACAATTTAAATGATTAACAATTAATAGGGTGCCACGTAGACACCCCTATTTGTAGATGCCTAACAACATACCATACCATGAAGTTAATGACTCAAAACTCCGAAGACCCAATTCGCCCATTTCAATAACAATCGCAACCTCGCCAGGTAATTTGAATCTCATGGAAAAACACCAAAGCTTCGTGAGAACAACCATGAGCAAACTAAGAAATAATTGTCCCACCACAACCATCTCTCGTATCAACCCGAAAAGTAATTCTGTATTCTCCATCTCCCCAACCATCGCATAACCAGAAATAATAGACGTTGAAGAAACCAAATCTCTTTCACCCATTTCATCAAACACCTTGCAGCCGGAATCAAAAGAATGACATTCGTAGTGCGTATCAACTACTGAATTTTTATAGCTTAGATTATTTTCAACCAAAAGCAGCAAAATTATAGGATGAAATTAAATTCCGAGATTAGAATCATCCATAACTGCACAATAGTTGAGCAAAACGGAAAATGGAGACGCTTGCTTTGGGAAGATGAAAGACATTATAGAGAAGTAAACTATATCTTTGTTGCCGTTGCTTCACAGTGGAAGATAAACGCAAGAAATAAAGTATTTAAAAACTTCCCCGTTCAAGTGCTTGAATTCACTCGGTAGGGCTTCGAACGATCCACAATAGTCAATAATGGACAACGCTAAAGGTGACGTCTCCAAAATTCATGGGACGATCCACATGAGTTTTAAAGAGCCGGTAGGGTCAATCCAATAGGAGCTTTAGTTATTTATGAGGAGACCAACAGGCCGCTTCCCAACCATTCCGAGTCTCCAAAACACCGTTTTTGTAATCTGTTGCGTCCATTTTCCAAAGGTGACGTCTGTATATGGACAGTTGGGATTTGAACTCTTTGTGGGTGGGTCATTGGTTTAATTGTAATAGCGGAGACCCCGTTGTCACGACCATTCGTCCAGCAATGTTTGCATGAACTTGGTGGTGGCACTATTTGTGTGTCTTTTATCTTTTGTAAAAGGGTAGTATAGTCGCTAAAGTCTTAGTGGTATTTTTGTAATAAGGGAGTATGACTCCACCAGCACATAGGATATTTCCTTCTGCCAACTGGTAAAAGGTCTATAATCCACCTTGTAGGGGAGGTGGTAGTTCACTTAAGTGGGTTGTCTTTGTACCATCTTCGATCACCTGCTCCCCTAGTGTCTTTTATTTTCATTTTCTGTATAGTGTCCTGTAACCTTTCCCTTTATGCAATAATATTGATCTTTGATCTTTCTTGTGCATTGTGGTGTACTTTACTCTTGTTCTTAGGTAACTGTTTGAATAGGCTGACTTGATTAACGGATTGATCAAGTGCCGCACGGGATTTACCTGGCAACGTAAATTGCCCGTGATAGTTGGTATCAGAGCAAGGTCGTGACCGTATATTCAAAGCTAGAAGACACGGCACAGGGGACAGGAGCACGCACTAACAAGGATCGTCTGGACGAGTTGGAAGGCCAGACAGCACAGATTGATGGGATGTTGCATACCTTGGTGCAGATGGATGACCGGGTAAGCAACATGGAACAAGGACACCAGGAATTGGCCGGATCAGTAGAGACCTTGACCGAGGACGTGAAAGGGACAGTGGATGCTCTCCAGGCCAAGATTGAGGAGCTCTCCAACCGGTTGAATGTGCTTACCATGGCAGTTGGTTCGCACCCTCATGGCCCTACCGAGACATATAGTCGGGTGAAGGTGCCAGAGCCTCACTCGTACAGTGGTGCGAGATATGCAAAAGAGCTTGAGAATTTCTTGTTCGACATGAAACAGTATTTCTGAGCCGTGAGACAGGAATCAGAGGAAGCCAAGGTCTCAACAACAATGTATCTATCGGGTGATGCAAAGTTATGGTGGTGTACTCGATACGATGACATTCAGAATGGGAGATGCGTCATGGATTCTTGGGCGGACATGAAGAGGGAGCTGAAAGCCCAATTCTTGCCCGAGAAGGTGGAGTACATCGCTAGGAGGAGTTTGCGACAGTTGCATCAGACAGGCACGGTGCATGAATATGTGAAGCGGTTCTTGACCCTCATGCTAGACATCAAGGACATGTCCGAGAAAGATAAGGTGTTTTACTTCTTGGAGGGATTGAAATCTTGAGCACAGACCGAGTTGTAGAGGCAACGTGTTCAAGACTTAGCTTCAGCACAAGCAGCAGCAGAGCATTTAAATGACTACTCCACAAATGACCCTAACAAGAAAAATGTGACTTTGACCCACACTAGCCACAATAAATCTTCTCGACCATCGAATGGGAAGAAGCATAGCAATGGAAAATCTGTGCCGAGCAAAGAAGCTTCAACATCAAAGGGTTTGAGTTCAAAGCCGATGCAGTGCTTTCTATGTGGGGGACCGCACCGAGTAGCAGTTTTTCCACAGATACAAGCCCTCAATGCCTTACAGGCATCAGTGAGTAACTCGGCCATGCATAAGGAGCTGTCCGAGAGTGATGATGATGAGGAAGAGCAACCTAGGATGGGAGTCATCAGGTTGCTTAATGCTCTTAAGACTCAGGGTGATGAGAAGGCGCCATAGTCAAAATGGCTCATGTTCGTTGATTTGAAAATCAATGGGAGGGCCACCCGTGCTATGGTGGATACGGGGGCGACACACAACTTTGCTATGGAAGGAGAAGCTAAGCGACTTGGATTGAAGCTAGAGAAAGATTCAAGTCGCATCAAAGCCGTGAACTCAGCAGCGAAGCCTATTCACGGGGTAGCCAAGGGGGTGCCTATTGAAGTGGGAGCTTGGTCAGGAAAGACCAAGTTGACAACGATTCCCATGGATGACTTCCAGGTCATTGGGGGATGGAGTTCTTGCAGGAATCCAATGTTGTGCCAATACCGTACCTGCGATCACTGTGCATCTTTGGTGACTCTCCATGTATGATTCCAATAGTGGCAAACAAAGATGGAGAGAAGATGTTTTCGGCCCTACAGCTTAAAAAAGGGTTGAAGAATGGAGAGATGACTTACTTGGCTACGTTGAGGGAGGAGTCTCAACTAGAGCAAGATTCAGTTCCGAAGGAAGTGACTGAAGTGTTGGCAAAGTTTGCTAGCGTGATGCCTGATAAGTTGCCAAAGTCCCTTCCTCCTCGTCGAGCAATTGATCATGAGATAGAACTTGTTCCCGGGGCTAAGCCGCCTGCTAAAGCCCCTTATCGTATGGCCCCTCCGGAGCTTGCTGAACTTCGGAAGCAACTTGATAATCTTGTGAACACCCCATTTTTACACCCTGTAATCCTATTTTTATTTTATTATTTTAAATTAATTTTAATTTTAATTCTTTATCTTATTTACTAGTGTCAAGGAATTGAATTCGAGAGAAAGAGAGAGAGAGATCATCCCCTTTAACCATTATTCAAAGACTCTCAAGAGTGTAAATCCAAACTAGAAGCCTGCTCATTAAACCTCTAAAGGCCCAAAGCCAAACCCATTTCATCAAATCCATAACCAAAACCCGAATCTAAAACCCCCAAATTCAAGCCCGTTTTTCTAAGCCCAAGTGCAATCAAGCCTAGCCCTCAAGGGTTTAAACCTTAAGGGCCCAAGCCTATGAAAACCAAACCAGCCCATCACTATTACCTATATAAGGAATGAGATAGGGTTTTCAAAACCCAATCCCATTCGGTTTGCCCCCATCTCTTCTCTCTCCCGATTTCCCTATTCTCTCTTTCCCCTTCTTCTGTTGTGAAAACAGTAGAAAACCAGTAGCTCCACCATCATCGCCGGCGCCAACATCTCCAGTCCCCTTTACCGCTGCAACAACACCTCCGGTAGCTCTGTCCAAATCGACCATCTCAGCTACAGATCCAAGCCAACACCAGTCCAGTGATCTCCTTTCTCCGGCGAGCCGCTATTCCTCCATCTTCTCCGGCAAGACACCATTAGCAGCAGCCTATCTACGGAGGCTCTGTTAGCCCATCACCGGCGTCTGCAACTCCACCAGCGTAGCAGCTCCTCCCTTCTGGATCTCCTTGGGTTTTGAGGTAAAAGCCATTTCAATCCCTCTCAATTCCTCTTCCCTGATTCTTCTTTTATTTTTATTTTTTTCTTCCACTATCTTCTTCGTTTAATCTGGATCTAGGTGTTTGAACTTTGTTCTCTGGTTTGCTTTTATAGGATCGAAGAGATCAAACACCATTGATCTCTCATTTTCGGCCGGTAGCAGCTGTACGCCCCCAAACTCTGTCCGTCCTATCCTCTCCACCGATCCATCCCAAGATCCATCTTCACCTTTCCCCTCCGGCGAGCCAAGCCGTCACTACCAGCTCCGGTAAGCAGGTAATCGTACGGGTTTTATCTTCCGTTTCAGTTTTCTTAGATTTAGATCTGGAAATTCCAGATCTAAACCTCAAGTTCTTCACCTGATCTCTTTTTAGTGCATCGGCAGTACCTCACGCCATCATCTTACTCCATCACAGATCTAGCCTATCATTCCATCGTCGGCGGCAGCAGGCTCCGATCATCTTCCCCGGCTATTGAATCACTTGCATTTCGGCTATTCTCTTTCTTTCCCCTCGAGTTTCATACTTTCTACCCGCCTGGTATACCTGCGCGATTCCTCTCTCTAAGTCTAGATCCATTTCTCTGATTTTTCTTTATATTAGTATTATTTATTCATTTATTTGCATGTACAGGAGAAGAAATCAGTAGCTTCCCTGAATTTGAGATCGGCCCTCTGCCAAGCCAGTGGCCGTTTTTTATTTTATTTTATTTTTTTTATATTTTGTTTTTCCACCCATTGTTCTATGGGTTGAGTGACAGTGAGACTGAGTGATTCTTTTGTCGCCACTTTCTTCTCACCGGAGCAGCGGCAATATCGCACATCTACCATCAACCCCCATCAACCGCACGTAGGTACGTGTCTTCCATGCTTATATATTTGTTTCATTTATTTTTATTTATTTATTTTTTTCTCATGTATATGTGTGTGCAATAAGTTTAGGCCGTTATCTTTTCTTATTTTGCCTACATTGGGCACTTAGGTAGGTTTTTTTTTTTTTTTTTTAACCCTAAATATTTGGCTTACCCCCGTTAGTTAGCCATACAAAAAAAAAATCAAAAAATAATAATAAAGATCAAAATAAATTAAAGGTATTGGTCTATCTTCCCTTGGGACCTAGAGCAGGGTCCGTATTTAAACCATAGCCTCTTTTGGTTTAAGGCCGCTCGATCCGCCCTGCTCTTTGCCTTTAAGATAATTAAAATCATTTAGACTTTATTTTCCTTTTGCCTACCTTGGGCACTTAGGATAGCCTTGACTAGTTAAAACTTGCCAAAATTAAAAAAATATATAAAATACAAAAAAATCAAAAAATGCAAAATAACAAAAACATTCAAAAAATCTAAAATAAATCTACCCTAATAAATGAACGCCCCCCTAGAGCTCCCCCACGAGCACCTAGCCACGCAACTACCTCTCGGAATGAGATTCATAAATCTCAATTCCACATCCCCCCAACTCAAACACGAGTTGGAAGTGACCACACTCCGAAACGAGTATAAAAACAGTCACGGACCCCGAACTACTATGAGGGTCTGATTCCGACTAATCGGATAAGTAGGCAGCTCAAAACCAGGGTTCGACCCCAACCAAAAATAAAATTTTTACACCCCATATTGATTTGTGTTTAATTAGCAAAATTTATAATTATTTAGGAAATTTTAAGTGATTTTAAATGTTTGGCTTGGACCTAATGAGTAGGTTACCATCATTGGATGGAGGTCCTGGGGTGCCTAACCACTTCCCCAGGACCTAAAGGGATCTCTTACCTAGACTACTCTGGACCGTAGACCCCCTTATTTTGGATTATCTCGGGATCCTACTTCCCCTAAGTAGGTGGCGACTCTTAGAATAAATTTAGCGTTATTCCTCTACTCTCGGACCTTATCTCGATACTTAGAGTTGAGAGGGGAGGAAAGGCGGTAAATTTTGGTGTTTACAAATCTCTTGGAGTCAGGCTTCATTCGCCCCTCCAAGGCACCATTTGGGGCACCAATCCTCTTCCAACGCAAACATGACGAGAGCCTGAGGCTTTGCGTGGATTATCAAGCACTAAACAAGTTGACCATGCGGAACAAGTATCCCATCCCGTTGATTGCCGATTTGTTCGACCAACTTGGGACAGCGAGGTACTTCAGTAAGCTTGATTTGCAGTCAGGCTACTATCAGGTTCGCATCGCGGAGGGCGACGAACCTAAGACGACTTGCGTGACGAGATATGGTGCATTCGAATTCATGGTGATGCCTTTCGGCCTTACCAACGCACCAGCTACCTTCTCAACACTGATGAACCAGATATTCCATGAGTTCCTAGACAAATTCGTTGTAGTCTATTTGGATGATATTGTGGTGTATAGCTCAACTCTTGAGGAACATGTTGAGCATTTTCAAAATGTGTTAACCTTGCTAAGGGAGAACCAATTGTATGTTAAGAAGGAGAAGTGCTCATTTGCACAGGAGCGTATTAGTTTCCTTGGCCATGTTTTGGGCGAAGGACAAGTGAGAATGGAGGAGGACAAGATCCGATCTATTCAAGAGTGGGAGCCACCTACGACCACCACCGAGCTGCGATCCTTCCTAGGCCTTGTGAATTACTATCGTCAGTTCATTAAAGGCTACTCAGCAGCTGCAACACCATTGACTGACTTACTTTTTTTTTTTTTAGGTGAAGACTGACCTACTTAAGAAGGAGCATGCTTGGGTATGGTCAAGGGAGTGCCAGGAAGCCTTTGAGAGACTGAAACTTACCGTGGCCCAACATTCTGTTCTTGCACTGCCAGACTTAGTGAAGCCTTTTGAAGTACAAACTGATGCATTAGACTATACTATTAGAGGAGTGTTGGTGCAAGAAGAACATCTGGTTGCTTATGAGAGCCGAAAATTAACTGAAGCTGAGCTTCGCT
This sequence comes from Tetracentron sinense, assembly GCA_015143295.1. Taxonomy (NCBI): domain Eukaryota; kingdom Viridiplantae; phylum Streptophyta; class Magnoliopsida; order Trochodendrales; family Trochodendraceae; genus Tetracentron; species Tetracentron sinense. The sequence goes on along the minus strand of CM026560.1, from coordinate 20,658,339 downwards.
ACATGGCTCAAGAGAAAGAGTTGCTTGCCGTGGTGCATTGCCTTCCGGTGTGGAGGCATTACTTACTTGGATCGAAATTTGTGGTAAAGACCGACAATGTTGCCGTGTCTCACTTCATGACGCAGAAGAAGCTCACGTCCAAGCAAGTGCGCTGGCAAAAGTTGCTAGCGAAATTTGACTTTGAGTTAGAGTACAAACCGGGTCGGTACAACAATGTTGCTGATGCCTTAAGTAGCAAAGCGGAACTTGCAGCCCTAAAGAAAGTGATGCATAGGAGTGTGCAACGGGTGCAGTCTACTATGCACGATAAGATCCGTGAAGGGTTGAAGACCGATCACCAGGCGAAGGTAATTTGGCCACTAGTTGAAAGTGGCAAGACTCGTCGCTTCTGGATCAATAACGGACTTCTTTACACAAAAGGAAGTCGTATCTTTGTCCTAAGGATGGGGGACCTGAGGAAGGATCTTATAAAAGAGTGTCATGATACTCTTTGGGCAGACCATCAGGGATGGTGTCGCACATATGTCTTGCTAGAACGAGGTTACTACTGGTCTCGTATGCGAGATGATGTTGCAGAATACGTGAAGACTTGTCTTATGTGCCAAAAAGATAAGGTGGAAAGGAATAGGCCTTTGGGGCTCTTGGAGCCATTACCTTTCCCTAGGAGACCATGGGAGAGTGTCTCTATGGACTTCATTTCAACCTTGCCAAAAGTGGGGGAGTTTGGGTCGATCCTGGTGGTGATCGATAGATTCTCAAAGTATGCTACTTTCATCCCCCCACCATTGTACTATTCAGCAGAGAAAGCAGCTTACTTGTTCATGAAAAATGTGATGAAATACTGGGGTGTGCCTCAGAACATTGTGAGTGACAGCGACTCAAGATTCACGGAAAAGTTCTGGTCAGAATTGTTCAAACTTCTTGGAACCAAGCTCAACTTCTCAACAAGTAGTCATCCTCAGACTGACGGCCAAACCGAGCGTTTTAACACTCTCCTTGAAGAATACCTTCGACACTTTGTCAGTGCTAATCAAAAGAATTGGGTGAACTTGCTCAATGTCGCTCAATTTTGCTTCAACTTACAACAAAACTCTTCATCAAACAAGAGCCCATTCGAGCTAGTAACCGGGCAACAACCACTAACGCCTCATACAGTCGTTGCCGGTTACCAAGGAACCAGCCCCAGTGCATACAAGTTTGCCAAAGAGTGGAACAAGAATACAGACATTGTCCGAGCATACCTTGAGAAAGCCGCTAGAAGAATGAAGAAATTTGTGGATCCAAAGAGAAGGCAAGATAAGTTCAAGGTGGGAAACTTAGTGTTGATAAAGCTAAATCCAGTTAACTTGAAGTTCTTTCATAAAGGCAACAAAAGCTTAGTTCGCAAGTACGAAGGACCATTTCCTATCACTGAAAATGTGGGAAAAGTCTCCTACAAGGTGAAATTGCCTGAGTCATTTCACAGATATCACCCGGTCTTCCATACCAGTGTGTTAAAGTCGTATAATGCGGACAAGGAAGATCCCACTCCTAACACTTCGAACCGGCCTGCAGCTACCGTAACGACTCAGATCTTTGGCTATTGCTTATGAAGCTGTTTTTAGCATGTTCTCTTTAGTTTTTTTAGAAGAAAATCTATAAATAGAAAAATTTATTGGAGTTTGCCTTTGTTAGATTCAGATGTTCTAAATCAAACAAAGGGAGCAAAAAGTTGTTCTCTCACGGGATGGAGAGCGGTTATAGACCTAACTTTGTTCCCGAGTTCGAATCTCTTATCGAAAGGATCCATCCGCTAAGGTAACATCTTGCACCACTTTCTTGCTTTCAGATCTTCTTCTTTTTCATTTTCTGCAATTGAGTTTTTGCTAATGGGTTCCTTTGGGGCTTCAAAATCTTCTAAATATTCTTTTTATTTATTTATTATTTTTTTGGGGTTTGCTTTGGTGTTTGCAGGGTTAGTGTATATGTGAGGATTCTACGCTTGGGAAGGTCAAAGCTTTTTATTAGACACGCCATAGTCCCCATAAACCAAACAGAAAAAGGTGGTTTTGGGAAGGTGCATGATGGACCTCTGGGGAGAGGAAGGTGGGGAGTTGAGGTTGTTGATTCGATAGAGAACCTCCATCTCCTTATATAGACACCACAGAGGGATGAATTTTCTCTCTCTCTCTCATATATATGTAAGAAAATTTTCTTATATATATATATATTCTGTTAGGATGTTATGAAAACTTAGTAAATCGATATAAAATTTGATTTGTATACCATGAAAAAAAATAGATTTGTCTTGCATTCAAGGAAGAGAGTGACTGTGGTGACATTTTTACACTAGAATACATCCTCTCAAGAGGCAGTTGAAATGAGGGCGTGGGGGTGCATTGGCTTTGTTCGGTGTGTTTATGTGTGTTGTATAGTGTGTAGGTTTGTTTGTGCTTGTGTGTTACCAAAAAATAAGGTTGTTCAAATATTCTTTTCCATTTTTTTAATTGATGGGATTAATTGCTGCTACCCCATGTTAATACACATTTAATTTAAATGTTATGAAATACAGTTTTATTTGTCTTTTTTAACGAGGAAGTACACATTTTAATAGATGATGAATTTGTGATACTTGGATATGGTTAGGCCCTATCCCAGATGATTAATGTACTATCTCACCACAAACATGAACATGTGCTTAGTGGAGGGTGAGGATAGGGGTTGATTGGGAGTAGGGCCAACACTCCTCTTTGGTCTATTCATATTCCATTGAGTTGTTAACAAGGATCTTAGTTTACATGTGTTGCTATTATTTTTGAAGCTCTTAATTTCTTTACATTGTTATCTTCCCTAAGGCATTTTATTATATAAGACCTTTTCATTTAATGTAGTTTCTATACTTGAAATTCATGCATATTTTAAAATTAAACTTTAATGCACAATGTTGCTTATAGCAGAAAATGCACTTTTTTTTTTTGTTCCCATATGGTTAATAGCACCTTTTTTTTGGTGGCCTTATAAGGTTAATAGTTAGATACAACTAATATCATGTGTATACAAATATTGTCCAAGGTTATTAGAATTAGATGTAATAACAATGCTCATAAAATAAAAGATGGCTTTTAGACGACTATAAAATAACAAGAGCTCATCACAACTAAATATCATTTAGTATTTGAATTACTCAATTAGACATTGCGAGACATGTATAGAATTCATATATATAATTTTGTTTGCTTATGTTTTTTTGGGATATCAATGAAACTACTACTCATGACATACTTAATGTTCATTTGATTAATTTCTCTCATTTAGAGAAAAATTTGCTTATGTTATTTGAGATGTCAATTTTATGCTATCTTCTTTTGCATGTTTATTTGAGTAATACTATCATTTAAAGTAACATACTAATTTTATATTACTATATTCTATAAATATTATTTTCAATTTAATTCATTGTCCTCTTAACCCGTGCGTGGCACGGTGTCACGGGCAATTTACGTTGCCAGGTAAATCCTGTGCGGCACTTGATCAATCCGTTGATCAAGTCAGCCTATTCAAACAGTTACCTAAGAACAAGAGTAAAGCACACCACAATGCACAAGAAAGAGCAAAGATCAATATTATTGCATAAAGGGAAAGGTTACATGACATTATACAGGTAATGAAAATAAAAGACACTAGGGGAGCAGGTGATCAAAGAGGGTGCAAAGACAACTCACTCAAGTGAACTACCACCTCCCCTACAAGGTGGATTATAAACCTTTTACCAGTTGGCAGAAGGAAAACATCCTATGTTCAGGTGGAGTCATACTCCCTTATTACAAAAATGTCATTAAGACTTTGGCGACTATACTACCCTTTTACAAAAGATAAAAGACACACAAATAGTGCCACCACTAAGGCCATGCAAACATTGCTGGACGAATGATTGTGACATACTCCCCCACTTGTTAAGTTGACACCCTCGTCGACTTGTTCGCTAAGTATTCTACAATCTTATTTGCGAAGGGGAGAAGGGTGACGCCTAGTTCCCAACTAGCTTTGGCGTCGGATAGCCATCTCCATATTACCAAATACTCCATGTGCGCGGGCCTGGACTGTGATGCTTGGACATGAGAATATTTGAACAACCTTATTTTTTGGTAACACACAAGCACAAACAAACCTACACACTATACAACACACATAAACACACCGAACAAAGCCAATGCACCCCCACGCCCTCATTTCAACTGCCTCTTGAGAGGATGTTTCTAGTGTAAAAATGTCACCATAGTCACTCTCTTCCTTGAATGCAAGACAAATCTATTTTTTTTCATGGTATACAAATCAAATTTTATATCGATTTACTAAGTTTTCATAACATCCTAACAGAATATATATATATATATAAGAAAATTTTCTTACATATATATGAGAGAGAGAGAGAGAAAATTCATCCCTTTGTGGTGTCTATATAAGGAGATGGAGGTTCTCTATCGAATCAACAGCCTCAACTCCCCACCTTCCTCTCCCCAGAGGTCCATCATGCACCTTCCCAAAACCACCTTTTTCTGTTTGGTTTATGGGGACTATGGCGTGTCTAATAAAAAGCTTTGACCTTCCCAAGCGTAGAATCCTCACATATACACTAACCCTGCAAACACCAAAGCAAACCCCAAAAAAATAATAAATAAATAAAAGAATATTTAGAAGATTTTGAAGCCCCAAAGGAACCCATTAGCAAAAACTCAATTGCAGAAAATGAAAAAGTAGAAGATCTGAAAGCAAGAAAGTGGTGCAAGATGTTACCTTAGCGGATGGATCCTTTCGATAAGAGATTCGAACTCGGAAACAAAGTTAGGTCTATAACCGCTCTCCATCCCGTGAGAAAGAGCAACTTTTTGCTCCCTTTGTTTGATTTAGAACATCTGAATCTAACAAAGGCAAACTCCAATAAAATTTTCTATTTATAGATTTTCTTCTAAAAATACTAAAGAGAACATGCTAAAAACAACTTCATAAGGGATAGCCAAAGGTGACTGTCAAAATATGAAAAGCAATAAGCCATTACCCCCAACTAGCATAATGTCTTATTGTTTCTGATTTTTTTGCGGTGTCAATGCTCTTTGTGTCTCTGTCATTTTATCTCTAATAGCATAATAGAATAAGCAGCATAATAACGGAAGAGATAATGAGAAGTGCAACAGAATAATAGTAGTACCTTTCTGTTGTACCTTTGGGTGATTGTGATTCAAAATTAATTAAATAAAATATATTAAATATTAATTTATTTAATTTTATCATAGCCATTTAAGGCTTTAATGGTGGGAAACGTTTCAAAGGTTTATATCACAATTACTAGTCACTAATGTGACAGTTTTAGAATTCCAAAAAACTATTTAGTTTTCTATATATACTATGTATTGAAAAAGAAAGATGATTAAGAAAAAGTTTTCTGTACCATATATGTTTTTCTTATGTTTGATAAATTTTTCTTTTGAGAGATTGTTGGGTAAGAAACAGAGTAAGGTGTGCGATTATAAGTTATGCACGCTTATAGTCAAGGATAAATTTGTGTGAAGCCGTTGTATCCTGGAGGCATCATGTCTAACAACCCAGTGCATCTGTGGGGGGCGCGAAATGTTTTAAAGTGAGCTGACTGGAACTGGTGTAATGCGTTTTCTCCGGCTGATTTTTGATCTGAGGCGTGTTTCTAAAGACGTGGAGAACACTACTATGAGTTGCTGTTCAAAAATTCTGGAGTTCCACACGCATTGGTAACACTCCAATGAACGGTCAGATTTTAAACTCTCTTTTCATATTTTCAGTTAATTAATTACTTGTGAAAATTGCATGCTATATTTTATTGTCATATATGATATGATTTAATAAATCGTAATAGCTATAAATGGTTGGACACAACTACGATGATAAATTAACTAAATATATTAAAAATTGGAGAAGTGAAATCCTAAGTTAAATTATTTTAAGTGTGTGATTGTTTAGCTATGGTAAGACTAAATAATTTTAAAATAACAAAAATTAGGATATGTAATTAATTATTTCAGAATTTGGGAATGTTAAGCAATGGTTAGATTTAATTATCCTAAAATAATTAAATTAAGACCTACATTAGGAGATGTGTTTTTACTGGTTATGTGATTAACTATAAAGCTTATAGATTCTTAGGCATTGAAAATAATGTTATATTTGAATCAAGTGAAGCTAATCTTTTTATTTTTAATTCTGAAAATAGTGGGGGTTTAAAACTAATGATTTTAGTTCTAAAACTCTTGTATTGATTAAATCAGATGAGACTGAAATTGAAAGAGTAAAAGAACTAATTTTTTTTTAAAGAATTTGGATCTGGCTTTTATCCCTATATGATAGAGAATAGTTGTATTTCTTTAAAGGAGGTATTTGAGTCACATGAGTCTTTTTTTGTAGAGAAGCTGTGGAAAATAAAATGGTTTCAATAATGTCTAATCATAATTGGACATTACTTGTTCATCCTCCTAAAATTAGAACTATAGATTGTAAGTGAGTATTTAAAAAGAAATTTCTGGAATACAAGTTGCTATTTTGTTCGAGTTCTTCAAAGACTGCAATTTTTGTTGGATAGCGATTCCAGGTAATTTACCCCTATGAGAACAACACTTTCTACTTGGTAATCTATAGCATACTTTTCTCCACTGAAGATGAAAAAAAACTTGTTTTGAATAAAAACTATCTCTAACAGGAGAAAATTAAGATGGAGAGAGCAAAGAGAGATAGATAGAATAATGCTTAGATAATGAAGTAAGCTATCTCTCTTTATAAGAAAAAAAGGGGGACGGCCACTTCTCTGGAAGTTGAATAGAGTTGTGAAAAACTCCTGTTTGGAAGATGAATCATTTAGGTTGAGAGAGAGAGAATTGGGAACTCCTACTTGGAAGAAATGTATAGGTTACGAGTGTGAGCATGGGATTTTCCTACCCACTTTCACAATTATATGTTTTGACTTGAGTCGCCACCTATTCATTCTTAGGGATAGGTCCCGGGTATTTGTTTGTTTGGATAAGGCAAATGGTCTAATCAGAGTTAGGGTAAGTGGTTCGATTAAGCCCTGAGGAAGGTGTTAGGCACCCCAAGACCCCCGTTTTATAACGGTTACCTACTCCCTAAACTTAAGCCAATTATAATCTCAAAGTTTAATTAGAATGTCCAAAGTTTTTAAGTGAGTGCTAATCCAAGAAAAATAGAAAGCTAGATGGCTAGGGTCGAACCCGAGTTGGGTTGCCTACGTACTCACATGGTGAGATCAGACCGAGCGTAGTTCTGGCACATGAGCCCGTGCCAAGGCTAGGGGGAAGTGTGTGTGTGCATAGGGTGGTCAAAGGGTCTAGCCTAGAAGGCTATGGTTTAGTTGACCGGGGAGGTCAAGTGCACAAGTGTTAAGTCTAACCGCGGTTAGAGGAGATTTAACTATGGTTAGGTGAGCTAACCAAAGCTAAAGAGGTCCTACAAGTCTCTTTTTGGTTTTTTGTATTTTTATATTTTTTGGGATTTTGGAGATATTTGAATGTTTTTGGTATTTTGGTTATATTTGCATGTTTTTGGTATTTTAATTATATTTGCATGTTTTTGGTATTTTGATTATATTTGAATGTTTTGTTTTTGGGTATTTTGAGATTTTATTATGTTTTTGGTATTTTGATCTTTTATCATGTTTTTTTGGATTTTCATATAGGTAGGGTTTTGAAAACTTAGCTAAAGTCACATTTAATCCAAGAGTTTGGCTAAAAGATTATATTTTAAGACATAAAGAGGGATGTGCCTTATGAATGTAAATGGTCTATTGCCAACACCTATTTTATTAAATTGGTGTTGATAATAGATCAAATATCATTGTCTTTGGTATGAGACATTTTTAAGAATGTCCTCTTTAAGTCCTTAAACTATCATTTATTTTAAGTCCTTAAACTATCACCTACCCATAGAACATGAAGGAAAAATAAAGAAATGAAAGAAAATGAAAACTCATCCTCTCCCTTTTAAGGTGGTTCATTTACACCATTATTAATGATGTAATGTTGCTCTAAAGAATGTTAGGGAGGGGATGAGCTTTCACAAAAAATTCTTGAAAGAGGACTAGAATCTCAAAAGAAAACAAAATGAAAAAGAGAGGTATAGCTTTAGCTTCCACTCTCTATGGGCCTACCCATATCCACACTTGTGGGTACATAAAAAGAAGAAAATATGTACATGGAAAGGAAAAGAAAAAAAGGAGCATCTTCTTGCCTTTGATATGGGGTCCCTCTACACCATTAGATTGGTGTAGAGAGGCCCAACTATGCTTGAGAAATGAGAGATCAAGAAGAAAGAACCAAATAAAAAAAAAAGATAAGAAAGAAGAGAAAATGAAAGGATGAGTGCCTACTCCTCCAAGAATTCTCCTTCAATGCTCCAAGTGGTAGAGTTTTAGAATCCACAAAGGAAAAGAGTTAGTGAAGAACTCTAAGTTTTTAGTCTTAGAATTCTTTCCAAACTCTAAACCTTAGTTTCTTCTCCTTTCTTCAAACTCAAGAGAAACACAAGTGGGTGAGAACCTTCTAGGGGTCTTGAGGGATGGATCTAAGGGGCTAAGGGATTGGTATTTATAGGAAAACTAAGAGGTTGGGTTGTGTCTTTTACATGGGGGATAAAAGGAGCTAGTGGGTAAAGACTTGAGTGTTGTAAGGTGAGTTGATAGATTGAGTGTTGTAAGGAGTGTAAGAGGGTGTAAGAGAGTTGGTGGGTTGAGTGAACTATGGGTTATATGAGTATGGGTTGTAGGATATAGGGTGTAAGAGAGGTGTAAGAGAGTAGGTGGGTTGAGTGAACTATGAGTTATATAGGTATGGGTTGATGTAAGAGAGGTGTAAGAGAGTTGGTGGGTTGAGTGAACTATGGGTTATATGGGTATGGGTTGTAGGATATAGGGTAGGTGGATATGGATATGTGGATTAGGTCTTATAGATCATGGGTTATTAGTAGATGGGTCATGGGTTATGATTATTGGACTTTGACTATGACATTTGGGCTTGGGCTATGGAAATGGGCTTTGGCTTAGACAATTGGGTGATTGGGTATTTGGGGTTGACTACTTGGGTTGGGTAATAAAATTAGGTAATTGGGTTTGATTGAGTTGTCTAGGTATAAGTTTGGTCAAATGGGCTTGGGCCTTGGGTATACCTAGGGCTTACTAAGGTTAGGCTAGGGCTACCTAGGGTTTGGGTTTAGGACTACCTAGGGTTAACTAGGGTCTTAACTAGGGTTTAGTCCTATGGTTAAGGGTTTACCTAGGGTTTGGAACTAGGGTTGATCTAGAGTTTGGACCATAGCTAAATTAAATAACCACGGTTAAGGGGGTGTAAAAATAGGGTGCTGACAACGAGAAATAAATGAGAGAGAGAATTAAGAACTTCTAACTAATAGTTAGAAGGTAATGGGCTAGTGGTCAAGGACACATGGGGGCATCACAAAAGAAAGATCGGCTAGCGAGACTGCGGTATGGCGAGATTGTCACGTAGCGCTAGGAAGTTAAGGACACACGGGGGTGTCAAAGGGGAAGGATCGGCTAGCAAGGACAAAGGTTTACAACATGTGGGGTACGAGTGTGCCAGGCGCCTCCGTCATTTCCCGAGACTTACGATACTAAAGTGCCTGTCCACCTAGACCTAAGCGTTATCGTTAACTTTGTCTATGTTGACGGGCTCTGGGAGGTCTTCGTCATCCATACGTCCGAGTCGTAGGGCACCGCCAGAGAATTTGTCTCGGACTATGTATGGGCCTTCATAGTTGGGCGTGAACGTGCCCCTCGGTCAGGACGGTTTGGCAATATCTTCCGGAGAACCAGGTCACCGACTTCGATGCTTCGGAGCTGACTTTCTTGTTAAAAGCCCTAGCCATACGCCTATGATAGGCTTGAGAATGATTCATGGCTTTCAATCGTCGTTCTTCAATCAAGTTCAGCTGTTCATACCGGGTTTGTGCCCATTCTGATTCTGATATTTCTGCTTCCATTAACACGCGAAGTGATGGAATCTCTACCTCGATGGGGAGGACTGCTTCCATACCATAGGCCAAAGAAAATGGTGTTGCCCCTGTTGAAGTTCTGATGGACGTTCTGTAGGCCATGAGAGCGTATGGGAGCATCTCATGCCAGGCAGAATAATTGGTTGCCATTTTCTCGATGATCTTTTTCAGATTCTTATTGGCTGCTTCCACTGCTCCATTAGTCTGTGGCCTGTATGGTGTGGAGTTATGATGTTGAATCTTGAATTTTTGGCAGAGGTCAGTCATCCCCTTATTGCAGAAGTTGAGAGCGTTGTCTGTTACAATCTCGAATGGGACACCGTATCGGCAGATAATGTCTCTCTTCAAGAAACGTTGAACCACAGAGGCGGTGACGTTGGCATAAGAGGCCGCCTCGACCCATTTCGTGAAATAATCGATTGCAACCAGGATGAATCGATGTCCGTTAGATGCTTTCGGAGCTATGGGTCCGATGACATCGATGCCCCAAGTAGAGAAAGGCCAAGGAGCAGTCAGGTTGTGTAGCCTTGTCGGCGGTGCATTGATCTTATCAGCATAAACCTGGCACTGGTGGTATTTTTGTACATGCTTGCAACAATCAGCTTCCATAGTAGACCAATAGTAGCCCAGTATGAGAATTTTCTTAGACAACATCAACCCATTCATGTGTGGGCCGCAAGTTCCTCCATGAACTTCTTCTACTACCTGTGCTGCTTCACTGGCATCGAGGCATCTGAGCCATATCAAGTTTGGCGATCTCTTGTATAAAATGCCCCCTGATAGGACAAACTGGATAGCCAGTCTTCTGATTGTCCGACGGTCTGTTTTTGTGGCATCGAGAGGGAAGGTCCCATCCTCGAGGTACTGCTTGATGTCTGCATACCAAGGCTTGTTGTCATTCACTGTGTCCAGCTCGAGGCAATAGACAGGCTGATCCTGTTGCTGAATTTCAATTGGCCAGAGCATGATGCCCCTGGGAATCTGTACCATAGAGGCGAGAGTAGCCAATGCGTCGGCAAATCTGTTATGGTTCCTGGATCGGTGACTGAAACTGATTCTTCTGAATCGAGTGATTAGTACATTGAGATAGGCTAGGTATGGGACCAGCCTGGCTTCTCGAATGGCCCAAGATTCATTTGCCTGACAGATTACCAAAGATGAGTCCCCGTAGACGTCTATCTCCTCAATTCCGATACCCAGGGCTTCTTTTAGTCTGGCTATGCATGCTTCGTATTCTGCTTCATTGTTGGAGCATCTGAATTTCAACTTTACAGAGATAGGGAGATGTGCCCCCTTGGGTGAGATTAGGACTGCTCCTGCCCCGCGTCCACGACTGTTGGCAGCTCCGTCAAAATATAACTCCCAGCCGGAGTATTCTTGCTCTTCTGCTTCTGCGTACAGGATGACTTCGTCCGGAAACTGATCATGTACAGACACATAGTCTTGTGTTGGGCTGTGGGCCAAGTGATCTGCAATCGCCTGCCCCTTGATTGACTTTTGAGTCATGTATGTAATGTCGAATTCAGACAACATCATAAGCCATCGGGCAGTCCTTCCGGTAGTGGCTGGCTTTTCCAATAGATATTTGAATGGGTCCATTCGGGAGATCAGGATTACCGGGTAGGAAAGCAGGTAGTGCCGAAGACGCTGAGTAGCCCAAACCAGTGCCAGACATGTTTTCTCCAGCGGGCTGTACCTTTCCTCATACTCTAGTAAGCGCTTACTGATGTAGTAAATGGCCTGTTCTGTTCTGCCGGTCTCATCATGCTGTGCCAAGACGCACCCTATGGAGGTTTCTTGTACTGAGATATAGAGTAGTAGGGGTCGTCCCGACGTAGGAGGCACAAGTACTGGAGGATTCAGAAGGCACTGCTTAATTCTATCAAAGGCTTCTTGGCATTCGGCTGTCCAAACTGTTGGTGTATTCTTCCGAAGAAGCTTGAAGATCGGTTCGCAGATCGGAGTGAGCTGAGAAATGAATCGACTGATGTACTGAATTCGGCCCAGGAAACCACGGATCTCCTTTTCAGTTTGTGGTGCTGGCATTTCGATGATGGCTCTGGCTTTAGCTGGATCGACCTCAATGCCTCTTTTACTGACTATGAAGCCGAGGAGTTTTCCTGATGAGGCTCCAAAGACACATTTGGTTGGGTTCAGTCTTAGGCCGAATTCTCTAAGTCTGTCACAGAGTCTTTTCAAGTCTTCAGGGTGTTGCCTGGGAGGTAAGTGATTTGACGATCATGTCATCCACATAAATTTCAGCTATCTTATGGATCATGTCATGAAAAAGTGCCGTCATGGCCCTCTGGTAGGTTGCCCCTGCGTTTTTGAGTCCGAATGGCATGACCTTGTAGCAGAACGTGCCCCAAGGTGTAATGAAGGAAGTTTTCTCCATGTCTTCTTCTGTCATTCTGATTTGATTATACCCAGAGAAACCATCCATGAATGAGAGCATCTCGTGCCTTGCAGTATTGTCGACTAGGATATCGATGTGCGGGAGAGGGAAGTTGTCCTTAGGGCTAGCCTTATTCAGATTCCGATAGTCGATGCACATCCGGACTTTTCCATCCTTTTTGGGTACTGGCACGATATTGGCCAACCATTCAGGGTAGTTTGCTACTGCCAAGAAGCCTGCATTGATCTGCTTTTCTACCTCTTCTTTGACTTTTTGTGACCATTCGGGCCTCATCCGTCTCAATTTCTGCTTAACTGGTCTGACATCCGGGTTCAGGGGCAGTCTGTGTACCACCAATGCTGGGTCTAGGCCAGGCATGTCAGCATACGACCAGGCAAAGACATCACTATAGCTTTTCAGGAAGCTGATCATATCTGTTCTTTGCTGTGGGCTCATAGTTGTGCCAATCTGAACCAGCTGAGGGTTGTCTTCGGAACCCAAGTTTACTGTCTCGGTATCCTCGATGTTCGACTGTAGTAGCCCTTCACTGCGTTCTAGCAGGTCCAAAATCTCCTGAGGCGGTTCCTCATCCTGTTCTGTTTCCTGCTCTGAGTCATACTCAACTTCTGAAAGCTCAAGGAGGGTTTCAGGGGTAGCCTTGTCGGAGGTAATTTCCTGGCAAATCATTAAGCTTAGTTTAGCATGCTTATGTTTTTATGTTTTGTTGGCTTCAGGACACTAGGCCTTCCAAGGGAAGAGTCCGTGTGATTTCGTCATTAGCCGAATGCAAATGTTTTTGAAAAACATGTTTTTGAATCAAAACTCCAGATTTTCATTAAAAAAAGTGGGCTGTTTACAAAATTGACTTGACAAAATAAAAAAGAGGCCTATAGTTGGCCGACATTTTGGACTTTTGCAACGGGAGCAAAGAGAGATAGATTAAGAAGAAGAGGGGAATGATACTGCATCATTGCTTGATCTGACCAACCTTCCCTGCACTGTGCTTTCCCTGGCCCTGTGTGGCCTCGATAGTGAGAGCCTCAGTCCACCAACGGATTAGTTGTTGGCGACTGGATGATGCTTCTGCGCTGTTGGAGATGGTGCACACCTGTTCTCCCGCTGAATGCTCTGCTTCTGCTTCTGCATTTTCAACAGTCAGCTCTTCAAACATCCGAGCGACGCTGAATACCTCCGGTTCAGGAATCCCTGAAGATTCGATGCCGGGTTGAGGGTAAGGGATATCGGTAACTGGTGCAAAGGAGATTTCTGGTTTACTTTCAAAGATTCCGACTGGGAATGTAACAGAAATGTGGGGTCGAGGCTCAGGTTTCGTCGACTGTTTGCTTTTCTGGGTTAACTTCGAGAGATAGTCCTCGTACCTAGGCTTGTATCCCAGCCCGAATGGTGAAGTGTAGCGAGGTGGCACGTATCTCTTTTTCATGCCCTGGTTTCTGGCTCCAAGGCCCTGTCCTGGCTGGTATTTCATGCGGGCCATCATCTTGACAAATGGTGGCACTAACTGCTTGCTGAGTTCTTCCGCCTGGGAGATCGAGCTAACTTGTTCGAACTGGAAGGACATGAAGGCTGAACCCTGCCCCAGCTCTTGGATATCCCCAAAGGAACTTGCCAATTCCTCCGAAGGAATGATGACTAGGTGGTCATCCTGGATGAATTTGATCCTCTGATGCAAGGAGGAGGGAATGGCTCCGGCCGTGTGGATCCACGGCCTCCCTAAGAGCAAGGTGAATGAGGCAGGCACATTCACTACCTGAAAGTTGGTTGTGAACTGTGCAGGTCCGACCCCGATGGTTAAGTCGATGTCTCCCAGGTTCTGCCTGGTGGTATTGTCAAAGGCTCGGATGGTCATCGGGCGCTTCTTCACTTGGCTGAGGTCCAAACCCAGGCTTTGCAGAGTAGATAGAGTGCAGACATTTAGGCCAGAGCCGTTATCAATGAGCACTGAGGAAAGAGTTTCTGTCCATGCACTGAACTTGCAATGTATAGGCCCGGGTGTGGTCCCTGTCTCCTTCGGGTATCTCTTCTTCAGTGAAAGAGATGATTCTTGATTCGAGCACCTGCGCCACCATTTGCCCCAGTTTTTCAGGCGAGATGTCCGGTGTGACATGGGCATTGTTAAATACCCTCAGAAGCTGCTTTCTGTGATGTTCAGATGTCAAGAGGAGTCCCAGTATGCTGATCTGTGCCTGAGTTTTACCCAACTGCTGGGTGATATTAAACTCTTCTGCCTTCTCAAGGATTTTCAGTAGAAGAGCTGAATCTGTTGTCTCTTTTTCTGGGTCTGACACCCCTGCCTTGTCATTTGCCTTCTCTTTTACTAGCTCAACTGCTGGTGGTTGGTACACCCGACCGGATCGAGTAAGATTGGCTATGTACTCGCTCTCTAGGATAAGAGAGTGAGGGGCAGGTACTTTGTTAAGGCTGAAAGGCTCAGATGGGATGTAGGGGATCTTGAATGAGACAGAAGATGTCGAGGCTTGAGTAGGGACTGTGGGCCAATTGGCGGGACAGGGAATGGTGAATACAATTTGATCTTTGTCAGTTTCACGAGCGGGTGACTGTATTGGGCCTTGGATAGCTTGAATGTTTTCCTGAGGGAGATGGATAATGATCGGTGATCGGTATGAGGGCCTGATGATGCCATCACTAACTGCGGGTGCACAAGGTTTCAGATGTCTTGCCCCGGGCTCTTCCCACTCGATGAAATTGATTTGGTTGTTATGTGGGGGCAGTGACACCTGATTGATGCTGGTGTTGCCAGGAGCTAGCTCAACCTTTCCAGAATCCAAAAGGTCCTGGATTGCGCACTTCAAGCCGATGCAATAGTCTGTCGTATGGCCTGGGCCTCTGTGAAAGGCGCAGTTTTGATTAGCATCATAGTTTTTGCCCTGTTTGTCTGGGGGAAGGAGAGGGGTAGGGCCTCTCAATTCGAGAATACCTTGTTTGGTTAGAAAGTCAAGAAGTTGACTGAGGGTATAAGGGAGAGGAGTAAATTTTCTGATGGGAAGAGGTTGCCCCTGGTCTTGTCTAGCCGGTCGGGTGTTCCCTGGTGCTGGCTGTTGCTGAGCGGCCGGAGCCGGTAGTCTGATGGGTGTTGCAGAAGCCACCAAGTTGATGTTCTCTTTCCTTTTCTGATCACGGGGACCACTATTTCTGCTTGTAGAAGCTGCAGCTGTTCTAGGAGGATCAAACCCAAGACTGGAATGGATGGCACCACTCTGAATTGCTGTCTCAATACGGGCACCCGTCTTGACTATCGTGCCAAAATCTACAACCGGTAGGGTGACCATCAAGGTCGAGTAGGGCTGCTTTAGTGTGCCCATAAAGATGCTCGCCAGGTCCTCTTTAGGGATAGGAGTGGAGACTTTCGCAGCCATCGCCCTCCAGCGTGAGGCATATTCCAGGAAAGATTCATTATTCCTCTGGCTCATCTGTTCCAGTTGGCTCCGCTGAGGCCGAAGCTCCTGATTGAAAGAGTACTGCTCGATAAACATGTCCATTGCGTCTTGCCAGGTCTTGACTTTCTGTTTGTCAACTGACATCCACCAGGTGAGGGCTGCTCCCTTCAAGCTTTTCTGAAAATATTGGATCAACAATGGCTGGTTCTTATTGTACAAGAGCATGTCCCCCAGGTATATCTGCAAATGTTGTTTTGGACAGCCGGAGCCATCGTATTTGTCAAAGTCTGGAACTTTGAAACCTGGGGGCACGGCATCCCCAGATGAGAATGTGAGGTCTTCCAGTGATAGAGCGGGATTGGCAGATGCCCCTCTCATCCTTCTCATCTCCTCCTTCATTTGTTTTATCTCCTCATGTTGATCTTTGAGGGACGGTGTAGGGTCGGATGATGACGGTATGTCCTGATGGACGTGGGAGGCCCTGGGTTGTTCCTCATACTGATCAAATTCTGCTTCTCCTCCGCCAGTTGTGGGTCCAGGATTAGGGATGATGACTGGGATAGGCTGATTTGGCTCTGGACGAGGTTGATCAAGGTTATCTGTGGGGATCCGGCCAGAGGGTTCCCCGGCTCGGGCACCAAGTAGAATGTTCAGGGATTCCAAAACTCGGTTTAACTTGTTCTGCATAGCGACGATGTCCCAATCATGCGACTGCACTAAATCATCCATTCTCTGCTGATGGTCTGATGGTTCTGTCATTGCTTCTGAGCTGCTCTCAAATGGCGGCCGGTACGGTAATAGCTCCGTGACTGGTATCTCGGTCAACACTGCTTCTGCGACTTCTGCGAGAATCGCAGTCAGAGAACGAGTCATGGGTCGGCTCATGCAGACTGAAAAGATGCAACGATTAACCATGAATATGCATGATGAGGAGAGATGATGCCAGAAAAAAAGATTTTTCATTGATGCATGATAACGGTGCAGTGAGTACAGGACTGACTCAAAAAAAGTAAAAAGACTCGATCCTAGGCAGGTCCGTCTGGGATCGCAAAGTCAAGTGGTCGGGGGATGCCCCCTTGGTCCATGAGCTGCTGCTGGAGAGATGTGATTTCGACCTCCATACGCTCGATTGTCTCCGAGGCATTGTACATATGAGATCCGTACTGACGGATCCGACTGGTCATCTCCTCCTTCGCACTATCAAGTTGTTCCTGATGGAAGTGCAACTGGGCCCGAAGGACGGAGTTCTCTCTGATATCACCCCGGTGTCTCTTCCGCAAGGATCGGACTGTGTGCTCGAGGCTGTCAACTTGCTCCTGCATGACTATGAGTTCAAGGCTCTGCCCTGCTTCCTGCTGCCTGAATGCGCGCTGGGCTCGTCTAAGCTGTTTTTCTCTCTCCTGGATTTGTAGCTGCCTTTCCAAGAAGAAGTCTGTCCAGGGCACCGCCATGTCAGCTATGGGTATGGTTCCTCGAGATGGGGCTGCAACTGGTGTAGGCAGTTCCCTAGGCGCTGGCATACCGGGTGGAAGGTCAGGATTTTCTACCCATATACGGTATGCGGAATCAGTTGGTGGTCCAGTTGTGACCACAAAATCTGGCCATTTGTCCCTTCTGGAGCTTCGCCAATCTGTTTGGAATCAGCGGGTGAGGCATTCAGATTGCACTGTGAAATTGACGAAATCATTCTCCAGGTTGTCTATTACTGGTATGCGTTGAGGGAGTCCAAACTGGCGGAGGACTCGAAGTGGTACATAGGCTGCAGAGCCGGTGAGTCCTGCTAGGACCATACATCGTCTTCCTGCTATGACGACGCGTGGTAGTTGTCTGCAAACCAGCCACACACATTCCCATGTGATCTGCTCCTCTGTCAAGTCTTGGAGAAGCCGATAGAGAGTCTTAACATCCGAAGTCACGATCTCGCCCTGAATCTGTGAAATCTTCCTGGGCAGGCTGTATGCATCTCGAGGTACGTCGGGTACCGGTAAGATGGTGGGCAGGTGTGAGACCATCCACAGATGTAAAAGCGGTGCACTGGCGTGGAAGACGCCCTTTCTGCGTCCTGCTGCAAGGTTGAGAGCCCTGAGTAGCTCTGCAAGAATGACTGGGACAACCGTCTTTGATTCCCGCATGTCATCGATTATCCCTGTCAGTACTGAGTTGGCGAATGCGCGACTTTTCGGGAGCACCAGTTGTGACATGATGATCAGTGTAAAGGCATTGAGACCAGGGATCTCAGTTTCTGGGGAGTCAGGGTCCCACTTGGGCTGGTACAATTTCTCAAGAAATTCAATAGACACCCGGTCGTAAGTGCCGCTAGGATCGTACTGCAAGGAGGCAGGCCTGATTCGTAAGAATCGTGAGAGATCTGCCTGAAAGTTTGCCTTGTAGCGCGGTACTATGGCATCACCTTCCATGTTTAAGCCGAGAATGCGTTGTATCTCCTCCAGTGTTGGACACAACTCGTTCTTACCGAAACGGAATACCATATAGGTAGGGTTCCAACACTGGACGGTAGCATTAATAAGGCGTCAATCTGCCTTAACCATGGACAGGTCTAGGGTGTTACCCAGTCTGTAGTACTGGGCCCAAGTGAGACGCTGATCCCGACTCAGTGCCTCAATTTTCTCACGGAGGGCCGGATCACATGCCCCCTGGGAGGTCAGGTGCATAGGCCTAGGAGGCTGACCATTTGGCGGAACAATCCCGGACGGACCTGCCATCTACCCTGGACAAATATACAGACTCTGTGTAAGTGTACTGTGTATGAAATGCAAAATTTTTATTTTTATTTTTATTTTTCATTAGGGTGTGACATGGCACATGTATCCTGATAGGGCAATCGGACAGGGGTCCGGTATGCTTTACCCGGGTTGTAGGGAACCAGGGGCTTATAAGGACAAGGCGGGGGATAGGTCTAAATGAAGACCTATACGCCGAAGATTTGAACCTCATGTGCTATGTCCAGAGATGGGGTAGGATGTGTTTTATTACAAGCACAAATTTGGCTCATTACATGCCCCTGGGTGAGTGCTTATCCGGGTAGGATATATCTGGGTAATCAACCCTAATTGGGACAGGTATAGGGTGCAAGCAGATTAGGGTTTGGAGTACCCCTCCAGGTGGGGCTGCTTGTAGACTATACCTCAGCCTATTCTATATGTATGCATGCTGGGGTAATGCAGGGTGTTCCTAAAGGATGGGGGGATCACTTAACACCGTATATGCGACTCCCCGGTATAGAACATACCTGGGACGATTGGTGTAAGCGGGAGCGTTCAGAATCCTTCCCTGAGAGTAGTCACCCAGCAGGAGTAATTCCGCGGACCTCCAAGACTGTTAAGCCCCTGTCACTGAGGATAGTCATCCAACAGCCGTGAGCGTAATAAGCCTGTCTAATGGGTATTAGGTTGTTACACTAGTATGCTATGCATGAAATGCACTGTACAAGGAACATCCCAAAAAGTATAAAGAATCGGCACTTAATTAAATACTTAGGTATTTTAATTAATTTTGAGATCATTTGACTTAAATTTAAGTTTCGGCTTAAACCTAAATCCCCAGCAGAGTCGCCAGAGCTGTGAGCATGGGATTTTCCTACCCACTTTCACAATTATATGTTTTGACTTGAGTCGCCACCTATTCATTCTTAGGGATAGGTCCCGGGTATTTGTTTGTTTGGATAAGGCAAATGGTCTAATCAGAGTTAGGGTAAGTGGTTCGATTAAGCCCTGAGGAAGGTGTTAGGCACCCCAAGACCCCCGTTTTATAACGGTTACCTACTCCCTAAACTTAAGCCAATTATAATCTCAAAGTTTAATTAGAATGTCCAAAGTTTTTAAGTGAGTGCTAATCCAAGAAAAATAGAAAGCTAGATGGCTAGGGTCGAACCCGAGTTGGGTTGCCTACGTACTCACATGGTGAGATCAGACCGAGCATAGTTCTGGCACATGAGCCCGTGCCAAGGCTAGGGGGAAGTGTGTGTGTGCATAGGGCGGTCAAAGGGTCTAGCCTAGAAGGCTATGGTTTAGTTGACCGGGGAGGTCAAGTGCACAAGTGTTAAGTCTAACCACGGTTAGAGAAGATTTAACTATGGTTAGGTGAGCTAATCAAAGCTAAAGAGGTCCTACAAGTCTCTTTTTGGTTTTTTGTATTTTTATATTTTTTGGGATTTTGGAGATATTTGAATGTTTTTGGTATTTTGGTTATATTTGCATGTTTTTGGTATTTTGATTATATTTGCATGTTTTTGGTATTTTGATTATATTTGAATGTTTTGTTTTTGGGTATTTTGAGATTTTATTATGTTTTTGGTATTTTGATCTTTTATCATGTTTTTTTGGATTTTCATATAGGTAGGGTTTTGAAAACTTAGCTAAAGTCACATTTAATCCAAGAGTTTGGCTAAAAGATTATATTTTAAGACATAAAGAGGGATGTGCCTTATGAATGTAAATGGTCTATTGCCAACACCTATTTTGTTAAATTGGTGTTGATAATAGATCAAATATCATTGTCTTTGGTATGAGACATTTTTAAGAATGTCCTCTTTAAGTCCTTAAACTATCATTTATTTTAAGTCCTTAAACTATCACCTACCCATAGAACATGAAGGAAAAATAAAGAAATGAAAGAAAATGAAAACTCATCCTCTCCCTTTTAAGGTGGTTCATTTACACCATTATTAATGATGTAATGTTGCTCTAAAGAATGTTAGGGAGGGGATGAGCTTTCACAAAAAATTCTTGAAAGAGGACTAGAATCTCAAAAGAAAACAAAATGAAAAAGAGAGGTATAGCTTTAGTTTCCACTCTCTATGGGCCTACCCATATCTACACTTGTGGGTACATAAAAAGAAGAAAATATGTACATGGAAAGGAAAAGAAAAAAAGGAGCATCTTCTTGCCTTTGATATGGGGTCCCTCTACACCATTAGATTGGTGTAGAGAGGCCCAACTATGCTTGAGAAATGAGAGATCAAGAAGAAAGAACCAAATAAAAAAAAAAGATAAGAAAGAAGAGAAAATGAAAGGATGAGTGCCTACTCCTCCAAGAATTCTCCTTCAATGCTCCAAGTGGTAGAGTTTTAGAATCCACAAAGGAAGAGAGTTAGTGAAGAACTCTAAGTTTTTAGTCTTAGAATTCTTTCCAAACTCTAAACCTTAGTTTCTTCTCCTTTCTTCAAACTCAAGAGAAACACAAGTGGGTGAGAACCTTCTAGGGGTCTTGAGGGATGGATCTAAGGGGCTAAGGGATTGGTATTTATAGGAAAACTAAGAGGTTGGGTTGTGTCTTTTACATGGGGGATAAAAGGAGCTAGTGGGTAAAGACTTGAGTGTTGTAAGGTGAGTTGATAGATTGAGTGTTGTAAGGAGTGTAAGAGGGTGTAAGAGAGTTGGTGGGTTGAGTGAACTATGGGTTATATGAGTATGGGTTGTAGGATATAGGGTGTAAGAGAGGTGTAAGAGAGTAGGTGGGTTGAGTGAACTATGAGTTATATAGGTATGGGTTGATGTAAGAGAGGTGTAAGAGAGTTGGTGGGTTGAGTGAACTATGGGTTATATGGGTATGGGTTGTAGGATATAGGGTAGGTGGATATGGATATGTGGATTAGGTCTTATAGATCATGGGTTATTAGTAGATGGGTCATGGGTTATGATTATTGGACTTTGACTATGACATTTGGGCTTGGGCTATGGAAATGGGCTTTGGCTTAGACAATTGGGTGATTGGGTATTTGGGGTTGACTACTTGGGTTGGGTAATAAAATTAGGTAATTGGGTTTGATTGAGTTGTCTAGGTATAAGTTTGGTCAAATGGGCTTGGGCCTTGGGTATACCTAGGGCTTACTAAGGTTAGGCTAGGGCTACCTAGGGTTTGAGTTTAGGACTACCTAGGGTTAACTAGGGTCTTAACTAGGGTTTAGTCCTATGGTTAAGGGTTTGGAACTAGGGTTGATCTAGAGTTTGGACCATAGCTAAATTAAATAACCACGGTTAAGGGGGTGTAAAAATAGGGTGCTGACAACGAGAAATAAATGAGAGAGAGAATTAAGAACTTCTAACTAATAGTTAGAAGGTAATGGGCTAGTGGTCATTAATTAATCAAAATAGTGGTTTGATTAGTAATGACATGGCATCATTTGATTAGAGCAATTAAGGAGAGTTTGCCATGTTTGCAGACACATGTCATCAACCTGAAGAGAGAATCGAGAGATTTGAGGTATGTCACGTGGCATCAACCAGCATATAGTATTAGTACTAGCAAAATCCCCATGTGATGCACAGGTAGGAATTGAAAGTAACATATATATGAAACATGAGAGGATAAAATTGACAATCAATATGCGGGGAATCGATTTTTTGAGACTGCATCAACTCAACCCTAACCCAAAACAAAACAACTGAAAAAATATCATTTTCTTTAATTTCTGTGTAATCTTTGTTATGTATAATAATAATTAGTTGCACCTACACTACATGAAAAAGGGGAAAAAACAACTCTAATAGTCGGAAAAAATGACAGCCTTTAACCATCCTTAAGACTAACGATGGCCTTAAACAGCCATTTATTTTTGTCGCTGTTAACGATGGCTAATAGCAGCCATTTTTTGCAAGTAACCCTAATCGTGTCTCCCTTTTTCTTTACTCTTTTTGCCCTTTACTATTTTCTTCTCTTCCCCTCTAACCCTAACCGGCCAAACTATCCTCTATTGCTCTTCCCCTCCATTGCTCTTCTCTTCCGCTTCAGTGGCCGAACTATCCTCTCCATCAGATCTCCTTTCCATGTTTTCTTCCGTGGCCGAACTATCCACTTAAAGACGGTGTGGCATTGTGATCTTCTAGGGTTTTTCTACGGCAGAAGCTTCTTGTTGAATCCTCCAACATCGACTTCTTGTTGAACTCTAGGTATGTATTTTCGTCTATCTTTTGTGTTGTACTTTCCTTTGTTCTTCTTTTGATGGATTAGATAATGGGTTTATTGAACCACTTGTAAAGAACGATCCACTGGATGGCATTGATCTATAGGATGTTAATGATCATCGGGTGGTAAAAAACTCTTCGAATAAAAAAAACATAGTTCAAATATATTTTCGAATCCTAACCCTAGACACCAGTGATCTTAAAACGTGCTTCCCGCTATTTAAACGAAGGTTCAAAAAGGATTTCGGCTTTTGCTTCTTTCTTCTTCTTCTTCTTCTTCTCTGTTTCCGAGACTTCGTGTCTCTCTGTCTTGTTTCCTTCTGTGATACCTTTTAGAGAGAGAGTGAGAGAACATTAGGGTTAGGGCTGCAATGGAAGAGATCACAGAGGGAGTGAATAACATGAACATAGCCGATTCCCACAAGAAGAATCGGATTCAGGTCTCTAACACCAAGAAACCCCTCTTCTTCTATGTTAATCTTGCCAAGGTAAACCCAAATCTCCCTTTTATTTTTCCCCCTCATTTCTTCTCTTAGGCAAAACTCTTCATTTTTAGTGTTTTTTTTTTCTAATCCTGTTATTTGAATTGTTTCTGTTGGGATTCGGTGTTTTAGCAATTTTGGAAACTATTAAAGGTTGTAATGATTTATTATCGATACTTTTTTTAATTTTGTTTTCGAGGTATGGAATCAAGTCTTCTTTTTCTCGGTTTAGGATTTTGGTTTGGGGTTTTGAATCTGAAGTTTTTTTGTTAAAAAATATCTATATTCTCTTTTTAGTTTTGTTGTGTTCTCTTTATCAAGTTCTTACCCTTTCTTTCTTTCAATCACTCTGTTTTTGGTATTCAATCAATCGGGTGTTTTGATGATATCATAAATGATTCGGATAAAATAGATTACAGCGAGAGAGAGAGATCTTTGTCTTGTTTGTTTATGTGGTTTGGAAATTACACAATCAAGAGAGATAGATCGAGTGAGTGGACTGGAGGGTATATATTCTCCCATCTATCTAAGATTGAGAGATTTAGCGTGTTTAGGTGGGTCTGCTCAGACCAACCACCACAAGAAAGAAAACATGAGTGGCCAAACCAGAAAAGAAAAGAAAAGCAAGGAAAGTGAAAACCCAGAACCCCATGAATTAATGGATATAATCTATAGTTCTTCTAGAATTTTGTCAACTCATCTTTTGGAGAGAATTAAAAGGATGAAGGCTTTTAACAAGGGATTGGCAATCATATCCCTACAAATTATTTTTGAATCTACTATAGAGTAAGTTTCAATACTAATATCACAGATATATTTTATTTTTTATACCTGATGCCTGACTCCTTATAGGCAATTTCAATCATTTGCAGAGAATAACCGATCACCTTGATCACCATTTTGAGGTTTCTGATAATTGGTTATGTGAATAAGCTTGCATCTTAAGTTATTTCTGGCCTTAATTTGTGGGTGACGCAATGCTGGCCTAAACCTTGTTCAAGTCAAATTTTATTGAACATATTGTATTTATATCAAATTAAATATATGTAATTAACTTCTTTTTATAGAATTTTGTCAAACTGTGATTTAATGTCCATTTGTGGGAGCTTCTCTCTCATCTGGGGTTTTTCTATTTTTTAGCTGTTCTCAGGCCTTGTTTTCTTACTTGAGTAATCCTCTGACTCCATTTTTCAGAGTCTAAACACTAGCCCCCAAAAATATGCCCAGCCCCCTTCTTCTTATTTGTTTTTGCCGCCTCCCTTTCTATTTCTTAGTCGGTTCATGTTGATAAAGATCAATTAAATGTTTTTCTTGTTTTGTCCTTTTATGTTTGTCTTCACTCAGATGCTAACACATAGGTGATGCTAACACTCAGGTGCTAACTTTATTCCCCAAAGGAATAATCAGGAGTATAAATAGCAAGCAACACTTTACAATTTCAAATTTTTGTTGTTGCAAGCAAGAATGCATTGTACCGGTGCTTACAATTTTATAACCCCAGCTTTTGACTAAGATTCAGGAAGTCCATTGTTACACTTAGGTGGCGTTTGGTATCAATAACCCAAATAGGTAGAACTTATTTTAAAATTTTGCTTAGTTGGATTTTAGATTATTAAGTTAAAAGTTAATTGGATGTGTAAATCTTTTGAAAGTAGAGGTTTTACCTCTAAAGAAAAAGTAGCCCATGTCTCCTTATTAATTTTGAGGTAAATCTTCAACTTCAGAAATCTAGACATCTAATTAACCTTTAACTTAACAATCTAAAGTTCAATTAAACTAAAATTTTAAATAAGCTCTACCTATTTAGATTAGTGTTACCAAACGCCATCTTAGTCAATTCAAGGATGATACCCCAATTCAGGAAGGGTCTCTTGTAGTCTTCTGTATACTTAAGGGAATAACATCTCATAATAGTTGTGTTAGCCCAAGACTACAAACAATTATTACATGTGAATTGTATAGATTTTTGAGGTTGAGTGGCATCCATTTCAGTTCCGATTGGCTACTTTCATGGAGACTACTCACTTCTTTATCTTTAGATCACATTCCTTTGAGCGACAATTTGATTCAAGACATTTTATCAGGCAGTCCTTCGCTTCAAGTTTTGGATTTGACTGAATGTAGTGGCTTTATGCATCTAAATGTTACTTCGCTTCAAGAAATCTATTAGAACTTGATTTTTCTTGGTATTCTTTTCTATGAATTGGGTCATGATGACAATAGGTTTATTGGTAGTGCTCTTTTCTTCCTCCGTTCTTTATCATTCCTGGGGTTGTTTCTAGCATGATCTTCATTTCTCTGGCAAGCTTCAACTTTATGGCAGTAGCTCACCTATTTATTAGTAGTAGAAGAAGACATTCAATCTGAATCTTGTTTTACTGTTTACTTCTAAAGTACTACTTTCATAATTGTATAATGTGAACTCCAATTGGTCTAGGTGGGGGTAATTTTGTGAATGCAGGATTTGTGACCATACATAACCACGATGCTTTCTCGGTTTCAGAACACATTGAAAACATATTTAGCCCTTTGAGATAGTTTAAATTGTTAAGGTTTATGTATTTTGATTGAAATGGTTGTATGTTTCTTTTTTAAGATTGAATCATACTCTATTTTCTCTTGTTAGTGTTTATTGCTTTCCCGCTTTCAAAACTCAAAAGGAAGATTCAAATAAATCTGGATTGAATGTAGAAGGGTTGGTCTCCATTTCTTCTAGAAAGTTCTCAAAAGAAACAAAATGGGTTTTTTTCTTGTGTGAACACTCTCTCATTTCCTGTGCTTCCTTTTACAAGCATAACTCATTAGTCTCTTCACTTTATCATGAAAAAAAGGAAAGAAAATTAAGAAAAGCAAGACCATCATCTTTGCTTTTCCACACCCATATCTTTGAAACCCAATCAATTGATGATTTTCATGTAATATAATTTAGAGCTTTATTCTAATAATTTTTACCTTCTTTATATTGTAAGAATCTCTTCCCCTCAACAATGTTGTATACCCACATTAGATTCCAAGTTTCTTATATCATTTTGAATTTTTTTTCCAGCTAACTAAAAGATGTCTTCTTCGACCCCCCCCCCCCCCCCCCCCCTCCCAAGCAAGGAATGGATGACAGCACTGAGGATGTCTTTTGAATATCTCGAAGGTGTTGCATCATTCCTATCATTCGCAAAACAGAATTGTATGGGTATTAATTGGCATTGTTGTCCTTATGTTAAATGTCATAATCTACAAGGGAAGAAAATCCTAGAAGTTATCTCAGAGCATTTAAATTGTGATTGTATAGATAAGTCATACACGAGATGGATCCACCATGGAGAGTCATTTCTGATAAATGATGACAATGTTAGGGTTCCTAGTACGTCAACTAGTAATCAACATGAAGATTTGTACCTAAGAATGATAGATATGTTGAATAACACATTTGAACGTGTTAGTCCTGATGACATGGATACATGCCTGAATGAAGCTCATGATAAAGATGACGGTCAAGCTTCAGGTGATTCACAGGAGGATATTCAGTACAAGAGGTTAATAGATGATGTGATACAACCCTTATATCCATCGTGTCAAGGTGAGCACACAAAATTATCAGTCACAGTTCAGTTGTTGAGCATGAAATCTAGATATCAATGGTCTAATAATAGTTTCACAGAGCTATTGAAAATGATCAAAAAGATTTTGCCAGATGAGAACACTTTCCTGGATTGTACCTAGACTGCGAAGAAGTTGATCAAGCCCTTGCGTATGGACTATCAGATTATCCATTCATGTCGTAATGATTGCATACTATAGTGGAGGGAGCATACAAGTAAGGATAGTTGTCCTACGTGTGGTGAAAGCAAATGGAAACCGGTGGACGACTCAAAGCCGAGGGCTAAACCTTTACCGTGGAAGAAGCTAAGATGCTTTCCATTAACACAGAGATTGCAAAGAATGTGTAGTGTACCATGGATTGCAGAGAGTATGAAATGACATGCAAATTCAGTTGAAAACGATAGTCACATGCGTCATCCGGTGGATTTTTCCTATTGGAAATCATTAAATATTAGGTGGATTGACTTTGCTGCCGAGCCACGTAATGTTCGGCTAGGCCTCGCAACAGATGGATTCAATCCTTTTGGGAATAAGAGCAATTCTTATAGTTGTTGGCCTGTTATGATTGTTCCTTATAATCTTCCCCCATCTTTATGCATGCATATGGAGTTTACCATGTTAACACTATTGATTCCTGGCCCAAATGGTCCAGGACATGACATTGATGTCTACTTGCAGAGAGGGAAAGAGAGAGAGATGATGTTAGAGAAACTTCACCTCTTCTTTCACAAAGAAGAACTAAGATTCTGGGCATTGAAGAACTAAGATTCTAATTGGCAGTTAGTTTTGCAATCTCAGCTGATTCCCTTCAATGAGTCAGGTAGGAATTAGTTTGCTAGACAAGAATATGACCTAGTTGGATGATCTAAGCAGATAATATGGTTAAACCCATCATTCTGGCTCCATACTGCCCACACTTTTCATGTGTCCACATGTAGGAATAGGACAACCAAGCTAACATTCCCCTCACCTAGGTATTCCCCTTTTAAAGAAAGCATTCTGTTTAAACTGGTCGACCTGGTCGACGCTTATAATATTTCGATCTCACGCTGTGCATTGGTGCATGGACAACACACTTGTGTGAAACACTTGTATGTGAATCTAGGGCATCGCCAACTAATTCATCAATAGGGAGATTCTCCTCACAGCTATAACCTGCTATAAATGAACTGCTAGTCTATAAGGCTATACCATTCTGGTCCTCCAACAGCACGCTTTATAGTTTATACCCATCAACTTCCACATATTAAGTCGTAGTCAAAATCTCGTCCGTGTTTAACAACTAGACCTAGAACCCTTAGGTTTTACATTACTGTGTTTGTATGACAAGGGCCAAGATGCACGTACTCAATGCAGTGTGGAGAAGCACTTTAAAGTGCAATCTCACTTGGATTGTCACTAAGAATAGGTACTCACTGACCAACATGTCACATGGAAAAATCCATCTAGACTTATGCCGAGGGTTTACAAGTGACCCTCACCTCAGAAATGTAACAGTTTACATGTGTATATCATCAGGATTAAATCAGTAAGATCTATGAAGATGACAGTACCAGTGATACTAAATGGACGGATTTAAGCAACTATACTCCAAGCCCATCAAACTAGAATCAGTCTTAAAAATGGTAATCACATTCCATGAAACATGGTACCCGCAGCAAGGAGCCAGGGGACTTTAGTGCACATCATCACACAAGGAGGAATGGAACAAAACTACATAGAACAAATGAACTATATCAATCTAAAACATGACCTTTACAAGAAAATTAAGCACTGATCTAAAAATTACAACAACTAAGCTTTCTTCATAATTACTAAAGAAAATTCTCTTTTTTAGCCAAAATTTCCTGTGAGAAGCCCATTGCATGTAATGCGTAAGTGAAGTATATATTTGTGTGTAGATATGATTCTAATCAATTACGTAGGCAGATATTCGCACCTCATAAATCCCAGGATAAAGCCACAATTCTGTTGACCATAGCCTAGACTCCCTAGAAAAGTGTGCTCTCAAAGTAAGTCCACAATTTCAATAATAGTTTTGAGCTAATGGAAAAGAAAATAATTTTTGAATAAAAAGTGAACATGCCCAGGTCACTGAAAGAATGAAAGACTGAAGAAGTGTCGTGAGGAACATCATCGACTAGAACAAATAATGGTGCAACAGTTCAGATTTCCTCTGTATCATGAAATAGCCTAATTCGTCAGCTTCAGACATACTATTTTAATTGATGTTTGATGTGTACCTTATAAAGTTTGCTTTTTCATACACGTATATATATTGAAGTAGCCTAATTCATCATTTTCAGACATACTACTTTAACCGATGTTTGAAGTATACCTTACAAAGTTTGCTTTTTCACACATGTATATATATTGAAGTAGCCTAATTCATCATTTTCAGACATACTACTTTAACTGATGTTTGATGTATAACTTGATTGTGTCAATCTTGTTAAATGATTGAGTTTTATGTAGCAGTTCCAGATGCCAGTTGGGGTTTTCTTGTGAATTTTTTTTAAAAACATTTTATGGTATCTTTGCTGAATAATCTCGTAGATTGATTTCTTTCGATTTTTCTTTTTAAATCGACTCTTCTTAATGTTTGTAGGTAAGGCGGCCTTCGCCAGCTCTCCCCGAGTCACCCCCAATTTCCACAGCATGTTTATTAAAAAATTTTAGGGGGACTTTGTTGCATTGGGACGGATTGATGGAGATACGGCATAACATCCCAAAATATATAACATTATAGTAGATGACATCTATTATCCAAATACAGATTTGTATCAAAGGGAGAGAACACTTGGAGATGTTACCATTGGCGATGCTATTATTTGGCCCAAAAATTTTGTAAAATTTATTTAACTTGTCATTTTGAAATCATATTATTTTATGGTACTTAGATATAAGATGTATTGACATGTAAATTTGTTAAGTAATTATGTTTTGTGGTTAAATTCTCTGTGTGATTGATGATTATGTACAGATGATGAAATTAGTTTTTAATATGCATTTTTATTGTGTATAGAAGAAAGTTCGATGTGATGGGTTAGAATTTATTAGAAGTGAATTTACAGGTAGAAGATAACAAGGAAAAATGACAGGATCAGTAGGGATAAAAATAAATGTTTTTTCTTAATAATTGTCTTAAAAAACGACGGCTTATGACAGTCGTTTATTAATACTAATAATTTTTTCAAAAAACCGAATAAATAAATAAAAGACAGCCCATAGCCGTCGTTTATGTTTACGACGGCCATAGACAGTCGTTTTTCCCAATAAATTAACCACAGCGTTAGGCCTTCGTTTTTAAACACTACGTCTTCAATACCGACGGCCTATGCACCGGCCAATAACTGTCGTAAATACATAGAAACGACGGCTTTGGGCCGTCGTTTTTAGCGCTTTTTCACGTAGTGAACGAAAAGGGATATGTGTTACAAACAATTGAAGTTAAGGAAAATATAGTGTAATTTCAGAAACTAGAGGGGAGGTTTGTGAAATTTCACCAAACCTCAGGAGAGGTCAGTAGAGTTTACAAAAAAAAAAAACCCTTATAGTTTCCAAGGCCACAAGTACTGTTAATAATCCATTATAAAAATATCATCATTATGATCGATACCTTATCACAAAAACTTGAGGTCGGCAACACAAATCCAATTTTACAGATCCGTTCTTAGCCATAATATGGGTTAAGTAGTGCATTATTAAATCAATCTTTCCTCACTATTTTAATACTCTTTTAGGCACTTCAACCTAAGGATGGGCATTGAGAGTTGGTGGCTTCGATTATAAGACCATGTTATCAATTCATTTTCAGTCAAAGTCCTTGGGTTGAATGGTATACAAGGTTTACAATTTTGTTGAAATTTTGCAAAATTTCAGTTTCAGACAACCCAACGACATTGAAACTGGGTTTATTTCGAAAATCAGATTTTGGCCGAAATTCCGAAAATTTCAAAAATAAATAAACGACAGCCCATAGCCATTGTTTATATTTACGACGGCCATAGACAGTCGTTTTTCCCAATAAATTAACCACAGCGTTAGGCAGTCGTTTTTAAACACTATGTCTTCAATACCGACGGCCTACGCAACGACCAATAACTGTCGTAAATAAATAGAAATGATGGCTTTGGGCCATCGTTTTTAGCGTTTTTTCACGTAGTAACAGAAAGGGGTATGTGTTACAAACAACTGAAGTTAAGGGAAATATAGTGTAATTTCATAAACTAGAGGAGAGGTTTGTGAAATTTCACCAAACCTCAGGAGAGGTCAGTGTAGTTTACAATTAAAAAAAAAAACTTATAGTTTCCAAGGCCACAAGTGCTGTTAATAATCCATTATAAAAATATCGTCATCATGATCGATACCTTATCACAAAAACTTGAGGTCGGCAATACAAATCCAATTTTACAGATCCGTTCTTAGCCATAATATGGGTTAAGTAGCTCATTATTAAATCAATCTTTCCTCACTATTTTAATACTCTTTTAGACACTTCAACCTAAGGATGTTGACATTGAGAGTCGGTAGCTTGGATTATAAGAACATGTTATCAATTCATTTTCAGTCAAAGTCCTTGGGTTGAATCGTATACAAGGTTTAAAATTTCGTTGAAATTTCGGTTTCGGACAACCCAACGACATTGAAATTGGGTTTATTTCGAAAAGCAGATTTCGACCAAAATTTCAAAAATTTCGGATTTCGAAGATTTCGGCCGAAATCTGATTTTTCTAATTTTTAAATAATTTTTCTTATTAAAATTCCGAAATATTTCAAAATATTCCGAAAATTTTACGGAAATTTCAAAAAATTTTATTGAAATTTCAAAAAATTTTATATTAATTTTAAAAATAAAATAATAATATTTATATAAATATATAAAATTTTACTCAAATATATATTTTTTAAATATATATATTAATAAAAATATATATATATAATTAATAAAATATTAATATTTTAAAATTTTGCCGAATTCCTACAATATTTCGAGATTTCGGTTTGAGTTGGCTGGCCGAAATCGTCGAAAATTTCGAAATTAAAAACCTTGATGGTATATGCATGCTTGTCCATATATTAGTCCAAGAAACTCATCTTCTATTCAACCACCATTTGCTATAAGTCATCTACCAGCGTGTCTAATTTTCATTAAACATACATGCCTAGTCGTCGGCCGTTTTTTTTTTTTTGGAGACGGCTAAAGTATGAAATGTTTAACATTTCAACCGTTACATCACAAAATGTTGTAATACACACTGCCATTTGTACAATCAGGCAAGGCAGGTGTATGTGATGTCTATATATTTATGTTATAAGGGAAACATAATCGTGGTTGAGAGAGGGAGACCGAGAAAGAGAGATGGAAGATGTGGAGAGGAGCAACAACATATCGACCGAGTCCTTTACTATGAACGGAGGAGATGGGCCTTACAGTTACGCCAAAAACTCCGACTATCAGGTATCTATTCTAGCCACCTTTACTAGTTTCATATCCATGGAAAGAATTTCTTTGGTAAGACCAATTGCAACTACGGGTGTAACAGAGCCGACTAGTGGATTCTTTACCTTCAGCTCCTTAGATTACATTACGGTTCAATCTCACTCCGAGCTTACAAATTTATGTTGAACCTCAGCTTGTAAAAGCTATTGGAAATTTGAGCTTGACTTAGCTCGTTATATATATTAATGAATTAAGCTTCTTTGAGCCGAGCTTCAGGCCTTATTTTTCAAGCTTGGCTTTAATACATCCCTACTTCTTTGAGCCGAGCTTCAGGCCTGATCAGGGTATTCAATTTTGCCGAGATTTCGCGAAAATCTAGGTTTCGTCCGAAATTTCGGATCAAATTTTGGATTTCCGGGATTTCAGAATTTTCTGTGATATTTCAGAAATTTATCTTTAAATAAGTTTTTTATTAATATTTTGATATTTTTATCGAGGAATTTATATATTAATTTTGTTAAAAATTAATAATATTTATATAAATATATATAATTTTAATTTTAAAAATATATATTTAATAAAATATTAATAAATCGGAATATGAAATTTCATCAAGATATCGCAATTTTTTCGGGATTTCGGTTTAGGTTGGCTGGTGGAAATCTACAAAAATTTTAGGATTTCAAACCTTGCACCTGATTTACTTTACTTTCTATTAGAGATTAATATTTTTGGCTTTTACCATTTGGTTAGAGGTAAGGGTGGCTAGTCTATAATAGCTGTTCTTCCACGGTGTTTGATTCTGTACGGGCTATATACACTGCGGCAAAAGGTTTACTCTGTTGCTCACCAGAGTATCCCTCTGGTGAGCAACGCCATCACCAAGTAAAAAACCGATAACTGGCGAGAAGTCAATTTTTTTTTGGTCTATGTTTTTGATTTCTTTTCATTTAAATATATATATATATATATATATGGGTCTTGCTAACGACCACTCAATGGGTGAACTTGGTAACGACCACCAAGACATTTTTACCCCTGCATTAATTATCAAAATCCACTAAAGGTAAGGGTATTTTAATCTTTTTATAGGAGACCATTCATTAAATGCAGGAGAGAATAAATATACTTTGACTTTTCTTGCACTCATTCTCTCTCTTATTTAATGAATTGTCCCCTATGAAAATATCAAAATATCCTTGCATTTAATAGAATGGTATTTAATATATAAGGGTAAAAATGTCTTGGTGGTCGTTACGAAGTTCACCCATTGAGTGATAGTTCGTATTTCCCTATATATATATATATATATTTTCTTACCACGTCCACTCTGATGAGCAACAGAGTAAACCTTTTGCCATATATTGCATAGAAGGAAAAGTTGGATGGGGAGAATTCAATCTCACACTAGTGTTCTACTGCTTCCACGGTGTTGGATGGCTAGTCTGTAATTGGTTATGATCCTATCTCGGTACAAACAGCATTTGTACGTGCACATGGTCCTTAAGAAATCAGATCACAGCCAACCGCAATTCAATTCAGGAAGAGTTCCGGGAGAGTTCAATCGCACCCATAGGTGAACACGTGTTTCTTTTAACCTCTATTTAGTATGGTTAAGATTCATAATCCTTCTTGTTCAACATTCTAATCTTGGTTTCAGGCCGGCCCATCCATTAGGCCATCAAAGCCTTTGCTTTAGGCCCCATTAAAGAAAATAAAAAAAAAATATTAAAAAGGCCCTATTTAGAATATTAAAAAAATGAAAGGTTCATTTATAGTTAATTTTTTTTAATAATATTTAAAAAAATTATAAAAAATTTATAATTTTTTTCTTTAGGCCTCCAAATGGCTTGGGCTGGCCTGCTTGGTTTGTAGAAAAAAAAAACGTAATGTTAAAAAAATACTAACCCTTGGGTAAGAATTATCAACTCTAGGGTTAAATTAAGGGTGTTGCTTGGGCACACCTAAATTTTTTACTGATATACACTAAATTTTTTGTTTTTTTTTATTAAACATTAAAAAATAAAATAGAGAGACAAGATTTCCCTCTTGGTCTTCCTCCTATCAGCCTATGGTCTCCGATCAAATCTCTTCTCCGCCACCTTGTTTCCTCTCTCCCATCTGATTCTTATGTTGCTTTGAGTGCCGCGCAAAATGATGCTGATCAACGTTTCCTCTCTCCCTTGTCTTTTCCTCTCCTCTTCTCTCGAAATCAAAAACTCTGCAATACAATAACTTAAGGATGAGCTGCTGCAAGAACCCCACTGCTACCACCGGAATATGGAGGTAAGATGAACCTCCACCCAAGTATGGAATCATGACCCGTCCAATGCCTGGATAGAATGAAAGATGGTTTGAGGAGGTTGTTGGCAATATATCTGTTCCAACTACGAATAAGAGACGTTTTTTCCTTAAATGGGTAATTGCTAATATAAAGTTAAAAGAGTACATTGGTGAGAGTCGTTTAATGGGGAGGCTTTGGATAGAAGGAAAGACTGATTGGGGAGACAGTTGGGTTATCTATTCCAATAACAAATAAGGGATGTTTTTGCCAAATGAGTAATTACAAATATAATGTTGAGGATAAGGAGAGGAAGGAGGGAGGAATATGAATTGCAAGCTATTGCTAGGGAAATCAGAGATTTTCAGCAAGGGGAGTACGGTGAAGAGAGGAAGAAGATAAAGATAAGGGTATTTCTGAGATTTTCCTAAAATCCTACTCGAGGTTAATGCTAGGAAAAAGGATGTTTTTTTTAGAGTTTTTATTAGAGGACCACAAGGTCCCCTTCTAAGCTGACCACACCAATCAAATTTCAACACATTTAGAAAGAGAAATAAAATAACAGTTTCCAGCCACGTGTCAATTTGCAATTGGGTGGTTAGTTTGGAAAAAGAACCTGTGGTCCATTTTCCATACTTTAAAAGGGTCATTTCTCTTAATTTTATTGGTTTATGAAATCAAATACCAAAAATAGTAGAAGGCTCAGGCTAGAGGATTTGCCCTCCATAAAAGAAAACTTTGTTATTTAATTATTTTTGGGGTGAGTTTGTCATTGTTTTGCCAATTGAAATTAAAGCTAATGTCGTAATGACTCCACAAAAAATTTATTTGTTATATAAATAGTCCAAAGAAATAATTTCCCATCTCAAACATAACATAAATTGTGTATGATTATTCTTCTTTAGGTTTCTCCATTTCGCTTTGTCTCTTTTTTTGTTTATAAAAAATTAGCATATTAATTTGAACATTTTTTTTTTAAATTCGAACATTCATATATTCAATCTTGTGTTGGTCGTTATGTAATCACATGACAAGGAGTATTATTGCCACACTATAAGTCCCAAAAATGGGGAGTGAATAAGTAAAGTATAAGGGATACCCGCCCATCAAGTCAGATGGTTTAGGTATTCTCCCCATGTTTAATCTCGGTTGGGAAGTTGACTTCACAGGGGTGTCTCGAAATGAGCTGTCTCTTAATTAAGACAGACCCTTTTAGAGTGGTTGCTTCGACTTACCCTTATGGCACCTTAGTGACTACTTTAGGTCTGGCTGTGTGTGAGAGTTTAGTGTGTGTTAGTTACATGATAACATATCACCAAAACAAAAAAAAAGATATTCTCCTCATTTGAGATAATTCAGGGATCAAGACTCGTATAGGGAATCTCCAAATAAATTGGTAGTAGATTTTTCTTTCCTAATGTGGCTCGAAGGCCACTCACCTCCCTAACCCTGGTAAATAATTGTTGATAAATAAATAATGTCATGTACCAAAATTTCCAAGAGAAAGAAGAAAAGTAAAGTACAAGGAAAGTTTCTAATGTCCAAAATTTTGGTTTAAGAATGTAAATAACATTTTCTAAAAATTTAATTTTGCCAAATTAAAATTAAAAAAATAAATAAATTGATATTATATTCCTCCAATATTCCAACATTTCACAAAAATTTGGAACAAAAGATTTTGAATTTCATCAGAAATAAATAATATTTTCCCAAAATTTTCAACGATTTAAAAAAAAAAAAAACTTTTATAGATTATTAAAGTATATAGTTGAAAGCTGCGATGAGCTATATTTCAAGTATTAAATTATATTATATAGTGTATAAGATACTTGAGATTTAATCTCAAAAATCTATATAGGTCATACTTATTATATTAAGCATAAAAAATAATTAGATTAAGTAAAGTTTATAAGTAATATGTGTAAAATAAGTATAATGTGCAGTTTATAAGTAGTTTATAGTTTATAACTAATAAGTATAATTTACAGTTATATAATTGGTTGGCATATGTTTTTTTGGTAGAAATAATTAATAAGTATAGTTTGTGGTCATTAAAGAAAAGAATTTTACACTTAAATCATTAAATTTCGAAAACAAATCGTGAAATTTCTGTCCAAAATTTCAGAATTTCTCAAAGTTGCAAAATTATTCACTAAAATTTATTTCATTCTGAATTCACAAAAGAAAAAATTAAACTAGAATTATTTCGGTTGAAAAAATTTTAAACTCTAAAATTCCAAAATTTTGGCCGAAATTGTTGCAAACGGTATTTAAGTCATTTCGATTTGCGGGGGGGAGGCGAAACCAAAATTTCATAGATAGTTAAAATCATGAGTACAAGGGGCAAAGTAGTTAACTCAAAAATAATTTAAAAAAAATAAAAATACACTTATTGTAGAGGGATATCTCTAAGCCTCATAGAGTTTTTTTGGGATCAAGTCACATGCATGGGAGCTTTCCCTCGGTGATGTGCAAAACAGGATGTCCTTTCAGTACTAGTTACCAAACAACCCATCTTAACTACTAACTATAGATAAATGATGCCTTTTACCCAAAAAACAAAAAAAGATTGTCTGGAACCGATGGTGGCATGAGACATGTCTAGTTTTCTTCTATCAATATGCCAATCAAACAAATTATGACCTTCTTCCATGAAAATGATAAAAATGAGAGTGGGTATAATGATCGGCTATATTTTTCATGATTTAGACATGTTCATTGACTATTATTATTATAATTGATTTTTTTTAGTACCTTGATGATCTGAATAACCATGATGAATTTGAACTTATTTTTTGTAGAGAGCGGCTACAAATGCTGCGAAGGCGATCATTGATGAGGAAATTGCCGAGAATCTTAACATCAAACAACTCTTTTCTGCTTTGAAAACATTTCGTATTTGCAGATTTGGGCTGCTCAGTTGGACCCAATACCTTTATTGCAGTGCATAACATAATTGCAGCAGTAGAACACAAGTATCGATCTGAAGGCCTAGATTCAAGCATCCCCGAATTTCAAGTGCTCTTTAGCGACCAAACCTCCAATGATTTCAATACACTCTTTACCACTCTTCCTCTGGACAGGCGATACTTTGTGGCCGGCGTACCAGGATCTTTTCACAGCCGCTTATTTCCAGAGGCTTCTCTCCATTTTGTGTACTCGGCATATGCACTTCACTTCCTCTCTAAGTTATCAAAAGAGGTAGTAGAGAAAAGATCTCCTGCATGAAACAAAAGAAAGATCCATTACTCGAATGCGCCAAATGAAGTGGTAGAGGCTTATTCAGCTCAATTCGCTAAGGACATTGACACATTTTTGTATGCTAGATCCCAAGAGCTTGTTTCTGGAGGGCTTCTTGCACTTATCATGCCAAGTTTCCCAAATGGAACCCCTCTTTCTCAGTCCTTTTTAGGTACACAAATTGACCTTATGGGATCCATCCTCATGGATATGGCCAAGATGGTATGTCATGATCAACTGCATTACTTTTCTCTACTGAAACTCATGTGTATGATCCATTTCTATTGTCTAGGGAGTCGACATAATCATTATTCAAAATCCATTTCAACTATTGTCTTAGTGATAGTGTGTTTCCCATTTTGGAGGTAGGTTCCACGATCTAGTCTTGAGGGATGCGATGGTTGTAATATCCACCCGCTGCCAAGCATCAAGTGCTAGGCTAATCCCACTAACCTAGAATAGATACTAACACTACTAACCAGGGTTGTGTTGGGATTTGAACTATGCGTTTAATCTCTAAAACCTTTGGATCATGAAAACTATGAATCATAGAAATCACACAACAAATAGAAAAATGTTGCAGAGAATAAAATAAAGACAAAACACAGAATATACGAGGATTGGCAACGTGCCTACGTCCTCGGGTGATCTTGAAGATATAGATTGTAAGCACCCCATTTTTACACCCAGGTTATTAAACCTAACCAGGGTTAGCCTAGCCCAAACCCTAGGTAGTTCCCAAGCCCGAGACAAACCCTAGGAGAGCCCTAGACTAAACCCTAGACCTAGCCCTAGCTAAATCCTAGCCCAAGACCTAGGACAAACCCTATGGGCTCAAGGCCCACTACACAACCCATCCAAAAAACCACCAAATCTACAAGGCCTAAACACTTTAGGGCCCAAACTTGGGCCCACCTCAACCCATGAGGAGTACATGGGTGGGACCCACAACCCCTAAAACCATATGGGTGGGAAATGCCTAAAATAGGTGCCCACTATCCCTTTTTGCCCAAGTGAGTTTAGGCCTGGTCCAAAATAGCATTAAACTTTTAATGTCGGTAATCAAATTACCTACATTCCAAATTTGGCCTATTTTGGGAATGGAGGTAATTCAATTACCGACATTCCTGGATTTGCAGAAATCGCGTGTGCAGGCTGCACTGCAGCCACCCTGGTTGTTTGGGACCTCCCCCATTGGTCCCCTTGACCTTCTTTAATACCCATAATGCCCCTGGGGGTCTTCCATATTCTCTTATAAATTCCAAGGCCCCCATGCAAAAGGAGGCCATTTTCACCCTTTGCAACCTTCGCCAAACTGTTACCAGCCCATAGCACCCTAGCAAGTCGTCCATATCCCTACCAGAAGCTTACTAGGAACCCCTAGACTGTCCCTGACCTTCACCACCTCACTCTCTCGCAGCCACAATTCCTCAGTCCCACCTGCAACAGTCGGATACACCTACAACAGGGTAGGAGCATCATCTTGCCTTATCTATTTCTGTTCTGGTTGTAAGGGACCCCTGGTCCTACTCCAGGGGTCCCATGTTTGCTTCCTTTCATGTCCTTTAGCTCCTGAAACCAAGGACAGGGCCCCCTCATCTTCTCCATGGATGTGTGGAGGTACCCTCGAGGT
The DNA here is from genome assembly GCA_015143295.1 of Tetracentron sinense. NCBI lineage: Eukaryota > Viridiplantae > Streptophyta > Magnoliopsida > Trochodendrales > Trochodendraceae > Tetracentron > Tetracentron sinense. The sequence continues at coordinate 20,618,909 of CM026560.1, read as the reverse complement.
ATGGCTCGGGTGCAACACCCTCACCAATGCATGGAACTCTCCCTGTAGGGTCTAGGGGTCCCTCAGTCCATAAGGGAACCCTTAGACCCTTGTTTGGTTCAAGACCAGTGGGGAAAACAAGGTTTTTTTGAAAATCTGCTAGTGGTCGGTAATCACATTACCGACCCTCTAAAATTAGCCTAAAAAGCCTCTGTCCCCATTCAGTTTACCGACATGCTGAGCTTATTTTTGCACTGACTTCGGGCGCCTGTGGGACCCACATGCCAAGTGCTATGAGGTCCACCCCAAGCTTGTTGGAAAGCCCTTGACCTCCCCTAACGCCCTGCAAAATTTCAGGTTCAGGGTTCAAGCCTAACCATGGTTAGCAGACCCCTAAACATGGGTTAAAACAATGTCCACAGTGTCGGCAGTTCAAATGCCTGACTTTGGACCCCTGTGGGGCCCACACCTGGCCTATTCAGAGGCTGAGACCTATATCATTTGAAAGATGGCACTCCCAGCTTTCTAACCTTGGTTTTGTTTTACCCAGGGGTGATCCTTAACCCTAGTTAATCACCCACAAATTCTTGTTAAAATATTACTGAAATGGAGGTAATCCGATTACCTCCATTTTGTAACTTCTTGATTTTGGGCTTTGTGAAGGGCCCAAACCTAGTAGGAGGCCACTATAGGCCCTGCCATACCCTTTGGGCCCATCCTTGACTGACCTTGACCCTTAACCATGGTTAAAAGTGCCACCGGTTAATTTTTAACCATGGTTAAGCACCACTTAACCCTACAAAAAATCCCTAAAAATCTATAAAAATATAAAGACCAAAATAAATCAATCTTGCTTGCTTGTTTGCTTTCTTAACCATGGTTAGGCCATCTAACCATGGTTAACACCTTTCTAACTGTGGTTAGACCCTACTTTGCACTTGACCAACCCGGTCAGTCAAACCCTAGCCTCCGGGCTAGACCCTTGACCACCTTGCACACACACACACTTCTAGCCTTGGCACGGGCTCATGTGCCAGAATTACGCTCGATCTGATCTCACCCCTATGTGAGTATGTAGGCAATCCAACTCGGATTCTACCCCAGTCTAGACAACTCCTAATCTAGCTTGCTTTGCTTATTTTCTTAGATTAGAATTCCATTAAACATTTAGGCATTTTACTTATTGTTGAGATTAACTTGGCTTAACTAGAGGGAGTAGGTAACCATTTCTTAATTGGGGGTCCTGGGGTGCCTAAAACCTTCCCCAGGGCTTAATTGAACCACTTACCCTAATCTTTGCTAGACCACGTACCTTATCCAAATACTTGCTTACCCGGGACCTATCCCTTAGAATGAATAGGTGGCGACTCTTTAAGTCAATCTTTGCTTTTTGTGGGCGGACCTCAAATCCCGTGCTCACAGCTCTGGCGACTCTGCTGGGGAAAGAGACCGACACGAACAGATTTTTGTATGCTAGATCCCAAGAGCTTGTTTCTGGAGGGCTTCTTGCACTTATCATGCCAAGTTTCCCAAATGGAACCCCTCTTTCTCAGTCATTTTTAGGTATACAAATTGACCTTATGGGATCCATCCTCATGGATATGGCCAAGATGGTATGTCATGATCAACTGCATTACTTTTCTCTACTGAAACTCGTGTGTATGATCCATTTGTATTGTCTCGGGAGTTGACATAATCATCATTCAAAATCCATTTCAACTATTGTCTTAGTGGTAGTGTGTTTCCCATTTTGGGGGTAGGTTCCACGATCTAGTCTTGAGGGATGCGATGGTTGTAATATCCACCCGCTGCCAAGCATCAAGTGCTAGGCTAATCCCACTAACCTAGAATAGATACTAACACTACTAACCAGGGTTGTGTTGGGATTTGAACTATGCGTTTAATCCCTAAACCCTTTGGATCATGAAAACTATGAATCATAGAAATCACACAGCAAATAGAAAAATGTTGCAGAGAATAGAATAGAGACAAAACACAGAATATACGAGGATTGGCAACGTGCCTACGTCCTCGGGAGCCACACCAATTCACTATCTTGAAGACATAGATTACACAGAGGTTTTTTTTATAAGAATGACGGTCACTTCTCACTCGATCACCCACCTAAAAAATACGCACACTGCTATATTTTTTGGGTTAAAACTATAAGGCTGAAAACATCTAAATATCGTTTTTGTGTGTCACAGGAGGGCTCTGCCCCCCGGCCACCCCCCTCCCCCCCACCCCCCACGAGCAATCTACTGAAGGTTGTCTACATTCCCAACAGGTTGAGGCCCAACAGTATGACTTATACGAAAAACAAAAAACAGTTATTTGATTTGTCCAATTTAATACTTGATATGATTGATGAGCAGGTGCAACATTTTTTATGTTAGGTATGGTTTATATTCAAGTTCCCATGCTAGTTTTTTACAATTTTTTATTTTCAATACGAGAAGAATAGACTTATTTTTTATTTAATCACTTTATGTATGACTTGCACCACATTTTTGCCTTGATTCCAAAATAAATAATGTTTTTCCAAGGACTAGTTTGTGAAGCTAAAGTGGACTCCTTCAACTTGCCCATATACCTAACATCTCCCTAGGAGTTAGAGGGGTTGGTAGAGAGAAATGGATGTTTCAGCATTATGAAACTTTATTTGGTAGATTCTTCGATGAAGCACAATGCACAATCAGTGACGATGCATGCAAGAGCTGGTATGGAGGGACTGGTCAGGGAACACTTTGGTACTAAGATCATAGATGAGCTATTCAACCGATATTGTGCTAAATTGGTAGAGTATTCCTTTATTTTTGATTCCGACTACCAGAAAGGGAATCAAATATTTGTCATTCTCAAGCGCAAATGATCTGATTAGAAGTCCTCTTTGCCATCTCATCCAGCTTTTATTGAGTAATTATCTATAGTTTTCTATAGGGTAGTTCCTATTAGATAATATCTATTGTAATAAAGTGAATGAGATACACTGTATTAATATTAGTTCCTATTAGATAATATCTATTGTAATAAAGTGAATGAGATACACTATATTATTATTGGTGTATTTCATCACAATTAGATTTGATTAGGATTAGGTTTGATTATGATTTGGTACTGTTTCTATCTTTAGACTTATGAGATCTCTATATAAACTCTGATGAGGAGCCATTGTAATCGTCCAAGCATTATCAATAAAATAAGTTTTTTCAGTTCCTTGAGGTAGAATAAATCTATGAGCAAAGTATAGGGCACACATGGAAGCATCATGATTCATAATGGAAACCGCACTAAACAGAAAATATTATCAAGGGATCGTTACTATTCAATCTATTGCATTACTTTCTTTCCTTTTTATGATTAATAATATATTTATAAATGATCTGAAATCAACACAGAAATGATAGGTTGAATTAAGTAGATCAAATTTGCAAATGGACTAAAAAGCACTTTGTTTTGACAATCTTAGCCATTTGTTAATGCAACAGTGACCACAAAGGTTAAGTTGGCATCCGAACAAAGGCTCTTGTTTGGCAATTAGGATATGCTTAAACTACAAGAGGTTTGGATAGTCTCTAATCAATGAAATAGTATGATAAATGATAGTCCATATTGATCTTGGATGTTGTTAATTTCTGTTAGTCACAAAGGCTTCGCCAATCGATCCTAGCCACTTAAACCTCTAATTAAGATGTTTGGGAGGGAATCCTGACTCAAAAAACTTAAAATGGGATCACCCAAATTAATTTATATCCAAGTATACGGCATAACCCAGTGTGACTAATGGAGAAACTTGGTCTATTGGATCACCCCAACCAATATATGGTAGTAGAGCTTTCAAACAAGTGCAGTCTTTTCCAATTCTACTCCAAGTTGGAGTTCGAAACCAGTTTCAAAGTTGTCCATTCGTTGGTAAGTGATGTGAACTAAAGCGTGTAGACCAAAGGAGAAGATCACCAACTAATTCTAACTTTGAGAAAAACCTTGAATCCACAAGAAAAACATGAACGAAATTCAATTGATCATACACTGAAGAGATTCCTTACAACCATAGCATAAATAAAGATCCAAACTCCTAATTCAATTCTAGTTCCTCTAAAAGTGAATTTACCCAAAATAACCACTTTCCTGATAATAGCAAAATTTAAAAACTGACTAAAACACTTAAATAACTCTTAATTAAGAGTTTCTAAACCTAACTAAACTCTCTGAACCAAAAATGAAACTATAAATAGTAAAATAAAAAATTAATAAAAATAAAAAATTTGACTTTAGACTGAAACCTGACCCTCAAAGCATCCTCATTTCATTGATCCCAGGGTTCAAGGACCCTCATTAAAATTGGCCATAGACCTCATTTTTAGCTTTCCAACAATATGTTATATTAACAATTTTGATAATCATGCATCCAGTTAGGCTCATCGAAAGTTAGGGTCCACGAAAGTGGTATAATTTGTCTTTTGATCATGCCGATTTGATCCAGGCGTTCCAAGTAGTCATCCGTAATCCGTTATACATCATTATGGGAGTTCAAATACAACCACTACATCCATTCTATTACCTTGCTTTCTTTTCTTTCGCTTTGGTAATCTATTAGTTTCTTCTATTTGTTGTGACATTAGGACCTTGTCAAAAATCTTAAAATAATAATGCAAATATTCTCCAAATTAGCACACATAAAGCATGCTAATATGGTGTCAAGCCCCTAAAATCTACACGCAATATATCTTATAATTGTGCAGATCTCAGTGCATGAAATGGGAATACATCCCAATGTATAATGGAAGTCATAACCATATGATCCATCAATAGATATGATAATCAAGCATCAACTAAAGATTCTAAATAAAGACATGCTATTGAAATAATAAACCAATTAAATGTTTAAAAAGTGAGTACCTCACTAAAAATTCTCTCAAGTAAGGAAAAACTAAAATAACTAATGACCCGCTAGCTCCACATGAGGAGGATCTCTATCTTCCTCAGGTATCTCTTGAAAAGAATCAGATTAAACAAAAGTGAGCATGACAAAGCCCAACAAGATAAACATATCCATTAGGTGCACATAAAAATCTTTACTGTGTGCAACAATTAAGAATACCATTTTGTCACTAATTTGTTTTCTCTACATGAAATTAACAACCATTTACCAGAATAGTACATTTTATGTTATGCTTTGGGGTCGCACACAGTTCACCCAATGAAAACCTTGGGGTCGTACACAACTCGTCCAGTTAACAATATTTTAGGAAATAGTTAACTGTTGAATTTATCTTCGAACTAAAAAATTATTGTCAAAAGGCGAAGTAATGGCCTATTTATCGATCCTTTGTGACTGAGTTAGTTTGATTTATTTTTATTCTTGATACAAGCTCCATGGCCTTATCTGACTCCCCTGTGCGGCCGAGAAGATCAACCATTGTATATACCATAATATAATGATCTGAATTGGCCTTGAGCCAGTATTCATGCACCATCATATCAAAGATCTTTATTGCCTCTTCAACCAAACCTGTATGACTACATGCAGACAAAACTGAGAGGAATGTGACATGGTTAGGCCTAAGCACGGATTAAATTTTTGATGGGCTTCCCCCCAAGGCCATGAAATCCATATCCCACAACCATTTAACTCCAATCTAACTTTCGTTTTCAGCCATTCCCTCAAATACTCTGATACCATTGTCCAAGCTACCGCATTTTGAGTGCAAATCCATGAGTGCAGCCCCAACAAAAACCTTATTGATGAAGCCAAGGCAAAGAGCTTGCTGAAGAATCCTCAATTCCAAACAAGGGGTGAGTATCTTCACCTTAGTAACTGCATCAGGCTAAGTGTCGATCATTGGACAACATAATTCAGAAAATCCCCATCGACTCATTTGCCATCCCATTCCGAGCATACCCACTTAACAAAACTGCCAAAGATACCACATATATCTTAGGCATTCTTTTGAAAAGATCAACTGCATCTACAGGGTAAAAACACTTCATGTACATATCTACTTAGAGCAGTGAGTGATATGCGTATGAGATTTGATATGCCTAGAAAAAACTCTAATAGTTTATAGAGACATATAACAGTAATATTTCTATTAATAAATTCTTGCATTGCTAATTATGAAACTCTCATTTATTGTTGTGTTAAATTGGAATTCTTGTTACTTTTGATCTTTTGATGGACAAATGCATGATCTCTATAAATAAATTGAGCTTGTGGAGGCTTTACTGAAATTACGGATTGAATTGTATTCTTAGAATAGTAGTTATAAAAATAATTTTTTTAATTTAAAATATTTAATTTATCTTTTCTTTACTATTATAATGGGAGAGGCAGGCGTAGCCTGAATTTTCTGAAATTCCTAAACTATCCTTATATAAAACAAAACTTTAATTTAATATTTTATTTTAATTCTCAAACTACCTTCATCTATCTATTTAAATAATAGAATCACAGTCAATCACGAGAGTTCATCTTTACTATTAGAATGGGAGAGGCAGGCTATTTTCTGAAATTCCTAAACTACCCTTATATAAAACAAAACTTTAATTTAATATTTTACTTTAATTCTGAAACTACCTTCATCTATCTATTTAAAGAATAGAATCATAGTTAATCGCGAGAGTTCAATCGCACCCGCGGGTTAACACGTGTCCCTTTTAACTCTTATTAACTGTGGTTAACTCCTTCCCCTCGCTCTCACGTGCATCGCACGTGCCACCCGCTAGTTAGTTATAAAAGTAATAGTAATTGTGGAATCACATTATCTCCTTGACCAACTTAGGTTAGGTCCGCTATTCTTAGAATGCTTCTAAAATTGAAATAAAAATGAAGCACCTAAAAATATTTACTTGTCATGAATGTATAACATATTTGTAAAAGGTTACCAATTGCTTCTTGAAAAATTTTCTTTCATTTTAAAGCAACTAGTTTATATACATTTTTGAATAAAATTATATCTATTGAAATTATTTACGTGCAACGCAAGTGCATTTTTACAAGTATATATATATATATATATATATATATATATATATATATATGATGTCACAAAACGAGAAAAACTTTCACCAAAAATTTAAAACAAAAAATACCCTCATCTTTTTTCTATTCCCAATACATTCCTCAAGTTATATACCAAATTTCCTTCTATCATTTTTGGTTCCAAACATATCCCTCAAGTTATATTTTCAAAATGCCCCTATATAATTTTCTTTATTTCCAAAAGCCACTAAAATTTCTATGTCTAAAATGCCCTGAAGTTTTTCCTAAAATGCCACTAAGTCAATTTTCTATACCAAAAAGCTCCTTAAGTTTTTTGGTTCCCAAAATTTTCCTTAATTTTTATTTTCTAAAATACGCTTATATTGTTTTCTTTATTTCTAAAATGTTCCTAAAGTTTCTATACCAAAAGTGTCCCTTAATTTTTTTCTATACGCAAAATACTCTCCATTTTTTTTTCCAAAATGTCCCTCAAGTCAATTTTCTATACCTAAAATGCCTCTAACTTTTTTCCTAAAATGCCCTCAAGTTTGTATATCCAATCCCTCAAAAAATAATTCCAAATACAAGCCTCTAATTCTTTGTTTATGTTGCAAACATATCCCTCAAGTTTTATTTTTCAAAATGCCCTAAGTTATTTTCTTTTAGGGTAAATTACACTGACCTCCCCTCAGGTTTGGTGAAATTGCACACACCTCCCCTCTTGTTTCAAAAATTACATTTCCCTCCCATACAGGCTACTCAAGTGGATGTCGTTAACAAAATATATTCTTTTACGGTTTTGCCCCTCATATATATCTATTATTCTATCCTTTATACCTTGTAATTTGCTAGCAACTCGCAAGTCCTATTTGTCTTCTCCAAAATCCTAATTGGTATGGCTTCTCTCTCTCTCTCTCTCTCTCTCTCTCTCTCCCTCCCTCCCTCCCTCTCTCTCTACGATTGAATATGATCCCAACCTAAATACTTCAGTTGCTGTAATGGGGCCAATTTGCTGAATTTTGACAAAAACTCACAACATTGGACCTGATAATGCTAATATACTGAAATTTGAAAAGAAATCCAATGGAAGAATTTCCAACTCTGGTTAAAAAATTTTAATTCTTGAGGTTAAATTTTTCAAAATCTTTTTTTAAAACTACTCTCATTATAATATCTATACTCACCTTAGCTAGTAACATTCAATCTCAATGCTATCTTAACTAGTTGAAAATTACAGGATTGGAGTTGATGATGCCAATATGCTGAAATTTGAGAAAAACCTATTGAAAGAATTTAACTCTTGTTAAAAAAATTTAATTCTTGAGGTTAAATTTTTAAAAATAATTTGTTAACTATTTTTCATTTTAAAATCCATACTCACCCCGCTACAACACACCCACAAGTAGGCCATCACACGGTTGCACTAGTTGACCACTTGCTTCGATAATGTTGAAGTTCTTTTGTTAAGAGAATAACAACTGAGTAATATAAATTAAAATTTTATTTTATTGGTATTATGAGGATAATTTGGGTATTTTAAAATATTTAAAGCATGACATCATCATAATTCATCCGTGCCAATAATAGGATAATAATGAAATGGGGAATTTGTTAACAACGATTGAAACATAGGGGAGGGCAGCGTAATTTTTGAAACAAGAGGGGATGTTAATTTCTGCAATTTTGTCAAACCTCAGGGGAGGTAAGTGTAATTTACTATTTCTTTTATTTCTAAAATGCCACTAAATTTTCTATACCAAAATGCCCTCAATTTTTTTCCTCCGAAATGACTTTCTAATTTTATATTATTAGTTTATTATTATAAAAATATATAATTTTATTATCATAAAATAGATGATCTATGCACATAGGGTTAGGGGTGTAATCGAGCTGGGTTGAGTAACGGGGTGTTCAAGCTTGGCTCGTCACAATTAGTATATGTTCAAGCTTGGCTCGAACTCGATTCTAGCTCCACACTCTACACTTGTGTTCAAACTCGGCTCGAAAAAGTGTCATTAACTCAAGCTCCGCTCGAGCTCGCTTACTCAATCGTTAGTATAAAGGCAGCCTCTAGTGGTTTGGCTAGTTATCTTGCAAGCAGGAGTCCCATTGCTTTTAGAGCAATAGTCCCCTCGTCGGCCGAGGAGGGTACTATTCCTCCTCGCTCTCACATAGCCGACCCTTCAACTCCCATTAACTTGGGTTATTTTTTTTTAAGCCAATTTTGTTTTTCCTAAAAACCAAGGGTAGATGGGTGAACCCTAAGGGTGGGTGAATCTTAACCACAGTTAAATAGGGTTAGAAGGGGGACACATGGCAAGAATATGGGAGCCGAGACGCCCCTCCTCACATCACCAACCGAGGAGATGATTATTTTCTTCTTTTTTTTATAAGCCAACAGTCACTAGGCATCTATGTCTTTTACGGATGTGGGATTAAACACTCACATGCTAATATGTTAGACAACACAGTTCAAAAAAAAAAAAAAAAAAACCAAAGGGACTTAGTCCCACATCGATTAAACACAAGAAGGTTAATGGAGTGTTGGCCTTTAAAATGACTAACGTCGGCCTTTACTGAATGTTGCGGAAGAGACAAAATTAATGAGCTGAATAGGGGTGTGGTTGAGCTGGGCTCATCAACTATCGTTAACTAAATGAGCTTAAAGATGGTGTTCAAGCTCGGCTTGTTAAACTAAATAAGTAAACGATGAGCTTTTAAAGAGACAAGCTCAAGCTGTTCACTAACACACTTGTTTGATAATCACCCCTACATAGGCTAGGTTTTTTTTTTTTTTTTTGATAGAAAAATTATCATGTAATACCCACACATGCACCTCAATGACACACACAACCCTGGTAACAAATAATAGTGAAGTGGAAAGACCACAGAGCATACTGGTCAGGGGGACTATGCTTCATAGTAAACTGTGTTACCATGGGTGGTAAAGTTGCTAGAGGTGTTACAGTTGATGGTAAAGGTAAAGACCTAGTAGGTATTGGAGGTAAGGGTAATACAGTAGGTGATGGAGAGACTGTAGAAATCCAAGGGTCTGATCTAAAAGGATTATTGGTAGTATCGAAAACTAAAGGTTGCATATTCATAAGACTAGGAGCTGTGTACCTAGGTGGTGGTTGATAGGTAAGTTGAAGCAATCACTCCAAAAAGGCCTGTCTTAAGGAGGGGTGCAGTTGCACCAGTTAGCTAGTTATTCTAAATCTGACGCATATGAAGGATAGCTCTGGTTAAAGATAAGTATAGGGCTTTTTTTTTTTTTTTCGAAATATGAAAAATTATTTAGTCAATTATACCCTTCACTAATTTTTTTAGCCAGTTAAGTATTAATTGCGACCAATTAAGGTTAATGAGGAACATGTTGCATTTCTGTTAAAGCCGGAGAATCTTCACTGGTTTAAGCCTGAGGAAATCCCGAGTGCCTGAAGAACTCTCATCACCCTCCTCGATAAAGGATTCTGACCACGTCTCGTCAAAGTCTTGGCTAGATTTCCGTATGAAAAAAGTCCAAGAGTGGAATACTTGTGAAGTCGGTAGCACAGCCCTTCCAGATGTCGTTGACCATGGAATCGATTCTTCGTCACATTCAAATGCCTACGTGTCTTAGTTGACCTCTTCTAAAGACCCAGTTACATGCGCTGCATGTGTGTGGTGTGTGTGAGTTTACATGTGGTGTGTATGTGTGTGTGTTTGCTTGGGTGGTGTGAGTATTCCCTTGTATTTGCCTTCAGTCATTGCCTGGTATGATTGAGATTACCAAAAAAAAACATAAATAAATGCATATCCTTCCCTTCCGAAATTCGGAGGTTGTGACAGGTTGACTGTTTACCATTACAATGGGAAAGAAAGCAGTGGAATTATTACTGATACTCTTGCGATTATGTTGTCTCCTCCTCCTCTTCTCTTGGACATGCCAAAGGTACTGTATTCTCTTATTTTGAGAAAGAAGATGAACATTTTTATTTTATTTTATCTGTTTTCACCCATTTTCTCCGTAACCAAGGGTAAGTGTTTTTCTTTATTTAAAATAGTAATTATGACACGCCTACCCTTACCCTTAGGGAGTACTCTCTCCCAAAAACCAACAAATGTTAAAGCAAGGACTGGTTTTATTTTTCAATTTACATTATGACTGGTTAGGGGGTTTGATTTGTAATGTGAGAGAGATTTTTTTTTTTTTTTTGGTGACGAGGGTATCCGGGCCTCTTAGAGCACCCGACTAGTTCCCCCGGGCACGTGCAGAGCCCTCTCTCCACACGCACCAGGAAAGTCGGGATAAATCCGGAGGGTGGCTAACGAGAGCAGGGAATCGAACTCAGGACCTCCGCTTCGTGAGGCGTGGTCCTGGCCATCAGCCCCAACCCCCGTTGGTTTGTAATGTGAGAGAGATGCCCTAAAGGTTCACTTTTTATTGTTATGGCAGCGATGGAAGTGGACGCATTCAAGATGAGCCGCTACAAGCACCGCCAACACCCTTAACATCCAAGTCGCAACATCCGTGAAAGAGGCAGAGGGACACTTTTTGTGGCATTTGGTGTAGAATAAAGAGAGTAGGAGTGCATGTCAAACGCCGGTACATCAAATAATGATGCACCGTTTCGTGTCCTAATTGTGCCCTAATTAGGATGTCAAACCAGTGCAATCCCAGTTTGGCATGCGATACCAATTGCATAGCTCTTTTGTGTAACATAAACTTTAGAAATGTAATTCTCTTTTTGGAGTATCATCGTGCAATTATAGTAAAATAAATTGTCCATGTAGTATACTATATCTCATACATAATTTCAAAGTATTTTTAGAATTAGTTTAATGGGGAGTTTTAGCATCAATCACGTCAACCGTTAATTGTCTCGTAAAAGAGAATGTCAAATTACTTTTAGTAGAACCGACATTGAATAGTTGTGTAGCCTTTACTAAGGGAAGTGTTAAGATTGACCTTGCTCCTGCCTTGGACAGTCCTAATCTAAATGAAGATATCCTGGATGAAACCTTAGGTTTGAGTCTGGTAGTGTGTGTTAGGTGTTGTTTCCTAAAAAAAATGTTGTACCGCCGAACCAATTGGCCATTTAACCACGGGAAGTAGCCCAGTGGGCCAAAGGACGAACCCTAAACCCGGAGGTCTCGAGGTCGATTCCTGGGCTCCCCTCAATATCGGTTGTATAAGGTGGGGTATTCCATATACAGCATGTGGGACTAGTATGAGTCTTTAAGGCTCAGGATATCCACATTTATCCAAAAAGAAACAAGTTGGCCCATTTGGTAGTTCAAAATTTCATTTGAAAAAAATGAAAACAAATAAAAAGTAGGGGAACTAGGGTCTGTAGTTGGAGAAAGAGGGGAGAATAGATCGGGGAAATACAAATACTAGCATTTGCAAGGAAATCCAGCCTGCCCTCCTTTAAAGAAAAAGGAATGTGGGTTTTCAATTCCTACCCAAAAGGAAGGACTTTAATTATGAAGCATGTGGAAATTTTTATTAAGAAGAGATCCTGATAAATAAATAAAAACAATCTTTCTTTCATCTCTATGTTTTCCTCTACTCCGCTCCAATCCCGTCAAGTGAAATCGTACATCGCCGAACATGGTTTAGACTACTGGAGAATTGACACTTTTTACGGCGCCATTTTTTCCCGACAGGTCAATGTCCACCTCTCTCTCTCTCTAGATCATTAACTTCGGGTTTTAGTTTTACTGAAGCCATTGATAATGGCTTGCAAAGCCTGCCACTTAAAGTAAATTTTTACAAATTTAGTCAAGATTTATGTAGCGCAAAAGAACACAGATATTGACAAATGACGTGACTTGCAAAGCCTGGCACAAGTCACGACACATTGCAAGTCCAAAAGAATGGAGTATAGGCAAATATTTCTTTCTTTTTTAAAAATTAAAGATATCATTTAAACTACCAAAAAAAGGCATGGAGCTTTTGAATCAATCATATACTACATCTCGCAAATGTCATTTCATCAACGAGTTTTATAAATCGAGAGAACTTACAAAACTAACAGCAATATATTTGAATTTTGAACCTACTGCAACATTCCCTTTAATTTTATTTCATGCATAATGAATGGTTTAGATTCCAAAAGGCATCGAATAGAGATATAACAAAATCCAACTAGACACAAGATCTTCACTTATCAATTTAAAACATTTCTTCCAGTATCAAGAACAAGAAATCAAGTTGTTAGGACTGTTCAGCTGTTGCCAAAGATGTGCAATTTATTTACATAGATTATGGTTTTACCAGTGCAAACAGACAGCTAGTATAAGGAAAAATAAAATTATGTTTTTCGTCTAGATGTCATACCACGCTCGAACCTGCGTTCCAGTGATGATACACTCCGCTTGATGTCAATCAGCTTGTCATAGACACACCATGGGAAACTGAGGAAATGATCAAAACCCCTTCCCTGACCGTGGCTTTCCCAGTAACTTGGATGATATGTTACATAGTACCAAGCCGATGCCTTTGCATATACATCATCAGCTTGAGAACTTAATCCACTTCCCTTCTCATCAAACCAGGTCCTAGCTTCCTTTCTCAAAGACTTTATGGCCAATTTGATTGCCTCCCCATCTGTTTTCTTCGAATTCGACATTTTCATTATATGCCCACTGAGTATTTCAGCCTCGGTTTTGATCATGTAGTAGTCCATTAGGTTCCCCAACTTGAAATCATATTCACCTTTGTAATAGGAAGCATCACTAAGGTGATCCTTAAAGCCTTCAACTTCCATGTCAGGGTCATAAGACTGCTTTGCCACCTCCAAAGTAAAGGATTTTATAGAGCTTGTGTGTGGTACAATATCTTTTACTTCTCTGAAGAGCTTTCCAATCACACCCTGTGATTCATATGTGGGTTTGTCCAGCTTTTCCATGAAATCTGGATATTCTTTGACTCTTAGATGAGTTGGAATTTCAGTTGACACACCTGTCTTTGGGAAATCAACAGCAATGGAGAATAGGTTTGCAAGCTCTATACAGGCATCACTCTCTACCTTCCTTGGCTCCTTATCGGCAAAGACAGTGTGGGCATTCGCAATGGTTTTAAAGGTATCGTTGAGACTGTAGTTTACGAAGTACTCCTCAACTTCCTGTACCACAGAAATAAACACACACATGTGGAGTAAACAAAGAAGCGATATCTTGCTCATAGAACTAATGGCAGAGGGTGCTCTAGTACTAACTTTAACAAAATTGCAGAAGGGATACATACAATACAGTAATGATACAGTCGAATGGATTAAAAACCAACAATATACCCTTAGCATCTCAGACTTTTAAAGGTTTTTTCATAGCGTTTTGAGACATTATGTTTGATGCAGGTGGGAACTGAAAGTCTTCTAAGACAAATCTGTTAATAGTCATGTTATTCTCTCCAGACTGATGATGATGATGTAAATTCCGTTTTGTTATAACTTACCAGTACAAGATGGTAACTCAATTATAAACATGCATTTTGTGTATACACCAAGCAATGGCATTTATATAAACATAACAAGATGATGTGAATTTCAGAGGAATGTTCATAGTGTAATTCCGATATCATGTCAAGGCACTAACAAATTGATTTAAGAAACAAAAGATTGGAAAATCCAATCGATGAGTTCCAAAATTGCGTGAAAGTATCTCAATTTCCAAGATTAATACCTCAATCGTGACATCATGATCCAACACAATTCTTGGTGCTGAGGTATGTTCCATGGGTCGGATTTGACGAGGTGGAATAAGCGCAGGATCCCAACTGACAAAATATATATCTCCATCCAAATCGCCCCCAGAACATTCATCTGGGTGAGGTCTAAAACCACAACTCGGATAAAATCAGGAATAAATTATTACATTTGGAGAAAGATGATAATGTATTTATGCCATGGTTCTATGCTATAACAATCGAATAGAAGTCAAAGCAGCAATCAAAGCATATTAACTAATTTGGAACTCCAATAAAAACATCTAAAAAATAGCTTGAGAATGTGTTTACTGCTTTGTAAATTATATATATAATAAATAGGTTAGCATTCAAGTAACTGGAAGTTCTTTTTGACCTATTTTAAGAAATCAATTCTATCAAAATGAAGGGAAAAAAATGATCTCTTGTCATATTGTAGCCAAAAGGTGGTCGTAATTTGTGAACCGCGAATGTATGATTTTTAATTTATTTTGTTACATATTTGATGCAAAGATACTAGAGTATGATCATCATCATCATCATCATAGATACTCACTCAATGTCTCACCTTATTCCTTTCTGTGGAAAAACAACACAATCTACCAGATGGTGCAAAGCTCGAACATTGACAGCCTGCAAGACACGCACGTCGCCAGGGTGTATGCAGGGGTTTCTAGCAACAATTACCTTCCCCTCCGCAATAAAATTACACTTCCCTGAATCGCCTGATTCATTTCTACTGAACATGCGGATAGGAACATCACAAAATTGTTTATGCCCAATGCTAGAAATTTGCACAAATGCCTGCCCGTATTTCAAGGTTCGAGTTTCGTCAAGGCATCCCATCATTACTCTTCCATTTGGAACAAAAATCCTTGTTTTAGTCCGCAATTCCAACAGCTTAGATGCCCGAAATATTTGCATCATCATCGAAAGGAATGGTTCAGCATCAGGCTTATAGCCAACCTTGAGCATTTCCGTGAGAATGTTGGTGTTATCTCCATGAGACATCATCTCTAGGGTCTCGTATGCCCTTAAAGGATCGGTTAATATCGTGTCCAATTGATCTACAACTTCTTTTTGCTTCTTTTCAAAAACATGATCTTTGATACCAAGGGTAGACAAAAGAGTGATCAACTGACGGTTTAGGAAACAAGAATGAAACTTGCTCCAGGACAAAACATCTAGTTCTGTGTTCTGTGATGCATACTTTGACATGCTCTCCCTCAAGGATAACTTCATTTTTGACTTCGGGTCAACAGCCACAACGCCTTTATAGCCACCATATCTGATTTGAAAGGCAGATGGACTAGAACTTTTTAAGCCACACTTCATTGCCACTCTCTGTGCAAATTCAGCAGAAATTTTCCCAATTCCATCAGAGAAAATATACTTAATTCCTTTTGTTTTAACCTCTATGTCAGGAATAATTTCAATTTCATGCCTACCAACACTCAAAGTTTCCATGGAAGAACTGAAAGATTGACCCAACCTGGCTGCATATCTCGCTACATTTCTAATATCACGAAAATCGCCAATCCACTCTCTGACATTGGCTGCAGTAAGCCCACTCCTTGAAGCAAACATCCACGCAGAATTTTCCCGTAATTGATTTGACGAAAATGCAAGAAATTCAAACTTCTTATCACCAATGACTATGCCATTTCTCAAAGTAGAAAGTATCCTTCTATAAATTCTAGTATGCCTTTCCCCATCTTCAGAAGAAGTATGTGGAGATAAATCCGCGGAACGCATTTTATCCAAATCCTCATCAACAAATGAAACACGGATAAAGTTATCAATGTCTTTACGATATTTGCGTAGCACGTGATTTGAAACATTAATCTCTGGACCATAGAAGTATATTTTACAAGGAGTTATTTTAACCCTCCGAACATATACTAAGCCATCATCCAAGGATATAGCAGGTGGTTTGGGAAGATGCTTGGCTGTAGTATATTTTGTGTACTGTTCACGGAGCCACTTCACAGGTTCATAGCAGCAGTCTTTCGAATAATACAGTTTTTCCAGGGCATGTTCTATATAGGCAATGGGTGTTGCGCACGGATCCACCAGCCGGTAAAAGATGGCATCAAGTGTAGGCCCTGCAAGGCACCCAGTCTGAACCAAGGAACTAATCTTAAAAAGGATTTTATATGGCAACTTAAGTCCTTGGTGAGGGCCAACAATGGGGACTCGATCATGGCCTTTAGAATAAGTTGAACCATTCTCCAAGATGAATTCACCTTCATCTTCTTTATAATATGCAAAATTTTCATGAATCTCTGGAAGCATGAAGTTGTATGGAAGCTCCAAACACATAGCAGAAGATTGGCCAATGCAACATGATGGTGTAAAATCAGTTGTTCTAACCCACTGATCATCTGGCACATCCCTAAAATAGTTTAAAGCAGGATCTTCATATATTTGGTTTGAAGAGCGTATAGGTTTCTCATAAATCCGAGGAGCGCCATGCACCTAAAGAAAAACTAAAGGAATTAAAGTGTGAAGAAGCGAGAAAATGAGTTGATGCATTCTTGAAATACATAACACATTGCCATTAAACCAGCTCTAGTATCTGACAAGAGTGATCGTAGCGAGGAAATAAGTTGATGTTACTCCTATTGTCAAGCATTGAAATTACGCTAAGATTTTTTTTGACAAGAGAAATTCTAGATTGACTAACCATCATAATGAGAATGTATTAGGTGTGCCGAAGCAATTCATTAACAATATTCTTATTGATGAGTCCCAAGAAGAAGAAGACTTTCAACCTGTGATTTCTAGAAGAATAAAGTAATTGACACCGCATCAACAATTGATTTTTTTCAAAGAAGACAGAGAAGTTAGGAAACTAGTTTTATAATACCTTATCGCTTGCTAGTTTATGGATAAGGCTGCAATGCCCCCCTTCCCCAAATTGATGTAATAGGCATTATAATAAACCGGTAGGGATCTTGCCTAACCCCGCCCTGTCATTCACCCGGTGATTTTTCAATTGGAAAGTGATAAAAAAAAATCTCGATAGCTTGTACTATCGAGAGCTGGACCGTCCAATGGCATGAAGGCTCATATGCATTTAATGGTGGATCCCACTATATTTTTGCTGCCATTAGATTTTAAATCCGACCGCCCAACTCCCAATAGTATGTCCAGGAGTTTTTAATCACTTCCATTTTTAATTAAAAAAAAAAAAAGTAACACAGAACAATAAATCTCCAATGCACATAAAAACATGCTCAAAGAATATTACTAACAATCAAGACAATATGAAAAGAAGTGAAAATGAATCCAACCTAAACCTATTTCTAAGGGAGCAAACCTGAATCAGGAGATACTTTGTATTTCGTCTCCGTGGACGACGTAGCTGGATCTGCGAAATGCTCTCATAAGAAAGTTCAAGCTTATATTCCACACAACAATGAGTGAGAAAGAAATATATTTTTCGTAGGCCAAACTCAAAGTTTACAACAACATGGACTCCTTTCCAAAGAACAGAAAATTTTTCATTCGATATCTGGCAGCCAAAATGCAGAGTTCTATGCTCCAAACTAAGCATCGGGGTCCTCGGATTTGGTATAATATCATGCTTCGCTTCACAAGCATTCAGATAAGAACTCCCATACCATAGGCGCCGATTAGCCAAGGAGATTATAACTTCAGTACTTTGAGTAGTTGTGAATTGGACAACAGCAAATGCTCTCGGCCCGTTGTTTATCGATGGCCTAATCTTTACAGCAATAACAGTTCGGCCGCCTGTATGTCGCTCCAGAAATTCCTTAACCACTTCTGCAGACACATTAGAAGGGAATCCAAAAACACAAATCGTCCTACCCATATCTTCCGAGTAAACTTAACTGCAGTCTGATTGTGTAATACCAACTCATGAGTTATTACTGATATATAAAGGTTTTTATTCATATAAACACTACATTAAAACTAATCTTCAGTAGGCATGATAAGAACTTAGAAGAAGAAAATTCATCCTCTCTAATCAGCAAGTTAAAGCAAATAAAAAACAATGATCAATTTGAACCCTTGTAAAAGCTATAAGGCACTGTGTAAATTCAATAACCAGCACAGTACCATGGTAGTCTGTCACTCAACCTGAAACTCAAAAACTACAACAATACAATCTTGTAAAAACTTATTTCTAGTAAAAGAAACAAAACAACTACGTGAACGTGAAGATCCTAACTGTAAAATTCCTCATTCCCACAACTATGTCCAAGTTTGTGTTCTAAAAGATACTTTCTATGTGACTTATTTTCATATGTTTTCCATGTATACAAGAGATTTGGTGGACTTTACAGGTTTCAATGGTGTAGGCCCAATAAGTCGTATTACAAGGTGTTCTTTCGTGAATATATACCAGGAAAACATCACGTCACTTGTGCCCCAGTCACATTAAATTAAGAAAAGGTCTACATGAAAAGTGTTGGTCTAAGTGAGAAAATTTAAAGAGAATAACATTCATGAGGAAACATCAGAAAATTGAATAGGATCAAAGCTTGAAGGACAAAGGTTGGTTAGATTATTATCTTCCTTTTTTTTTCCTTTTCTTTTACTGATAACATTATTATCTTCCTTTAAGCTACATGATAATAAAAAAAAATTTATAAGTCATTAGGAATATGAAGAATTCTACAAGAATGTAAGATTTGATGTCATTGTTGTCTCATAGGCTATGTTGCACAGAATGGGCACAGGTGTCAGACTTGGATACAGTTAGGGGCGGAGCCAGGAATTTTTCATCCGGGGGCCCAAATACATGTATAAAAAAATTAATGGATTTTAGCATATGGAGGAATTTTTTTGTTTGAGTACTAATTTTTTTTTGAGAATTTTTTTTCCCGGTTAAGCTCTGGAGGTTGCCAAGTGTCCCTATTGATAGCCCTTAATTGTGGTTAAGATTCACCCACCAATCCCTGGTTTAAAAAAAAATCAAAACTTTTTTGAACCCTAGTTAAAATTCACTAACTCCTAAGGTTAACAAAAATTTCAATATATTTTTCTAAAAACCAAGGATAAGTAGGTGAACCCTAAGAGTAAATAAATTTTATCCAAAGTTAAAGGGTGTCAACAGGGACATGTGGTGACTTCAAGGGCATAACTGGACTCCAAGGAGTCTAGTTACAACTTGCGAAGTAGACTTAGTTAGGAACTAAAGATACACAACAATTGGGCCCACTATATATATGACAAAATAATTGGGGATAAGACAAAAAATATTTGGGGGAGCCAACGATTGTAATTAAATTTTAAAATTTGTGGGGCCCACTGTTTACTACTAAATTATAAAGGAATTCCAAATTTGTATGCCTATATATATATATATAATTTAAAAATAATTATACTGTATTGTTAAAGAAATAATACTATATGAGATCAAAAAGAAAATAAATTAATATGAAAGTAAAATTATTGCAAATGAATTTTCTAATAAAAGGAAAAGCTAAAACAACTAACAAAAATAATTGGTATGCCTAAATTTCCTAATTACTAAAATTTGACTCTTGAAATGTTTGTAGTGAATAATATTCGAAGCTACCATCTCGCTCTCCCTCTATTCCTCCCCCTTTCTTTTCTGTTATAAAGACTGGTAACCTATTATTTCTCTATTTTTTCTGTTAAAATTAAATAAATCATGGTTATTTTCCTCTTTCCCTATTGGCTTCTCATTTTTTTATGATGAAAAAGTTAAAAATATTTTGCTGAATGTCTACCAATTATATACAGTTGTATAACTTTTTTGTATAGTAAAATGTTACAAGTTTATAGGTATTAGGCATGTTCGTGTCGACATGGGCGGAGCCAGGAATTTTTCCTTGGGGAACTGAACTACATATATGAAGAAAATTAATGGGGTTGGGTATGGGGCCTTGGGGGTTCGAGGGGCCTAACCCCTGCAGATTTTTTTTTTTGGGAGTAATGGGCCCATCATGGTCATAAAATTCATTAATGTTTCATTCCAAAAATGGGTTCAGTTACAAAGTTGTTTTTTCACACGTATGTTCCTTGTTTAGTGAAATGTGCGCATCCCCTACTTGACACATATCTCTTTTAACACCTATTAATTGTGGTTAAGATTCACTCACCCCTAGGGTTTATACATCTACCATTGATTTTTATATAAAAAAAATTAACTCTTAAGATAATAAATCTTAACTATTGTTATAATTGACACATAAAGAATCAACAATCCCTTTATATTATACATATAAAAAAATTTACAATATTTTTCCCGGGGGGGGGGGGGGGGGGGGGGGGGGGGGCATTACATTCAAAATTTATATATTATGTATTTAAAAAATGTTGATATGAGTCACAATAGGCATGCCCAAGGTGCCCGTGTCCACACATTTCGACACGGGGCATGCATGTTGCCATAAAGAATGTGCACAAAATAGCTTGTAGGCCAAGCTACAGTTTTTGGTGAATCCAATACACATCAATTTGTCCACATTATAAATGTTCACCCCGTAAAAAAAAAAAAAAAAAAAAACGAAATTTAGGAGCATGAGTGAAAATTTTCCATGAAAATTCATCTAAAAGATAATCAAGAAATCTCTCATCAGCAGAATTTGAGTTAAGATTCATGATTGCATTAACGGATATTAACTCTTGTACAAGAAAACAAAAGATGTTCATCCATAAGTAAAATAAATATTAAAGAAGCAAGTTTACAAATATCAGGTATCTATGAAGAAGAAAACAAATATAAGTTGTGGTATAATCTAATTGGAAGGAGACTTAATAAGATTTTAAATATTTTGGTTAGGTTGTATTAGAAATTTCTTCCACTAATTAGTAGTAACACCGTAAATAAAGGGGTAGGTACGAACTCCGAAAGTAGTAGGGAAAAATATGAGTCTTGTGAGGAGGTTTTTTCTCCCTCGAAGTTGTCATATTAACAAAATTAGGTTATTTTGTCTCTTTTAATGGGGAAAATATGACAGATATACTAAAACTGTATATAAAATATACAATCATACAAAAGTACTATATAAAATATAGTATATATATACTAATTACGAACAACCAAATTTAAAGAAGCAAAAGAAAAGTTTGGAGTTTTCTCAATCATCCAAAACAAAAGTTCTCTCCCCCAATGGGATCTGTCAACCAAAAGTTCAAAACTCTGCAAAAAGAAAAATTCTCCCCTTTTGGATCCTTCACAACCATTCAAAGGTATCAACTCTAGAATATCAGCAAGATGATGATCCATTCGTAAAATAAAAGATGAGGCCCATAAAAAAAGAGGCTGGTTGTCAAGTGTGACAAAAAAAAAACAAGTATAAGATTGTGATAATTCCATACATTTTGGTCGAGGATTGCATGATCAAAATTCGAGCCATGAAGTAACAGTGCAACATAAAGTTTGAACCAACAAAAGAATAAGAAGCTCCAAGAAAGAAATAAATTACAACTTGCATCATTTCTTCAAACTTATAGAGATATTCATCAATTTACAAACAAACTACTCTTGTGAAAATTCCATATATTTTGGTCAAGATTGCATGAACAAAATTGGGGCCACGAACTAACAAGTGCAGCATAAAGTTCGCACCAACAAAAGAATAAGAAGCTCTAATAATTAAAAAAGAAAAAATTACAACTTGCATCATAACTTCAAACTTATAGAGATATTCATCAATTTACTAACAAATTACTGGTGAATCTAAAATATAAATACCATTCTAAGTTTGTTGTAAATCACAAGAACCTCGTCAAATTCTCTTAAATTTGAAAAATATTCATATCATCCCTCTCATTTTTTAACAATAAACACCCATAATCAACCATTAAACAAATATAATAAAACAGTTATATCTATTGATCCCAATCTACAACCAAGAACATTACTAAAAAAAATATTCTAACAATCACAGAAGCAAAATCAAACATCCAGTCTCCTAAACAGCCATGAAGTCTCACCTGAAAATTCAGAGCTACTATTAGAGCTCTTGAATTGAAGATATCTATATTTATACTACAGATTTCTTAGGTGAGTAGTATTAGTATATTTCACAACAGTCTGACATTTATCTTGATGCTTGGTTCTATGGTACTAAAATGAGTATGTTTGTATAGTATCATATCTCTATCCATCTTAAAACCTTTTCCCAAGAATGCCTTGTTTCCTCTTTTCTTCTTCTTCCTCGTTGCTTCTCTAGTCAATCCAAGTGATGCCCTATTTCTTTTTTCGGAGCCAAGCACGTACCCACGCGCATAAGTGAGACGTCACTTGCCTTTGCATTTCATTTACGTGACACAATTGTAACCATCTGTAGTGGCACAAAGGTCACATGTATCCCACTAACTCTAGTTAGACAGCATGAATCCTTATACTATAGTGAGTTTAAATATGAGGCGGAGCTCTGTTTCAAATATAAAATCATTTGCAGTCTTGTAATTATGGAGAGAAATCTTTTACGAAATTGTTACTAGCTGTCTCAATAAATACAAGAATGCGGTCATGTATACATTAATAATGGAGCTCGGCTCAAACACATTAAAGCAGGGCTTGGCCACATATTTAAACTCTAACATTAGGCCTTTTGGAGTGAGTGCATGAATTTACCCTTATGTCACCTTAACAATTAGATTAGGTCTGGCTGTTTGTTTTTATTTTTTATTTTTTCGGTTAAAGAATTAATGTGTTTAGAGGGTGTTAAATGATATCTTTACCCAAAAAAAAAAAAATTTAATTTAGAAAATGTTGTATAAAACTGATAAATCTTGGGCAGTTTATCCCTAGACTTCCCTGCTAAGCTATTCTCTTTATTAAGAGAAAAAATATTGAAATAGGAAGAATAAGGCCATTCCTCTTTAGAAAAGCAAGAACGACTTGTCGAGGGTGTAAGACGATATTCTTTTCTTAGTCTTTTACTATTGCTATTATTCCAAGAAGAAAAGGCAACTCTGTGTGAATCTGTGATTAGGATTTAGGACTCAGCATGTTATGGGTTTCGATGTTCCAACACTCCGCGTAAAAGATTACTAGGCTGTTACTGACTCATCAGCACACACATTTAGGAACTTGCTCTTGATTTCACGCCAACTTAATCGTACATTTACATAGCGTGATCTATATTGGGTGTTAGAGTAGAACACAATAGCATCTCTTTCCTCCTTACCTGGCAAAGGATTTATAAAAGTACTGTACGGACACTTTACATAGGCAATCATTATTGGATCATTCTAACTTGCCCACCAAGCATGGATACTGTTCGGATATAGCTATTTATAAATGATGGAAAATAATCCCCCTCCTCGGGCGAGGAGCGGAAATTGAGTCTCTGCTCCCTTTTTTTTAAGCGGCACTGTTTTCTTTCAACTCCTTTTTAACTGTGGTTAAGATTTACTAACTCTTAAGATTATAGCATCTAATCATGATTTTTAGAAGAAAAAATTAACAATAAGAGTTAAAACTTTTTAATCATATTTCAAGAGACGGGACTTTGTGGTGGGTGTGATACTCCACTCTTCACTCTTCAGGGCAAGGATCAGATTATTGCTCATAAATGATTTCAAGGAGACATTCCTTGTGAGTTATGACTAGGTAGGGGGTGCCAATGAGCTGACTGCCCTGCCCGAAACAGCCTGTTTATCATCAATACTTTAGGCCCTGGGACTAGGGTTATATATTATGTGGATTGAATTAAGGTTTTAGGCCTTGCTTGATCGATCCTCTATTTAGTAGTTTTATTATATTTTTTATTTATATGTATAATATATCAATTGCATATATTTAAAATTGATAGTATAATACATTGATAGCAAAGGGTGTGTTATAAATATTGTTGTCAGCACCCTATTTTTACACCCCCTTAACCGTGGTTAATTAATTTAGCTATGGTCCAAACCCTAGTTAACCCTAAGCTTAACCCTAGGTAGTCCTAAACCCAAATCCTAGGTAGCTCTAACCTAACCTTAGTAAGCCCTAGGTATACCCAAGGCCCAAGCCCATTTGACCAAACTTATACCTAGACAACTCAATCAAACCCAATTACCTAATTTTATTACCCAACCCAAATAGTCAAGCCCAAATACCCAATCACCCAATTGCCTAAGCCAAATCCTATTTCCATAGCCCAAGCCCAAATGTCATAGTCAAAGTCCAATAATCATAACCCATGACCCATCTACTAATAACCCATGATCCATAAGATCTAATCCACATATCCATATCCACCTACCCTATATCCTACAACCCATACCCATATAACCCATAGTTCACTCAACCCACCAACTCTCTTACACCTCTCTTACATCAACCCATACCTATATAACTCGTAGTTCACTCAACCCACCAACTCTCTTACACCTCTCTTATACCCTATATCCTACAACTCATACCCATATAACCCATAATTCACTCAACCCACCAACTCTCTTACACTCTCTTACACTCCTTACAACACTCAATCTATCAACTCACCTTACAACACTCAAGTCTTTACCCACTAGCTCCTTTTATCCCCCATGTAAAAGACACAACCCAACCTCTTAGTTTTCCTATAAATACCAATCCCTTAGCTCCTTAGATCCATCCCTCAAGACCCCTAGAAGGTTCCCACTCACTTGTGTTTCTCTTGAGTTTGAAGAAGGGAGAAGAAACTAAGGTTTAGAGTTTGGAAAGAATTCTAAGACTAAAAGCTTAGAGTTCTTCACTAACTCTCTTCCTTTGTGGATTCTAAAACTCTACCCCTTGGAGCATTGAAGGAGAATTCTTGGAGAAGTAGGCACTCCTTCTTTCATTTTCTCTTCTTTTTTATCTTTTTTTATTTGGTTCTCTCTTCTTGATCTCTCATTTCTCAAGCATAGTTGGGCCTCTCTACACCAATCTAATGGTGTAGAGGGACCCCATATCAAAGGCAAGGAGATGCTCCTTTTTTCTTTTCCTTTCCATGTACATATTTTCTTCTTTTTTTATGTACCCACAAGTGTGGATATGGGTAGGCCCATAGAGAGTGGAAGCTAAAGCTATACCTCTCTTTTTCATTTTGTTTTCTTTTGAGATTCTAGTCCTCTTTCTAGAATTTTTTTGTGAAAGCTCATCCCCTCCCTAACATTCTTTAGAGCAACATTACATCATTAATAATGGTGTAAATGAACCACCTTAAAAGGGAGAGGATGAGTTTTCATTTTCTTTCATTTCTTTATTTTTCCTTCATGTTCTATGTTGAATGGGTAGGTGATGGTTTAAGGACTTAAGATAAATGATGGTGTAAGGACTTAAAGAGGACATTCTTAAAAATGTTTCATACTAAAGACAATGGTATTTGATCTATTATCAACATCAATCCAACAAAATAGGTGTTGGTAATAGACCATTTACTATTCATAAGGCACATCCCTCTTTATGTCTTAAACTATAATCTTTTAGCCAAACTCTTGGACTAAATTTGACTTTAGTTAAGTTTGTCAAAACCTTACCTATATGAAAATTCAAAAATATGATAAAATCTCAAAATACCAAAAACATGATAAAATCTCAAAACACCAAAAACATTCAAATATAACCAAAATATAAAAAAACATTCAAATATCCCCAAAAATCTCAAAAAATATAAAAAATACAAAAAGACCAAAAAGAGACTTGTAGGACCTCCTTAGCTTTGGTTAGCTCATCTAACCATGGATAAATACCCTCTAACCGCGGTTAGACTTAACACTTGACCTCCTCGGTCAACTAAACCATAGCCTTCTAGGCTAGACCCTTTGACCATCCTATGCACACACACACTCCCCCCTAGCCTCGGCACGGGCTCATGTGCCAGAACTACGCTCGGTCTGATCTCACCATGTGAGTACGTAGGCAACCCAACTCGGGTTCGACCCTAGCCATCTAGCTTTCTATTTTTCTTGGATTAGCACTCACTTAAAAACTTTGGACATTCTAATTAAACTTTGAGATTATAATTGGCTTAAGTTTAGGAAGTAAGTAACCGTTATAAAACAGGGGTCTTGGGGTGCCTAACACCTTCCTCAGGGCTTAATCGAACCACTTACCCTAACTCTGATTAGACCATTTGCCTTATCCAAACAAATAAATACCTGGGACCTATCCCTAAGAATGAATAGGTGGCGACTCAAGTCAAAACATATAATTGTGAAAGTGGGTAGGAAGATCCCATGCTCACAGCTTTGGCGACTCTGCTGGGGACTTAGGTTCAAGCCGAAACTTAAATTTAGGCCAAATGATCTCAAAATTAATTAAAATACCTAAGTATTTAATTAAGTGCCGATTCTTTATACTTTTTGGGATGTTCCTTGTACAGTGCATTTCATGCATAGCATACTAGTGTAACAACCTAATACCCATTAGACAGGCTTATTACGCTCACGGCTGTTGGATGACTATCCTCAGTGACAGGGGCTTAACAGTCTTGGAGGTCCACGGAATTACTCTTGCTGGGTGACTACTCTCAGGGAAGGATTCTGAACGCTCCCGCTTACACCAATCGTCCCAGGTATGTTCTATACCGGGGAGTCGCATATACGGTATTAAGTGATCCCTCCATCCTTTAGGAACACCCTGCATTACCCCAGCATGCATACATATAGAATAAGCTGAGGTATAGTCTACAAGCAGCCCCACCTGGAGGGATACTCCAAACCCTAACCTGCTTGCACCCTATACTTGTCCCAATCAGGGTTGATTACCCGGATATATCCTGCCCGGATAAGCACTCACCCAGGGGCATGTAATGAGCCAAATTTGTGCTTGTAATAAAACACATCCTACCCCATCTCTGGACATAGCACATGAGGTTCAAATCTTCGGCGTATAGGTCTTCACTTAGACCTATCCCCCGCCTTGTCCTTATAGGCCCCTGGTTCTCTATAACCCGGGTAAAGCATACCGGACCCCTGTCCGATTGCCCTATCAGGATACATGTGCCATGTCACACCCTAATGAAAAAAAAAAAAAAAAAAAATTTGCATTTCATACACAGTACACTTACACAGAGTCTGTATATTTGTCCAGGGTAGATGGCAGGTCCGTCCGGGATTGTTCCGCCAAATGGTCAGCCTCCTAGGCCCATGCACCTGACCTCCCAAGGGGCATGTGATCCGGCCCTCCGTGAGAAAATTGAGGCACTGAGTCGGGATCAGCGTCTCACTTGGGCCCAGTACTACAGACTGGGTTTACCCTAGACCTGTCCATGGTTAAGGCAGATTGGCGCCTCATTAATGCTGCCGTCCAGTGTTGGAACCCTACCTATATGGTATTCCGTTTCGGTAAGAACGAGTTGTGTCCAACACTGGAGGAGATACAACGCATTCTCGGCTTAAACATGGAAGGTGATGCCATAGTACCGCGCTACAAGGCAAACTTTCAGGCAGATCTCAAACGATTCCTACGAATCAGGCCTGCCTCCTTGCAGTACGATCCTAGCGGCACTTACGACCGGGTGTCCATTGAATTTCTTGAGAAATTGTACCGGCCCAAGTGGGACCCTGACTCCCTAGAAACTGAGATCCCTGGTCTCAATGCCTTTACACTGATCATCATGTCACAACTGGTGCTCCCGAAAAGTCGCGCAGTCGCCAACTCAGTACTGACAGGGATAATCGATGACATGCGGGAATCAAAGACGGTTGTCCCAGTCATTCTTGCAGAGCTACTCAGGGCTCTCAACCTTGCAGCAGGACGCAGAAAGGGCGTCTTCCACGCCAGTGCACCGCTTTTACATCTGTGGATGGTCTCACACCTGCCCACCATCTTACCGGTACCCGACGTACCTCGAGATGCATACAGCCTGCCCAGGAAGATTTCACAGAATCAGGGCGAGATCGTGACTTCGGATGTTAAGACTCTCTACCGGCTTCTCCAAGACTTGACAGATGAGCAGATCACATGGGAATGTGTGTGGCTGGTTCGCAGACAACTACCACGCGTCGTCATAGCAGGAAGACGATGTATGGTCCTAGCAGGACTCACCGGCTCTACAGCCTATGTACCACTTCGAGTCCTCCGCCAGTTTGGACTCCCTCAACGCATACCAGTAATAGACAACCTGGAGAATGATTTCGTCAATTTCACAATGCAATCTGAATGCCTCACCCGCTGATTCCAAGCAGATTGGCGAAGCTCCAGAAGGGACAAATGGCCAGATTTTGTGGTCACAACTGGACCACCAACTGATTCCGCATACCGTATATGGGTAGAAAATTCTGACCTTCCACCCGGCATGCCAGCGCCTAGGGAACTGCCTACACCAGTTGCAGCCCCATCTCGAGGAACCATACCCATAGCTGACATGGCGGTGCCCTGGACAGACTTCTTCTTGGAAAGGCAGCTACAGATCCAGGAGAGAGAAAAGCAGTTTAGATGAGCCCAGCGCACATTCAGGCAGCAGGAAGCGGGGCA
This sequence comes from Tetracentron sinense, assembly GCA_015143295.1. Classification (NCBI taxonomy): domain Eukaryota; kingdom Viridiplantae; phylum Streptophyta; class Magnoliopsida; order Trochodendrales; family Trochodendraceae; genus Tetracentron; species Tetracentron sinense. The sequence goes on along the minus strand of CM026560.1, from coordinate 20,589,875 downwards.
GAGCCGTGAACTCATAGCCATGCAGGAGCAGGTTGAGAACCTCGAGCACACAGTCCGATCCTTACGGAAGAGACTCCGGGGTGATATCAGAGAGAACTCCGTCCTTCGGGCCCAGTTGCACTTCCATCAGGAACAGCTTGATAGTGCAAAGGAGGAGATGACCAGTCGGATCCGTCAGTACGGATCCCATATGTACAATGCCTCGGAGACAATCGAGCGCATGGAGGTCGAAATCACATCTCTCCAATAACAGCTCATGGACCAAGGGGGCATCCCCCGACCACTTGACTTTGCGATCCCGGACCAACCTGCCTAGGATCGAGTCTTTTTACTTTTTTTGAGTCAGTCCTGTACTCACTGCACCGTTATCATGCATCAATGAAAAATCTTTTTTTCTGGCATCATCTCTCCTCATCATGCATATTCATGGTTAATCATTGCATCTTTTCAGTCTGCATGAGCCGACCCATGACTCGTTCTCTGACTGCGATTCTCGCAGAAGTCGCAGAAGCAGTGTTGACCGAGATACCAGTCACGGAGCTAGTACCGTACCGGCCGCCATCTGAGAGCAGCTCAGAAGCAATGACAGAACCATCAGACCATCAGCAGAGAATGGATGATTTAGTGCAGTCGCTTGATCGGGACATCGTCGCTATGCAGAACAAGTTAGACCGAGTTTTGGAATCCCTGAACATTCTACTTGGTGCCCGAGCCGGGGAACCCTCTGACTGGATCCCCACAGATAACCCTGATCAACCTCGTCCAGAGCCACATCAGCCTATCCCAGTCATCATCCCTAATCCTGGACCCACAACTGACGGAGGAGAAGCAGAATTTGATCAGTATGAGGAACAACTCAGGGCCTCCCACGTCCATCAGGACAGACCGTCATCATCCGACCCTACACCGTCCCTCAAAGATCAACATGAGGAGATAAAACAAATGAAGGAGGAGATGAGAAGGATGAGAGGGGCATCTGCCAATCCCGCTCTATCACTGGAAGACCTCACATTCTCATCTGGGGATGCCGTGCCCCCGGGTTTCAAAGTTCCAGACTTTGACAAATACGATGGCTCCGGCTGTCCAAAACAACATTTGCAGATATACCTGGGGGACATGCTCTTGTACAACAAGAACCAGCCATTGTTGATCCAATATTTTCAGAAAAGCTTGAAGGGAGCAGCCCTCACCTGGTGGATGTCAGTTGACAAACAGAAAGTCAAGACCTGGCAAGACGCAATGGACATGTTTGTCGAGCAGTACTCTTTCAATCAGGAGCTTCGGCCTCAGCGGAGCCAACTGGAACAGATGAGCCAGAGGAATAATGAATCTTTCCTGGAATATGCCTCACCCTGGAGGGCGATGGCTGCGAAAGTCTCCACTCCTATCCCTAAAGAGGACCTGGTGAGCATCTTTATGGGCACACTAAAGCAGCCCTACTCGACCTTGATGGTCACCCTACTGGTTGTAGATTTTGGCAAGATAGTCAAGACAGGTGCCTGTATCGAGACAGCAATTCAGAGTGGTACCATCCATTCCAGTCTTGGGTTTGATCCTCCTAGAACAGCTGCAGCTTCTACAAGCAAAAATAGTGGTCCCCGTGATCAGAAAAGGAAAGAGAACATCAACTTGGTGGCTTCCGCAACACCCATCAGACTACCGGCTCCGGCCGCTCAGCAACAGCCAGCACCAGGGAACACCCGACCGGCTAGACAAGACCAGGGGCAACCTCGTCCCATCAGAAAATTTACTCCTCTCTCTTATACCCTCAGTCAACTTCTTGACTTTCTAACCAAACAGGGTATTCTCGAATTGAGAGGCCCTACCCCTCTCCTTCCCCCAGACAAACAAGGCAAGAACTATGATGCTAATCAAAACTGCGCCTTTCACAGAGGCCCAGGCCATGCGACAGACTATTGCATCGGCTTGAAGTGCGCAATCCAGGACCTTTTGGATTCTGGCAAGGTTGAGCTAGCTCCTGGCAACACCAGCATCAATCAGGTGCCACTGCCCCCACATAACAACCAAATCAATTTCATCGAGTGGGAAGAGCCCGGGGCAAGACATCTGAAACCTTGTGCACCCGCAGTTAGTGATGGCATCATCAGGCCCTCATACCGATCACCGATCATTATCCCTCTCCCTCAGGAAAACATTCAAGCTATCCAAGGCCCAATACAACTCCCCGCTCTGGAATCAGACAAAGAACAAATTGTTTACACAATTTCCTGTCCCGCCAATTGGCCCACAGTCCCTACTCAAGCCTTGACATCTTCTATCCCATTCAAGATCCCCTACATCTCATCTGAGCCTTTCAGCCTTAACAAAGAACCTGCCCCTCACTCTCTTATCCTAGAGAGCGAGTACATAGCCAATCTTACTCGATCCGATCGGGTGTACCAACCACCAGCAGTTGAGCTAGTAAAAGAGAAGGCAAATGACAAGGCAGGGGTGTCAGACCCAGAAAAAGAGACAACAGATTCAGCTCTTCTACTGAAAATCCTTGAGAAGGCAGAAGAGTTTAATATCACCCAGTAGTTGGGTAAAACTCAGGCACAGATCAGCATACTGGGACTCCTCTTGACATCTGAACATCACAGAAAGCAGCTTCTGAGGGTATTTAACAATGCCCATGTCACACCGGACATCTCGCCTAAAAAACTGGGGCAAATGGTGGCGTAGGTGCTCGAATCAAGAATCATCTCTTTCACTGAAGAAGAGATACCCGAATGAGACATGGACCACACCCGGGCCCTATACATTGCAGTTCAGTGCATGGACAGAACTCTTTCCTCAGTGCTCATTGATAACGGCTCTGGCCTAAATGTCTGCACTCTATCTACTCTGTAAAGCCTGAGTTTGGACCTCAGCCAAGTGAAGAAGCGCCCGATGACCATCCGAGCCTTTGACAATACCACCAGGCAGAACCTGGGAGACATCGACTTAACCATCGGGGTCGGACCTGCACAGTTCACAACCAACTTTCAGGTAGTGAATGTGCCTGCCTCATTCACCTTGCTCTTAGGGAGGCCGTGGATCCACACGGCCGGAGCCATTCCCTCCTCCTTGCATCAGAGGATCAAATTCATCCAGGATGACCACCTAGTCATCATTCCTTCGGAGGAATTGGCAAGTTCCTTTGGGGATATCCAAGAGCTGGGGCAGGGTTCAGCCTTCATGTCCTTCCAGTTCGAACACGTTAACTCGATCTCCCAGGCGGAAGAACTCAGCAAGCAGTTAGTGCCACCATTTGTCAAGATGATGGCCCGCATGAAATACCAGCCAGGACAGGGCCTTGGAGCCAGAAACCAGGGCATGAAAAAGAGATACGTGCCACCTCGCTACACTTCACCATTCGGGCTAGGATACAAGCCTAAGTACGAGGACTATCACTCGAAGTTAACCCGGAAAAGCAAACAGTCGACGAAACCTGAGCCTCGACCCCACAATTCTGTTACATTCCCAGTCGGAATCTTTGAAAGTAAACCAGAAATCTCCTTTGCACCAGTTACCGATATCCCTTACCCTCAACCCGGCACCGAATCTTCAGGGATTCCTGAACCGGAGGTATTCAGCGTCGCTCGGATGTTTGAAGAGCTGACTGTTGAAAATGCAGAAGCAGAAGCAGAGCATTCAGCGGGAGAACAGGTGTGCACCATCTCCAACAGCGCAGAAGCATCATCCAGTCGCCAGCCACTAATCCGTTGGTGGACTGAGGCTCTCACCATCGAGGCCGCACAGGGCCAGGGAAAGCACATTACAGGGAAGGTTGTTCAGATCAAGCAATGATGCAGTATCATTCCCCTCTTCTTCTTAATTTATCTCTCTTTGCTCCCGTTGCAAAAGTCCAAAATGTCGGCCAACTATAGGCCTCTTTTTTATTTTGTCAAGTCAATTTTGTAAACAGCCCACTTTTTTTTAATGAAAATCTGGAGTTTTGACTCAAAAACATGTTTTTCAAAAACATTTGCATTCGGCTAATGACGA